>JAVXUO010002782.1:0-516462 GCA_033065855.1 Escallonia rubra | reverse complement strand
CCTGGAATCCTGGATCCTGGAATCCTGGAATCCTGGAATCCTGGAATCCTGGAATCCTGGAATCCTGGAATCCTGGAATCCTGGAGTCCTGGAATCCTGGAATCCTGAATCCTGGAATCCTTCCTGGAATCCCTGGAATCCTGGAATCCTGGAATCCTGGAATCCTGGAATCCTGGAATCCTGGAATCCCTGGATGCCTGGAATCCTGGAATCCTGGAGTCCTGGAATCCTGGAATCCTGGAATCCTGGAATCCTGGAATCCTGGAATCCTGAAATCCTGGAATCCTGAATCCTGGAATCCTGGAATCCTGGAATCCTGGATCCTGGATCCTGGAACCTGGAATCCCTGGAATCCTGGAATCCTGGAATCCTGGAGTCCTGGAATCCTGGAATCCTGGAATCCCTGGAGTCCCTGGAATCCTGGAATCCTGGAATCCTGGAATCCTGGAATGCCTGGATCCTGGAATCCTGGAATCCTGAATCCTGGAATCCTGGAATCCTGGAATCCTGGAATCCTGGAATCCTGGAATCCTGGAATCCTGGATCCCTGGAATCCTGGAATCCTGGAATCCTGGAATCCTGGAATCCTGGAATCCTGGAATCCTGGAATCCTGGAATCCTGGAATCCTGGAATCCTGGAATCCTGGAATCCTGGAATCCTGAATCCTGGAATCCTGGAATCCTGGAATCCTGGAATCCTGGAATCCTGGAATCCTGGAATCCTGGAATCCTGGAATCCTGGAATCCTGGAATCCTGGAATCCTGGAATCCTGGAATCCTGGAATCCTGGAATCCTGGAATCCTGGAATCCTGGAATCCTGGAATCCTGGAATCCTGGAATCCTGGAATCCTGAATCCTGAATCCTGGAATCCTGGAATCCTGGAATCCTGGAATCCTGGAATCCTGGAATCCTGGAATCCTGGAATCCTGGAATCCTGGAATCCTGGAATCCTGGAATCCTGGAATCCTGGAATCCTGGAATCCTGGAATCCTGGAATCCTGGAATCCTGGAATCCTGGAATCCTGGAATCCTGGAATCCTGAATCCTGGAATCCTGGAATCCTGGAATCCTGGAATCCTGGAATCCTGGAATCCTGGAATCCTGGAATCCTGGAATCCTGGAATCCTGGAATCCTGGAATCCTGGAATCCTGGAATCCTGGAATCCTGGAATCCTGGAATCCTGGAATCCTGGAATCCTGGAATCCTGGAATCCTGGAATCCTGGAATCCTGGAATCCTGGAATCCTGGAATCCTGGAATCCTGGAATCCTGGAATCCTGGAATCCTGGAATCCTGGAATCCTGGAATCCTGGAATCCTGGAATCCTGGAATCCTGGAATCCTGGAATCCTGGAATCCTGGAATCCTGGAATCCTGGAATCCTGGAATCCTGAATCCTGGAATCCTGGAATCCTGGAATCCTGGAATCCTGGAATCCTGGAATCCTGGAATCCTGGAATCCTGGAATCCTGGAATCCTGGAATCCTGGAATCCTGGAATCCTGAATCCTGGAATCCTGGAATCCTGGAATCCTGGAATCCTGGAATCCTGGAATCCTGGAATCCTGGAATCCTGGAATCCTGGAATCCTGGAATCCTGGAATCCTGGAATCCTGGAATCCTGGAATCCTGGAATCCTGGAATCCTGGAATCCTGGAATCCTGGAATCCTGGAATCCTGGAATCCTGGAATCCTGGAATCCTGGAATCCTGGAATCCTGGAATCCTGGAATCCTGGAATCCTGGAATCCTGGAATCCTGGAATCCTGAATCCTGGAATCCTGGATCCTGGAATCCTGGAATCCTGGAATCCTGGAATCCTGGAATCCTGGAATCCTGGAATCCTGAATCCTGGAATCCTGAATCCTGGAATCCTGAATCCTGGAATCCTGGAATCCTGGAATCCTGGAATCCTGGAATCCTGGAATCCTGGAATCCTGGAATCCTGGAATCCTGGAATCCTGGAATCCTGGAATCCTGGAATCCTGGAATCCTGGAATCCTGGAATCCTGGAATCCTGGAATCCTGGAATCCTGGAATCCTGGAATCCTGGAATCCTGGAATCCTGGAATCCTGGAATCCTGGAATCCTGGAATCCTGGAATCCTGGAATCCTGGAATCCTGGAATCCTGGAATCCTGGAATCCTGGAATCCTGGAATCCTGGAATCCTGGAATCCTGGAATCCTGGAATCCTGGAATCCTGGAATCCTGGAATCCTGGAATCCTGGAATCCTGGAATCCTGGAATCCTGGAATCCTGGAATCCTGGAATCCTGGAATCCTGGAATCCTGGAATCCTGGAATCCTGGAATCCTGAATCCTGGAATCCTGGAATCCTGGAATCCTGGAATCCTGGAATCCTGGAATCCTGGAATCCTGGAATCCTGGAATCCTGGAATCCTGGAATCCTGGAATCCTGGAATCCTGGAATCCTGGAATCCTGGAATCCTGGAATCCTGGAATCCTGGAATCCTGGAATCCTGGAATCCTGGAATCCTGGAATCCTGGAATCCTGGAATCCTGGAATCCTGGAATCCTGGAATCCTGGAATCCTGGAATCCTGGAATCCTGGAATCCTGGAATCCTGGAATCCTGGAATCCTGGAATCCTGGAATCCTGGAATCCTGGAATCCTGGAATCCTGGAATCCTGGAATCCTGGAATCCTGGAATCCTGGAATCCTGGAATCCTGGAATCCTGGAATCCTGGAATCCTGGAATCCTGGAATCCTGGAATCCTGGAATCCTGGAATCCTGGAATCCTGGAATCCTGGAATCCTGGAATCCTGGAATCCTGGAATCCTGGAATCCTGGAATCCTGGAATCCTGGAATCCTGGAATCCTGGAATCCTGGAATCCTGGAATCCTGGAATCCTGGAATCCTGGAATCCTGGAATCCTGGAATCCTGGAATCCTGGAATCCTGGAATCCTGGAATCCTGGAATCCTGGAATCCTGGAATCCTGGAATCCTGGAATCCTGGAATCCTGGAATCCTGGAATCCTGGAATCCTGGAATCCTGGAATCCTGGAATCCTGGAATCCTGGAATCCTGGAATCCTGGAATCCTGGAATCCTGGAATCCTGGAATCCTGAATCCTGGAATCCTGGAATCCTGGAATCCTGGAATCCTGGAATCCTGGAATCCTGGAATCCTGGAATCCTGGAATCCTGGAATCCTGGAATCCTGGAATCCTGGAATCCTGGAATCCTGGAATCCTGGAATCCTGGAATCCTGGAATCCTGGAATCCTGGAATCCTGGAATCCTGGAATCCTGGAATCCTGGAATCCTGGAATCCTGGAATCCTGAATCCTGGAATCCTGGAATCCTGGAATCCTGGAATCCTGGAATCCTGGAATCCTGGAATCCTGGAATCCTGGAATCCTGGAATCCTGGAATCCTGGAATCCTGGAATCCTGGAATCCTGGAATCCTGGAATCCTGGAATCCTGGAATCCTGGAATCCTGGAATCCTGGAATCCTGGAATCCTGGAATCCTGGAATCCTGGAATCCTGGAATCCTGGAATCCTGGAATCCTGGAATCCTGGAATCCTGGAATCCTGGAATCCTGGAATCCTGGAATCCTGGAATCCTGGAATCCTGGAATCCTGGAATCCTGGAATCCTGGAATCCTGGAATCCTGGAATCCTGGAATCCTGGAATCCTGGAATCCTGGAATCCTGGAATCCTGGAATCCTGGAATCCTGGAATCCTGGAATCCTGGAATCCTGGAATCCTGGAATCCTGGAATCCTGGAATCCTGGAATCCTGGAATCCTGGAATCCTGGAATCCTGGAATCCTGGAATCCTGGAATCCTGGAATCCTGGAATCCTGGAATCCTGGAATCCTGGAATCCTGGAATCCTGGAATCCTGGAATCCTGGAATCCTGGAATCCTGGAATCCTGGAATCCTGGAATCCTGGAATCCTGGAATCCTGGAATCCTGGAATCCTGGAATCCTGGAATCCTGGAATCCTGGAATCCTGGAATCCTGGAATCCTGGAATCCTGGAATCCTGGAATCCTGGAATCCTGGAATCCTGGAATCCTGGAATCCTGGAATCCTGGAATCCTGGAATCCTGGAATCCTGGAATCCTGGAATCCTGGAATCCTGGAATCCTGGAATCCTGGAATCCTGGAATCCTGGAATCCTGGAATCCTGGAATCCTGGAATCCTGGAATCCTGGAATCCTGGAATCCTGGAATCCTGGAATCCTGGAATCCTGGAATCCTGGAATCCTGGAATCCTGGAATCCTGGAATCCTGGAATCCTGGAATCCTGGAATCCTGGAATCCTGGAATCCTGGAATCCTGGAATCCTGGAATCCTGGAATCCTGGAATCCTGGAATCCTGGAATCCTGGAATCCTGGAATCCTGGAATCCTGGAATCCTGGAATCCTGGAATCCTGGAATCCTGGAATCCTGGAATCCTGGAATCCTGGAATCCTGGAATCCTGGAATCCTGGAATCCTGGAATCCTGGAATCCTGGAATCCTGGAATCCTGGAATCCTGGAATCCTGGAATCCTGGAATCCTGGAATCCTGGAATCCTGGAATCCTGGAATCCTGGAATCCTGGAATCCTGGAATCCTGGAATCCTGGAATCCTGGAATCCTGGAATCCTGGAATCCTGGAATCCTGGAATCCTGGAATCCTGGAATCCTGGAATCCTGGAATCCTGGAATCCTGGAATCCTGGAATCCTGGAATCCTGGAATCCTGGAATCCTGGAATCCTGGAATCCTGGAATCCTGGAATCCTGGAATCCTGGAATCCTGGAATCCTGGAATCCTGGAATCCTGGAATCCTGGAATCCTGGAATCCTGGAATCCTGGAATCCTGGAATCCTGGAATCCTGGAATCCTGGAATCCTGGAATCCTGGAATCCTGGAATCCTGGAATCCTGGAATCCTGGAATCCTGGAATCCTGGAATCCTGGAATCCTGGAATCCTGGAATCCTGGAATCCTGGAATCCTGGAATCCTGGAATCCTGGAATCCTGGAATCCTGGAATCCTGGAATCCTGGAATCCTGGAATCCTGGAATCCTGGAATCCTGGAATCCTGGAATCCTGGAATCCTGGAATCCTGGAATCCTGGAATCCTGGAATCCTGGAATCCTGGAATCCTGGAATCCTGGAATCCTGGAATCCTGGAATCCTGGAATCCTGGAATCCTGGAATCCTGGAATCCTGGAATCCTGGAATCCTGGAATCCTGGAATCCTGGAATCCTGGAATCCTGGAATCCTGGAATCCTGGAATCCTGGAATCCTGGAATCCTGGAATCCTGGAATCCTGGAATCCTGGAATCCTGGAATCCTGGAATCCTGGAATCCTGGAATCCTGGAATCCTGGAATCCTGGAATCCTGGAATCCTGGAATCCTGGAATCCTGGAATCCTGGAATCCTGGAATCCTGGAATCCTGGAATCCTGGAATCCTGGAATCCTGGAATCCTGGAATCCTGGAATCCTGGAATCCTGGAATCCTGGAATCCTGGAATCCTGGAATCCTGGAATCCTGGAATCCTGGAATCCTGGAATCCTGGAATCCTGGAATCCTGGAATCCTGGAATCCTGGAATCCTGGAATCCTGGAATCCTGGAATCCTGGAATCCTGGAATCCTGGAATCCTGGAATCCTGGAATCCTGGAATCCTGGAATCCTGGAATCCTGGAATCCTGGAATCCTGGAATCCTGGAATCCTGGAATCCTGGAATCCTGGAATCCTGGAATCCTGGAATCCTGGAATCCTGGAATCCTGGAATCCTGGAATCCTGGAATCCTGGAATCCTGGAATCCTGGAATCCTGGAATCCTGGAATCCTGGAATCCTGGAATCCTGGAATCCTGGAATCCTGGAATCCTGGAATCCTGGAATCCTGGAATCCTGGAATCCTGGAATCCTGGAATCCTGGAATCCTGGAATCCTGGAATCCTGGAATCCTGGAATCCTGGAATCCTGGAATCCTGGAATCCTGGAATCCTGGAATCCTGGAATCCTGGAATCCTGGAATCCTGGAATCCTGGAATCCTGGAATCCTGGAATCCTGGAATCCTGGAATCCTGGAATCCTGGAATCCTGGAATCCTGGAATCCTGGAATCCTGGAATCCTGGAATCCTGGAATCCTGGAATCCTGGAATCCTGGAATCCTGGAATCCTGGAATCCTGGAATCCTGGAATCCTGGAATCCTGGAATCCTGGAATCCTGGAATCCTGGAATCCTGGAATCCTGGAATCCTGGAATCCTGGAATCCTGGAATCCTGGAATCCTGGAATCCTGGAATCCTGGAATCCTGGAATCCTGGAATCCTGGAATCCTGGAATCCTGGAATCCTGGAATCCTGGAATCCTGGAATCCTGGAATCCTGGAATCCTGGAATCCTGGAATCCTGGAATCCTGGAATCCTGGAATCCTGGAATCCTGGAATCCTGGAATCCTGGAATCCTGGAATCCTGGAATCCTGGAATCCTGGAATCCTGGAATCCTGGAATCCTGGAATCCTGGAATCCTGAATCCTGGAATCCTGGAATCCTGGAATCCTGGAATCCTGGAATCCTGGAATCCTGGAATCCTGGAATCCTGGAATCCTGGAATCCTGGAATCCTGGAATCCTGGAATCCTGGAATCCTGGAATCCTGGAATCCTGGAATCCTGGAATCCTGGAATCCTGGAATCCTGGAATCCTGGAATCCTGGAATCCTGGAATCCTGGAATCCTGGAATCCTGGAATCCTGGAATCCTGGAATCCTGGAATCCTGGAATCCTGGAATCCTGGAATCCTGGAATCCTGGAATCCTGGAATCCTGGAATCCTGGAATCCTGGAATCCTGGAATCCTGGAATCCTGGAATCCTGGAATCCTGGAATCCTGGAATCCTGGAATCCTGGAATCCTGGAATCCTGGAATCCTGGAATCCTGGAATCCTGGAATCCTGGAATCCTGGAATCCTGGAATCCTGGAATCCTGGAATCCTGGAATCCTGGAATCCTGGAATCCTGGAATCCTGGAATCCTGGAATCCTGGAATCCTGGAATCCTGGAATCCTGGAATCCTGGAATCCTGGAATCCTGGAATCCTGGAATCCTGGAATCCTGGAATCCTGGAATCCTGGAATCCTGGAATCCTGGAATCCTGGAATCCTGGAATCCTGGAATCCTGGAATCCTGGAATCCTGGAATCCTGGAATCCTGGAATCCTGGAATCCTGGAATCCTGGAATCCTGGAATCCTGGAATCCTGGAATCCTGGAATCCTGGAATCCTGGAATCCTGGAATCCTGGAATCCTGGAATCCTGGAATCCTGGAATCCTGGAATCCTGGAATCCTGGAATCCTGGAATCCTGGAATCCTGGAATCCTGGAATCCTGGAATCCTGGAATCCTGGAATCCTGGAATCCTGGAATCCTGGAATCCTGGAATCCTGGAATCCTGGAATCCTGGAATCCTGGAATCCTGAATCCTGGAATCCTGGAATCCTGGAATCCTGGAATCCTGGAATCCTGGAATCCTGGAATCCTGGAATCCTGGAATCCTGGAATCCTGGAATCCTGGAATCCTGGAATCCTGGAATCCTGGAATCCTGGAATCCTGGAATCCTGGAATCCTGGAATCCTGGAATCCTGGAATCCTGGAATCCTGGAATCCTGGAATCCTGGAATCCTGGAATCCTGGAATCCTGGAATCCTGGAATCCTGGAATCCTGGAATCCTGGAATCCTGAATCCTGGAATCCTGGAATCCTGGAATCCTGGAATCCTGGAATCCTGGAATCCTGGAATCCTGGAATCCTGGAATCCTGGAATCCTGGAATCCTGGAATCCTGGAATCCTGGAATCCTGGAATCCTGGAATCCTGGAATCCTGGAATCCTGGAATCCTGGAATCCTGGAATCCTGGAATCCTGGAATCCTGGAATCCTGGAATCCTGGAATCCTGGAATCCTGGAATCCTGGAATCCTGGAATCCTGGAATCCTGGAATCCTGGAATCCTGGAATCCTGGAATCCTGGAATCCTGGAATCCTGGAATCCTGGAATCCTGGAATCCTGGAATCCTGGAATCCTGGAATCCTGGAATCCTGGAATCCTGGAATCCTGGAATCCTGGAATCCTGGAATCCTGGAATCCTGGAATCCTGGAATCCTGGAATCCTGGAATCCTGGAATCCTGGAATCCTGGAATCCTGGAATCCTGGAATCCTGGAATCCTGGAATCCTGGAATCCTGGAATCCTGGAATCCTGGAATCCTGGAATCCTGGAATCCTGGAATCCTGGAATCCTGGAATCCTGGAATCCTGGAATCCTGGAATCCTGGAATCCTGAATCCTGGAATCCTGGAATCCTGGAATCCTGGAATCCTGGAATCCTGGAATCCTGGAATCCTGGAATCCTGGAATCCTGGAATCCTGGAATCCTGGAATCCTGGAATCCTGGAATCCTGGAATCCTGGAATCCTGGAATCCTGGAATCCTGGAATCCTGGAATCCTGGAATCCTGGAATCCTGGAATCCTGGAATCCTGGAATCCTGGAATCCTGGAATCCTGGAATCCTGGAATCCTGGAATCCTGGAATCCTGGAATCCTGGAATCCTGGAATCCTGGAATCCTGGAATCCTGGAATCCTGGAATCCTGGAATCCTGGAATCCTGGAATCCTGGAATCCTGGAATCCTGGAATCCTGGAATCCTGGAATCCTGGAATCCTGGAATCCTGGAATCCTGGAATCCTGGAATCCTGGAATCCTGGAATCCTGGAATCCTGGAATCCTGGAATCCTGGAATCCTGGAATCCTGAATCCTGGAATCCTGGAATCCTGGAATCCTGGAATCCTGGAATCCTGGAATCCTGGAATCCTGGAATCCTGGAATCCTGGAATCCTGGAATCCTGGAATCCTGGAATCCTGGAATCCTGGAATCCTGGAATCCTGGAATCCTGGAATCCTGGAATCCTGGAATCCTGGAATCCTGGAATCCTGGAATCCTGGAATCCTGGAATCCTGGAATCCTGGAATCCTGGAATCCTGGAATCCTGGAATCCTGGAATCCTGGAATCCTGGAATCCTGGAATCCTGGAATCCTGGAATCCTGGAATCCTGGAATCCTGGAATCCTGGAATCCTGGAATCCTGGAATCCTGGAATCCTGGAATCCTGGAATCCTGGAATCCTGGAATCCTGGAATCCTGGAATCCTGGAATCCTGGAATCCTGGAATCCTGGAATCCTGGAATCCTGGAATCCTGGAATCCTGGAATCCTGGAATCCTGGAATCCTGGAATCCTGGAATCCTGGAATCCTGGAATCCTGGAATCCTGGAATCCTGGAATCCTGGAATCCTGGAATCCTGGAATCCTGGAATCCTGGAATCCTGGAATCCTGGAATCCTGGAATCCTGGAATCCTGGAATCCTGGAATCCTGGAATCCTGGAATCCTGGAATCCTGGAATCCTGGAATCCTGGAATCCTGGAATCCTGGAATCCTGGAATCCTGGAATCCTGGAATCCTGGAATCCTGGAATCCTGGAATCCTGGAATCCTGGAATCCTGGAATCCTGGAATCCTGGAATCCTGGAATCCTGGAATCCTGGAATCCTGGAATCCTGGAATCCTGGAATCCTGGAATCCTGGAATCCTGGAATCCTGGAATCCTGGAATCCTGGAATCCTGGAATCCTGGAATCCTGGAATCCTGAATCCTGGAATCCTGGAATCCTGGAATCCTGGAATCCTGGAATCCTGGAATCCTGGAATCCTGGAATCCTGGAATCCTGGAATCCTGGAATCCTGGAATCCTGGAATCCTGGAATCCTGGAATCCTGGAATCCTGGAATCCTGGAATCCTGGAATCCTGGAATCCTGGAATCCTGGAATCCTGGAATCCTGGAATCCTGGAATCCTGGAATCCTGGAATCCTGGAATCCTGGAATCCTGGAATCCTGGAATCCTGGAATCCTGGAATCCTGGAATCCTGGAATCCTGGAATCCTGGAATCCTGGAATCCTGGAATCCTGGAATCCTGGAATCCTGGAATCCTGGAATCCTGGAATCCTGGAATCCTGGAATCCTGGAATCCTGGAATCCTGGAATCCTGGAATCCTGGAATCCTGGAATCCTGGAATCCTGGAATCCTGGAATCCTGGAATCCTGGAATCCTGGAATCCTGGAATCCTGGAATCCTGGAATCCTGGAATCCTGGAATCCTGGAATCCTGGAATCCTGGAATCCTGGAATCCTGGAATCCTGGAATCCTGGAATCCTGGAATCCTGGAATCCTGGAATCCTGGAATCCTGGAATCCTGGAATCCTGGAATCCTGGAATCCTGGAATCCTGGAATCCTGGAATCCTGGAATCCTGGAATCCTGGAATCCTGGAATCCTGGAATCCTGGAATCCTGGAATCCTGGAATCCTGGAATCCTGGAATCCTGGAATCCTGGAATCCTGGAATCCTGGAATCCTGGAATCCTGGAATCCTGGAATCCTGGAATCCTGGAATCCTGGAATCCTGGAATCCTGGAATCCTGGAATCCTGGAATCCTGGAATCCTGGAATCCTGGAATCCTGGAATCCTGGAATCCTGGAATCCTGGAATCCTGGAATCCTGGAATCCTGGAATCCTGGAATCCTGGAATCCTGGAATCCTGGAATCCTGGAATCCTGGAATCCTGGAATCCTGGAATCCTGGAATCCTGGAATCCTGGAATCCTGGAATCCTGGAATCCTGGAATCCTGGAATCCTGGAATCCTGGAATCCTGGAATCCTGGAATCCTGGAATCCTGGAATCCTGGAATCCTGGAATCCTGGAATCCTGGAATCCTGGAATCCTGGAATCCTGGAATCCTGAATCCTGAATCCTGGAATCCTGGAATCCTGGAATCCTGGAATCCTGGAATCCTGGAATCCTGGAATCCTGGAATCCTGGAATCCTGGAATCCTGGAATCCTGAATCCTGGAATCCTGGAATCCTGGAATCCTGGAATCCTGGAATCCTGGAATCCTGGAATCCTGGAATCCTGGAATCCTGGAATCCTGGAATCCTGGAATCCTGGAATCCTGGAATCCTGGAATCCTGGAATCCTGGAATCCTGGAATCCTGGAATCCTGGAATCCTGGAATCCTGGAATCCTGGAATCCTGGAATCCTGGAATCCTGGAATCCTGGAATCCTGGAATCCTGGAATCCTGGAATCCTGGAATCCTGGAATCCTGGAATCCTGGAATCCTGGAATCCTGGAATCCTGGAATCCTGGAATCCTGGAATCCTGGAATCCTGGAATCCTGGAATCCTGGAATCCTGGAATCCTGGAATCCTGGAATCCTGAATCCTGGAATCCTGGAATCCTGGAATCCTGGAATCCTGGAATCCTGGAATCCTGGAATCCTGGAATCCTGGAATCCTGGAATCCTGGAATCCTGGAATCCTGGAATCCTGGAATCCTGGAATCCTGGAATCCTGGAATCCTGGAATCCTGGAATCCTGGAATCCTGGAATCCTGGAATCCTGGAATCCTGGAATCCTGGAATCCTGGAATCCTGGAATCCTGGAATCCTGGAATCCTGGAATCCTGGAATCCTGGAATCCTGGAATCCTGGAATCCTGGAATCCTGGAATCCTGGAATCCTGGAATCCTGGAATCCTGGAATCCTGGAATCCTGGAATCCTGGAATCCTGGAATCCTGGAATCCTGGAATCCTGGAATCCTGGAATCCTGGAATCCTGGAATCCTGGAATCCTGGAATCCTGGAATCCTGGAATCCTGGAATCCTGGAATCCTGGAATCCTGGAATCCTGGAATCCTGGAATCCTGGAATCCTGGAATCCTGGAATCCTGGAATCCTGAATCCTGGAATCCTGGAATCCTGGAATCCTGGAATCCTGGAATCCTGGAATCCTGAATCCTGGAATCCTGGAATCCTGGAATCCTGGAATCCTGAATCCTGGAATCCTGGAATCCTGAATCCTGGAATCCTGAATCCTGGAATCCTGGAATCCTGGAATCCTGGAATCCTGGAATCCTGAATCCTGGAATCCTGGAATCCTGGAATCCTGGAATCCTGGAATCCTGGAATCCTAAATCCTCCTGGAATCCTAACCCTGGAATCCTGGAATCCTGGAATCCTGGAATCCTGGAATCCTAATCCTGGAATCCTGAATCCTGGAATCCTGAATCCTGAATCCTAAACCCTAAATCCTGGAATCCTGAACCCTAAATCCTAAATCCTAAACCCTAACCCTAAACCCTGAAACCCTAACCCTAAACCCTAAACCCTAAACCCTAAACCCTAACCCCGACCCCGACCCCCGACCCCCGACCCCCGACCCCCGGACCCCCGACCCCCCGCCCCCGAACCCCCGAACCCCGACCCCTCAACCCTCAACCCTCAACCCTGAACCCTAAACCCTAAACCCTAAACCGAACCCCCAACCCCTAACCCTAAAAAAAAACCTGAACCCTGAACCCCCAACCCCAAACCCCAAACCCGAAACCCCAAACACCAAACCCGAAACCCCAAACCCCAACCCCCAACCCCAAACCCCAAACCCCAAACTCCAAACCCCAAACACCAAACTCGAAACCCCAAACCCCCAACCCCAAACCCCTAAACCCTAAAAAAAACCCTGAACCCGGAAACCCCGAACCCCCAACCCCCAACCCCCAACCTCCAACCCTAAAACCCTAAAACCCCGAACCCCAAGACCCCCGGACCCCCTGACCCCTGAAACCCCGACCCTAGACCCCAGACCCCTAAATCCCTTGACCCTGACCCCTAGAACCTAGACCCGAGAACCTAAACCCCAAACCCGAGACCCTAAACCCGAGACCCCCGAACCCCTAGATCCTAGACCCGAGACCCCGAAACTCGAACCCCCAACCCCCAAACCCGGAACCCAAACCCCTAAAACCCCTAACCCCCTAAACCATAAACCCCCAAACCCCATCCCCTAAAACCCTAAACCATAAGTGACAATCTTTCTGAATTTATTGTTCACGACCAACAAGCTTTTAATTTTGCTGATAATGTTGGGTACTCTAGGTATATAAACACTTACGTGCGACATTTGTATAAAAAGGTTCGTAGAAACACAACTAGGTCTTATGCACTTAGAAAGTATAATTTTGCAAACTTAGTCTTGCTTCTAATGTTTGGGAATCTTCTTTTACTATGGTTAATTATGCTTATATGATGGCACGTTGGGTTGATTCTGATTGGGTTATGAACAAGAAAATTATCACTTTTGAACTATTTCCTATCTGCATGATCCCACATTGCTGATTTTTTACGTCGAGTATGTAACACGTTTAAATTAACGGAGAAGAATATGAATATCTGTTTTGTTGTCGCCACTTGTTTGGATCCTAGGTTCAAGTTGCATGGCGCGCATGTGTCAATAGTAGGAATATCTGAAAAAATGTGTTACCCGACAATCGAGACAACCAAGCTTACAAAGAAAGTGAGTAAGTCATTTGAAGATCTTTATAACTTATCTAAATTCCACTAACGTGCGCGGGAGAGCTACATCGTCAAACGGTCAAATATATTATTGGTCATTTCTTAAGGACTTTGAACATCTAGTGGCAAAACAAACACGTGTAGAATGTACTTCTACTTCTAGAGGTTTGTCTTCTTTTTTTTCTTTTAATAAAATTGGTTTATATCCAGATATTGATCATTATTCTTCATTACCAATGGATGAGCAAATAAATTTTGATTTATTAACTTTTTGAAAACAAAATGCAAAAATATATAAAACTTTATCTCAAATTGCCCGAGATATAACCGGTACAAGCCTCCACGGTTGCTTCAGAGTCGGATTTTTCAGTGAACGAGAACGTGTTAGATGACGGGAGGAGTCGAGGAGGCTGCTTTCCAATATTGTATCATAACAACAAAAAGAAGCCCAACAAACAGAGTTGCGCTAACAATGTTATGCACATCTTGAGTACGATTAAACACCATTTAATTTGTAATCGTCCACATTCTTGGACATTATGATTCACCTACACACAATTTGGATTAGATATATTTACAACAGCACCTTAGTGTTAAAGCATGGTTGAAAATCCACGAAGTTTAGGTAGCAGAACACAACGACTTGAAAAACAAAGGTCAGACACTTCCATTAGCCTAACCTTGGATAATAAGTTTGAGAGTTCGTACATAAAGCACATTTGCATGGATTCAAATACGATAAAGTTAATTAGCCAAAAAAAAATGGGTCGATAAATAACATATGCAGGCAAACTTCAAGGTTATAAACTTCAAATAGCATTTAATCCTCTTCAATATTACCATATAACTTGCAATCCTCCACGCCAATTAAGGTTCCTGGGCTAAGTTGGTCTCCTAGTCACTAATCTTTGGCATCACTAAAAAAAAATTGTAGACCACGAGAGAAAACATCTAAACGGGTTGTGGCCAATGCTGGCAGAGCAGCTAAAAAGGAGTAAACAGGACCCCAGAATTGAAATGGATCATGGTGAATAGACTGCAAATGAGCCCATAATTGCACGCCACAAGCAAAATCTAACACGCGCACTAGATTGTGGATGGCAAATCGTGCAACGGATGGCCCTTTCTATTTCTTTCAATTATCCTTCGTGCAAGAGAAACTTGCTTACCAACGGCAAAAATGAACGCCGTTCCTTTCCCTCCAGCACCTCTGGCAGTTCTTCCAACACGGCGTACATATTCACTTGGATCACGAGGAAAGTCAAAAAGTACAACACGATCAACACCAACAAAGTCAATTCCCCGGGATGCTCTGCAAATATTGTAGAAGCATCAAGTTGCAATTTTATTCCTCCTTCTGATGTAAAGAAAAGTAAGCAGAGCATGTTCCTACAATTAATTAGAAGAAAGAATCGAAAAGTAAAGGAACCATGATACCTGTCGGTGCAAACCAAAAACAGAGAGCTGTCTTTCACCTGAGAGCTGCGAAACTCCTCTATATTTGCAAGCCGTGATTCTTGAGCCAAAGCAGCATGGAATGGTAACACTACAGTACGAATTCCTTTCCTGTCGACTCGTTTTAATGCATTTTCAACTTTTCTGCACGTCTCAATCTGCATATACGAGATGCCAAAGCCAGTATACATATGCCTCAGGGTGAATTTTTAGGGAAGCACAGAATACACACTGAGTAGGTTCACACTTGCCTTGTTACAAAAGACAATCGTTTTGGTAACTAGACTTCTCTCCACAAGCTGCAAAAGAGCAGATTTCTTATTGGAAAATGCTGTATCCGGAGTCTTTTCTGCTCCTCCATCTCCACTGCAATCTACGAGGATCTGCACAGGCAAAAGTTGGCAAATTCAAATCCCTATCTAGTTGTTGCCAAGCAAGAAGATCAAAAATGTGTCTTAACTTTTATCAACACAAAGCACCATGACCATCTATTCTCCCCCCACATAAAGCACCCACTTATCTGGAAATAGAAGAAAAGTACATAAATTTTACCCTTTCCAAAATCCACTTCTTCAACTAAACAGATGTCTAACATGGTGCTTTTTGTTTCTTCCTATTGTAACTAAATATTTTCTCAAGATGGACCATTACAAATTAGGATGCTTCATTTTCTACCATTGCAGGTCGAAAAAAGGTTTCAACAGTTCTCCCCATATTTTATCATGCTGACCTGTAAATAAAGCACCTATAGAACCTGAATATGGTCTGCTTTTCTGTCCTGCTTAAGGACCTAGCAAGGAAAGGTAATGTTAATACCAACCAACCATGATACTCATTACCAACTGAAGGGCCTACCTTTTCAGCCAATGCTCATTAACAACTCTCGTTCTTCCGCTGATGGGGCTTAAAACTGCCTAGAAGACTAAACGAGAAAATACTGGGGTTTGGCAACTTAAATGACATCATGAATAACAAACACAATTTATGATATAACTTCCTTCTCTATTTTTCAAATAAAACTGCATGCCAACACCGTGTTTCCCACAATTTGGAAAGTGCAATCGCACACAAGACTAATCTCAAAGGAGAAATCAATTTGAGACAGTTGGGAGTAATGCTTCTGAATTAGTCACCACAATTCAAATGAAGGAGGTAGTTCACCTTATTATTACTAAATCAGCTAGCATTGACAGGAAGGAAGAAAATAAGATCATTATCTACCTCCTCAAGGCCGGGGCTCGTACGGTGCATACCAGGTCCCATGATAACTTCACAATCAGGAAACACTTCAACAAGATCGTTGAATATGTTTACAGGTAGAGTTGCTGTCACAAAGAGATATTGTGTGTTAACAGGTGAAGAGTTTACCAAACTTTGTAACGCTGGCTCAAAATCGTCATCATTAAAGAGTACATCTACTTCATCCAACACCGCACTGAAAAAAGGGTTTTAAACATATTAGCAACACATTACTTACAAGACATTCAAACAAATAACTAATGAAGAAGTAGAAGATATAGCTGCTGGAAGGTGTTAAGAATATTGGTTGAAACAATATGGATAAAATAATTGAAGTAACTTGCTTTAGGTTCTTCGGCCAATACTGAACTGGTAAGCACTTTTGACTTTGTAATTATGCCTATTAAGTAAACTAGTATAGATCCCGTGCAATGCACGAGATGTGATCTGTATATTGTCATCTTCGTGCAATGACATAAAATCTTCTTTCACTGATTATAAAAGGCTTCCTTAACAATTTCAGTGCATTTTTAGGCTAGTTGTGTAGAACAATATAATAACACTGATTACGTGATCAGTAGCACTTTCTTAGGACATGTCAAGTGAATAAACAATGACTAACAGTCCGAATAGTACTTTTCACAAACCCATTGCGAATCTTAAATACATTGAAGTATCCATGCAGTCATATTAAGCTTATAAATCTTTGTCTTTCTACACACTTGCCCTAATTCCCTGTCGTTATGCTGGTATGGCTCAAGGACAATAGCTTAGTTAAACAAATTGGGGATGAAGACTATCCCCCGACATACATAGACTCCATAAGTGTCCTTTAATGCATGTGGTGTTTCTGTTTCAAAAAGAGTTAGATAAGCTATAAGGACCATATGTAAAGCATGTGAATACGATAAACAGAAGATTTATTTTCGTACACAGTTAAGCAGTAAATGAATCCTAGTTAATTCTTTCAACGTTGATTGAATCAAATCAAGTACCATGCTCACACGATCACTCAAAAATCATAGCAAAATAGTAAACAACGATACGACTGGAAACGCACTTAAACAGGCACATGTGTCTAAATTCTGAATAATATGCCCAAAATGCCAAAAGTTCTTAAATTTAAAAAGAACATAAAGCTAATGCTCAAAAAGTTATCAGCATGAGAAACAAAAAGAGATGAAAATGATTTGGAATTGCGATTCCTTATGAAGAAACAGTTAGGACTAACTTCAAACTTTAAAACATATAATGAGATTCAAATATTTTATTCAAGTCCACCACATACAACATTGCCATTATGTTTATTCAATATCGTTGCTCTTTGAAAAATGAAAAGCAGGGGCTATATTGGGTTTGACAATATATACTTGATAGAATAGATAGGATGCTATGCAACAATTTTCAGCATAAATTTCTACATCACATTAAAGATGGTTCATACTCGAAGCAATCTGTATGGAATTGGTCAGTCAATAATGAACAGCAGGAAACTAATGTTCTACCTTGTTATTTTTTATGAGAACCTCTGTTAGATTATTAGTAACCTGTCTACTAACTTTGAAGAGATCACCTAATATAACTGAACTGTATTGGCCAATATATTTTAGATGTTTATATAAATAAATCAAAAAAGACATGAGAGTTTATTAACTGGAAGCGGTTCATACTTTTCTAAATGAAAGTAAGAGTAAAGAAATTTGAGAGGTTATTCCTGATTTTATATGGAGGGAGAAACAAAATTGAGTGAGAGAAAAAACAGGCACTGCGCCAAGAAGAGTCAAAGCCTTAAGAAACCAAACTGACATTACTATGTTTCCACCCCTTATTATCAAAATACCTATTCAAATGTAAAAGAGATAAGGTTTGGTTTGATGACTCTATTAGCCTCACACCAATGGAAGGAGTGTAACTTGCTCTTTTATCCCTTTAGTTTTGACTCGGGTTCTCATCTATATCTGATATTTAAATATGGGAGCTCATCCCTTGACAGCGCAGGCAACTTCAATTAAGTTGTCAGCGCCATCTGGCTATCTATACACGATCTGTGAACGGTCCAAATTTTTTTTTTTGCGTTTTTTTTTAGGGTTTTGAGTCCGTCCGCTACATAATGTAGCGGACGATATTTTGACAAATATACCCCTCAACCCCCCATGGCCTTATATTATATAGGTACAATATCCGTCCGCTACATAATGTAGCAGATGTTATTTAGAAAAAATCCAGACAATCTGTAAAGGCACTATGTGCCCTGTATTGTGTTGATTATCAATGTTCATCCGTAGCAAACAATCCAAAAACTTTATCAGTGTTCTGTGTGTTCTCTGTTTGTTCAGTTGTTTATTCTGGTACGTGCTCTTCCAAAAATGACCATGGAATCCCACAACTCAAAACGAATCTATTGTTTCTAAGCCAACAAAAAACATAAGTTATCGAGAGGAGATCAAACCAAACTCAAATTAAACCCAAATTAATGGCGGCGGCGGCGTGAAACGGAAGAATGACGGCCATGGTAGAACCACTGCGCCGCTCCACCACAGCCAAGAAACCCACAACCGTTCAGCCCAGGCAGCATGACCACCATCCACAACCACCACCATTTTGCCACCGTCACTCAACCCATCACCACCACCATCTGAACCTCTGCCTCCCCGAACCACCACCATTTGAACATCCACTACCCCAAACCTCCATGCAAGAAATAATTAATCTAAACAGACGTGGATCTCTTAACTCCACTTAAATTAAAAAAAAAATCTAGATCTCTGCCATCACCACCGAGAAGAAGAAGCAACCAAAATAAATAAATAAAATAAACCCAAACCAACCACTGTAAATGCCACCGTCAATCTACGATCTTGCCGTCGAAACCAAACCCAAACCTAAATCTAATCTATCCAAGAACTTGTCGTCCCCAAATCCACCCACCGTCGTAGCTGCCGCTGTCGCCACTTTCAACATCACATCGCGCCGCCCTCGACTTTGCCACCTGCTGCTGCGTCTAGTCCTCCTCCTACTCCATCATCGCATACACTAGCCCTTACTGCTTATGTGGGCCGGAGAGAGAGGGAGAGAGAGAGAGATAGAGAGAGAAGGGGCGGCGCTACTATCACTCGTCTGGTTCCAGATGCAACTATCTATGAAATAAGATATGGGTTTTGGTCATCCGCTACATTATGTACCGGACGAGGGGAAAGTTTTAAGGAAAGTTAGATCTGATCCGTCCATCCTTAATGGATGGACGGCCAGATGGCGCGGGCAACTTAACTGAAGTTGTCTGCGCTGTCAACTGATCAGTTCTCTTTAAAAATTCTATACTGGAAAACAAAAATACTTAAGGTTTCCATAATTAACCAAAAAACATTTCTATTTATAAAATATTAGAAGAAACACTTCAACTATGAGCTACATCATAATACTTGCTTTCCTTTTTTATTTTCCTCCACCTGGGAGTCCATTGGAAATTGAAGTTGGCAAAAGCTACCCCTGCTTGAAAGAAATATATCAAAAGAAGACTACTATTGGACCTCTGCAACAAAAATTGAAATAGAATTTTATATATGATGGTAGGCTCTGAGATTTCTTGAAATTATGCTATTATGTTAGTAATTTCCTTGCTAAGGGATTATTGTCCAAAGGCAATTAAAAAAACAACAGTTAACGAAATTGGTAATTTATAAAGAAAGGAAGAGGACAAACTTTTATTCCATAATTTCAATCAAGGGTTTGAAGGGGGGGAAACGGATGATCATACGCGAAGAGCTGGGATAGATGAAAATACTCTAAGATATATGTAACTGAAGTAGCAAAAAACAGCCTCTTGGCTAACTTCTGGAAAGCCTTACTTTTCAACTCAAATATGCATAACTAACCTGCTGATCCCAGGTCCCTTGGAGCCTATTCTTACCTTTTTTACAGAGGACATAAGAAAATATTATAGAGGGACTGGTGTCCCAATCAACGCTGGGTTGTGTCCCCACACATAGGCTCACGCTAGCTAGATTACTGGGCTAAGGCCTATCTCAACCCCATAGCAGGGATGAATGAGCCCAACCTCTTGGCCAAGGACAGCAAGCCTTACACTGTGCTCAGTTGTTAGCCTCAAGCATGCTGCCAAGTCTCATAATATTATGTCTGACAATATTCATACAACATTTAAAAGTCTCAATAAACTACTATAAATTTTTCATCTCTATCATCATCATCATTATCTAAGGATTCTAAGCCTTTGCCATACTATTTGGCTGGCTGGAGCTACATTAATCCTTTTCTTCCATTCCCTCATTCAGATGCACACATTTTCTGAGAAATTCCTAGCAGTAAGGTCTTACAGAAATTACTTGAGGTTTGCTAAGATCCAGGAGAAAAACTAATTGAGAGTGAAAAACAAAATTAAAGATGATCGAGAAAAAAATTTAAGAGGTCGAGGCACCCATTAAAATTTTTGGAAAATTTGACTTAATCGTTAACCGCAAGAAGATCTCCACGTACGATTTCATCTTTCATTTTCTCCTCTTCTTCATCTTCAGACTCTAATATCTCCCCATGACGGTGAGACTCCCGATAACTCGACTGTCATTTCGGGTTTTATGGCCGAATTACCAACATGTTGGCGATATCATCCTAATACGTCCTACATTGCAATATAATCGACTCGGCTAGCTGTTTCTCGTCGGTGCCTGCACAAAGTGAACCGTTACGGAGACATCTAATTCCACAACCCCCACACCCAAAAGGAAAGTGCAGAAAGATATCCATGGGGATTTGCAATATCCTTTCCCCTACTGTGGTTTATATATTGGTCCCTCCGGTGAAAATTGTTTAAGTAGAAACTCATTTTCAATTGTTGGCCGCCAATATTACAGCACACTTGACTAATAGAACACCATGGCCAAAGGGAGTTTTCTTTTTGTCAAAGCAAACACTGCTTGAAAATCTTCCACCCACGTGATTTAACAGTCGAACAAAGACTTCTTGAAACCGTCTAGCTCGGCATTGGGAATCAATGACTCCGTTCAACACCCGAAGATTGCCACACAAACCTAAGAGAGGTTTTAAAAAAAACCCCAACTACCCCCAACCAAAAAAAGGAAACACCATAGGTCAACTTTTGCACGTTGGCGATGTTGAAGCTTCCTAGTATCCTGGTAGAAGGCTTGACTATACAAGCTAACTTCTCAGAGCTAAAACGTACTTCCTCTGTAATTTGTCGTACCGATCGAAGTATTCACCTACGCAGGGTGCCTATCTAAGAAATCTTTGGTCTAACAGCTTAACCTTCTAGAGCAGCTCTAACTCAACCTGTTTTAGTAGTTTTTAGATTGAGGCTTGTAGTCTAGTGTTTTCTGTCTTCATAATCCCTAGGATACATAGACAGAAGAGTATCCATTTCCTTTTAGGATAAAATGGTACCAGTGCTCTGATTTGGAGAGGTCTGGGTTCCAGTATCCCAGCTTGCATCTGCTCTACAATACATCCGTGCACGAACTCTATTATGTTGATTGTCCAGGGGATCCGTGGCGAGCATTATTGACTTTGAACATACGTTGTTGGGCCCATTATGTAAGAGCATAAGCTGTTAGAACAATTCTGGAAGTATTTACTAAACAAGCCCAAACGCCGGCGCACGAACATACCATATATGTGATTGATAGGCAACTGATATTGAAAGAGCTGACAAAGCCCATCACTTATTGGAACAATAACCATGATCGGATCACACAATCAACAAACAAATCATGAGGAACTGTTAAACAAAAGTATACAGTAAAAGAGAAAAAAATTAGCATATAGATAATATAAACAAGTAGACACAAGGAAGACACAAAACAAAAGTGAACTGATAAATGCCGTATATTTCAAAATCAAATCCATGCCTGTATGGCTGTACTAAAAAAGGAAACATTCAAGGGAGAAAGTACTTACCATCTAAGATTCGCTAACTGCAGGAAGCCTTCTTTTACTAGGAATGTGAAACGACCAGGTGTAGCTATAAGAACATCTAAATCCTGTCGAAGACTTTCCACTTGAGTTTTTTGTCGAAAACCACCCGTCACAACCATAGAGCGGAATGGGACACCAAACTTTGACATCAACCGGCAATTACTTAAAACCTGAAATGCCATTCTATGGTCAAAAGACAATTTCATCATCAGGATGCGCATGAGCCAACTGGCCAAATTCTTACCTAAAGCAAAACACTACAATCTGAACAGGGATATGGAGCACTTTTCACGTTATTAATTGTTAATCTAGTTACGCAGCAAGAATGATAAACGAAGAAGATGCTAAATCGATAGCGACGGTAATGATGAGGATGTGATGACGTAAATTCCGGAATACAGGATTTAGAAAAACTAATGACAGCTCCAGCAAGCAAATGGCCTGAACCAAGAAGAGGGCTTTGCCCTCTGAAGCGCAACTTTGAATGAAGGATTTAGTTAAGGACAGTTTGCTAAATTTAATTAAAGTCAACCCGTAACCTTGTACAATCTGCATGTAACCCAACAAGAATCCAGCATGTCACCTCGACCTCCCCACAACTTCCACACAAGAATTAAGTAAAACTGTGCCAAACCAGTTCCAAACAGAGGACATCTGGAACACCTGAGCTCCCAACTAGACACTGTGCCTCTCAATCAGTTTGCGAGCACTTGCTACGTTTCAAGTCTTTTAGTGAATAACAAGGAACCACATTGCCTTATCGAACATATCTAGCGGAACCACTTGATATTAGATTGAAACAGAGTGTACAGTACAAGAAATGTTAAGAAAAATTTAGCATATGCTCAACTCGACTTAACTAAGCTGATGTCTTAAACTAGATATCCGAAGTTAAACAGGGTTATAAATTTTGCTATTCAGCAGAGATTCATCATAATGACTATAATTCTGCCTCACATATCATACCACCTTGGCATCAATGTCATACACCAAGACCTAGTTTTCCCTAAGTTATGAGGTTAAGTGCTTATTCAAGAGAATAAGGAAAAAAAGAACACCTCATAACAGGTCTTGCTCAAAGTCAGGATATTTTCAGTGCCGTGCAATATTACATAGTCCTAATTTTAGACTTTGAGCTATTCAGAAACAATCCTCAACAAACTAAAGCAATCCCAAATGTCAAGTTGACCCGGACCAGTGGGAACCCCCCTCGCCCAGCCCTTTTAGGGGAGGTTACTTTGATCGGTGCAGTTACGGTTCTAGAATACGGTAGCAGTTACAGGGTATGGTGTTTGGCATGCCAGCCCCGCCTTACATCCTCGTCTATATCTCAATGATGGTGTTGTTCAGGTTATTGTGAAAGTAAATTTTGTGTTATTGTGAAATCAAACATGAAGAAACATGACCAGATTGTGATTGTCGTGGTGGTTAGGCCCAGGATCGGATAAACATATCTCCGAAAGGGAGCGGATGGTTCTAACAGATCCCAACCCAAAGGTGAGCGAGGCTCAGGTTGCAGGGATGGGGGTACAGTGAAGACAGCTCCGCGAAACCGCGCAACCAAAAAGCCCCGTTACCTTTCCTATATGGACACTCTAAAATTCTACAAACTAAGGGACAGGGAGAGGCCATACGACATTCTGAGAGACCTTTTAAACTCAGGCACAGGAGGAATTTCTATCAAGTCACTTAAGTTTCATCTTCTCCACTTAACTAAAAGAGTGCAACACCAGAAACAGTCTGATGTGCTCGAGGTACTTGTACATCTACAAAGGGAAGATGTTAAAGAAAGGAATTATGAAAGCACTATTTACATATATTACAAGATAATTGGGCTACAAACATAAAGAGGAATAGCGCAACTATGATACATTTAGAGCATGAAGAAAAAGATAGTACTTATAAAGCATCAGACCTGAGAAGCCAACTCAGCAGTGGGTACCAGCACAACAACTCGAGGATTTTGTGATACAGATTTGCCAAGTCCTTGTAGCTCTTCTTGCCTAAGACGCTGAATTACTGGCAGAAGATACGCCAAGGTTTTTCCCGAACCACTTTGATCAGCTATAATGCAGCTCTTTCCCTCAGTAACAGGTACAAATGCCATAGCCTGCAGTCATCTTGAATGCTTATGATTGATATGACTGGTCTACATTCAAGGCAAGGTGCATGCATGCAATGCACAGCTGCGAGCTTTTAAGCGTATCAATAGCTATGGACAATCAAATTAAGACGTGCTCTTAGACCAGTTAAAGCTGGTAAAACTTTGAATCCGCTATTATGACCAGAAATTATACTTTTGAAGAAAGAGGAATGTGGCAAAGGTAAGTGCATTCCGCTTTTTAGAAAGTAAGATGATAACTGGAGCCCTAAGGACGCGAATATGCTATATGAGCACGCATACGTTGCGACATGCAATCACCCAAATTTTGTAATTCAACTTCAAAAAAAGCACGGAACACAGACAATTTAGGATTAAGTTTCAACGGGAAATTCCTAGAAGTTTGTAAGCTCCCTAGCATATCCATACCGTGTATAGTACATGTTTGAATATTTGATGGACCAAATCAATTCAAATTCTTCAATCATATGACCTGAATACCATAATCACCAACCATAAAGTTGATTCTTTTAGTTTATTCAGTGATATGGTGGTGGGGATGAAGATTGGAATCTATTATAAAATTGTGGTAGTGTACCTGGATATGAGATGGGCGTACGAAAAGCCGGCTCTTTAGAGATTCAATCATAAAGTCACTGCATCCCAGATCTCTGAAAGACTTTCGACTAAAAAAGTCACCATTGTTAGGAGATGTCCACTTATTTGGTACATCTATCGGTCTGTGTGTAGTATCAGAGGCAGAATGGTTGTAATTCCATCCTCTTAAGGAAGCAGCAGAAACTCTTGAAACAGAACTATCCTCACTAGTCTCCCTGGAATGATTTTTATCATCACTTATCACGGGTTTTTTCCAAACGTCCCTAGTTCCCTCTAATTGTTTGGCTTGAAAAATGTCTGTCCTATCTCGGAGAACATCTAAATTGTTCTGTCTAGGAAAGATGGGCTCAAAACCGTCAAAAGGAGCATCTCTTGCAATATTCTCATCATGATAACGGTCGTTGACAACCTTCTTCGCTGAAGAAGTTCCTCGGACAAGATCTCTCACTCTCTGGGCTTTCAATCTTCCGAAACTTCGTGACAATCCTTGCTTACTGACTGTGGAATCACAAGTGAAATGTTAATCCCAGAATAGAACGTTGAAAAACATAAGATATGTGAGGATAACAAAAATGCATCTTAAATTTAAACGACAAAAACATATCATTGGCTTTACATTTCTAAATCTGTTGAACTAAAAAAAGCTAAAAGATACTCCCTCTCTTCCATTGATTCTCCCCTTATGACTTTCTGCAAATTTTGAAATTCATCCATTGTTTTAATACTCGCTTGACTTGCAAAACAACACTTATTTAACTCGATGCTTAATTGTACTAATATTTATCCTAGGAATTTGCAAAAAAGTCAAATTTGGGAAAATCTATTGGCGTGGAGGGGGTATTAAAACTCCTAAACAGCTTACAATGTAATGGTTTTAACCAGGTCAGGCTTTCAGCTAAGAAGAAAAAAATTAATAGACAACATGAAAAGTAATTAACAAGGGTTAATACAGCACAAGATTAGACCTAAAACGAACTAAACGTAGTGGAAGTTATTTATTTCTAGAAAGTGGGTAGAAATGGAAACTTGGGGACACAAAACATGAAAACATGTAAGTCCAGAACCTGGGTTGACAGCTTTTCGGCTGGTTATCCGGTCGTCGTCGTTGCTGTTGTTGTTGAACTTCTGATCTTCAGTTGAATTGGAGGGACAAATAGCAGCGTTGCGGTTGCTGTTGCTGCTGGTGTTGCTCTTGGAAACGGGTTTCCAGTGGAGAACGTGTTTGGGAGGGATGGGAGAGTGGTGGTCTGCGTCTCCCCAAATGATGAGCTTTTCCCCAGTCTCGTCGTCGATAAGTTGATAAGCTCCTGGGGTTTCCATTGGCCTCCTTGTGTAACCACCTCTCACCACCAACACCCTCCTTCTGTACCCTCCTCCTCTTCTCCATTTGATGCTGTTAGTCTTACTAGTAGTCCAATTCTGATATTTGGATTCCCCAAACAGGAACCCGTTTCTGTATCCAGGGCTGAGCTTCAAGTTCATAAGTGGCGCCGGTGCTACTGCTTTAGTCAGCATTAGCCTGCCTATTATGGATAGCTGTATCGTTGAGACTGAGAGTGAGGACGAAGAGGAAGAGGAAGAGGAGGGTACACAAATCTCTCTCTCTCTCCTATATCCCTTGCCCACTCTCAAGTTGTGGAATTGGATTGTATTCCGTTGTGCAAATTACCGTCGCTATCCCTCATTCCCAAACGCACTCCGTATTTCCAAGCACTAGCTAGTGCGTTGCTGTACGAGACGCGACCAATGACGAGGGACAATCAAGGCATTCTAAATGTCTCATCTAATCTAATTACATAGTACTACTGTCTAAAATTCGTGCAACAAATTACTCATGCGGAAGAAATTCAGACAATCTTGATTTGGCTCACAGTATCAACGATACCGGAGACTCATAGTGAGGAGTAATTTCCGGCGGAGGATTTCTGATGCTAAAGTAAGAAAGAATTTGAAAATTTAAAAAAAATATCAGAATGTAAAGCTTATCTCTTTCTTTTCTCGGACTTTCTTTTTACAAGGCTTCAATTAATGGGCCTATTATCTCTCATTAAAGGAAGGTTATCAAAATTTAGTGACCGGTTATTGCCCATAATGAGAGAGTGAGAGAAGGGGTAAATGCCACTTCTCACTTCTCCAAGAATTATGAGGCAGTTTTGGTGTCTTCTTGTGGTGACACGTGTCACCCTCCCATTAATGGTTTTCTTTACCCATATCATTTGTCTCCCATTACGTATTCCTTTTTAGAAAAGAATATGGAATCAAGATAATTGTCTTAGCATCGAAATTTTAGGCAATGTTAAGGTTTCTCTATGTTAGGAAAATTTTAGCCAGAGGTGATATCTTTAACTCATTGGTATAATGGAGAAGTTTCCCTTTGACAAAAGGCTCATATACTCGGCCTGGCCGAGTAGAGGCCTCCAAGGGACTCGTCTACTCGGCCGCTTTAGTGGAATAGAGGCTTTGAGGGGCTTGTCTACTCGGCGTGGCCGAGTAAAGGCCTCGAGAGCTTGTCTACTTGGTTATGGCCGAGTAGAGGCCTGGGGTCTAATGTGCTCGTCCACTCGGCCTGGCGAGCAAAGGCTTACCCTAAAGGAGCTCGTCTACTCGGCTAAGTGAGTAGAAAGACTTGGGGTCTAATGAGCTCGTCTGCTCGGCCTAATGAGATGAGGCTTAAACCCTTAAAGAGCTCGTCTACTCGGCTAAGTGATTAGAGAGACTTGGGGTTTAGTGAGCTCGTCTGCTTGGCCTAGTGAGCAGAGGCTTAAACTCTTAAAGAGCTCGTCTACTCGGCCTAGCGAGTAGAGAGGCATGGGGTCTAACGTGCTTGTCTACTCGGCTAAGCAAGTAGAGAGACTTGGGGTTTAATGTGCTCGTTTGTTCAGCCTAGCGAGCAGGGGCTTAGACCCTTAAGGAGCTCATCTACTCGGCTAAGCGAGTAGAGAGGCCTGTGATCTAATATGCTCATATGCTCGGCCTAGCGAGCATAGACTTAGACCCTAAAGGACCTCGTCTACTCAGCTAAACGAGTAGATAGATCTGAGGTCTATACTCGTATGCTCGGCCTAGCGAGCAAAGGCTTAAACCCTAAAAGGAGCTCTTCTACTCAGATAAGCAAGTAGAGAGACATGGGTTCTAATGTGCTCATCTGCTCGGCCTAGCGAGCAGAGGCTTAGACCCTAAAGGATCTCGTCTACTCGGC
Source organism: Escallonia rubra (assembly GCA_033065855.1). Classification (NCBI taxonomy): domain Eukaryota; kingdom Viridiplantae; phylum Streptophyta; class Magnoliopsida; order Escalloniales; family Escalloniaceae; genus Escallonia; species Escallonia rubra. The sequence continues at coordinate 488,464 of JAVXUO010002782.1, read as the reverse complement.
TAAGCGAGTAGAAATGTTCGAGTGGAGTGCTATGTCCATTCGGTTTATCAAAGTTTTCATCAAGGGGTACAAGAGTAAACTTGCCCCCGGTCTTGTCGGTGGATGAATGCCACGTGTTAATTATTCCAACGGTCGTGAGATCTTGTATTGGATCTCAATAACATCCCTATATAAGAAAGACTCTTTTCATTTCTCTTCACTTCATTTTGAGTAAGAAAGCCTTGATAGAGATGGTGATTTTGAGAGCTCGTCAAGAAGATCTCTAAGTTGGTGTTCTTGAGTTTGAAGATTCATCCCATTTATCCTTTAAGTAAGCTCCAAAACTTCTTCAACTTCTTTGAAGCTTTTGCTTTTGATATAGAATCATGTCTAGCCAAAATAGTGAACATGTTTCTTAACTTAGCGACGATGATAAGAGTGCTAGAGAAGAGCAAACTTTTGACTATTTATTTTTAGAAGTAAGAATTCCTCTGATCCCTTATTAAGGCCAATGGGGGCTCCTGCTAATGAAATTTTGACCGAGAAGGCTCAAAGCCCTAAACCCTTTGTCGCCCATACTCTTAGGAATAGGCTGAGCAGTTATGATCTCAAGATTTTGAGGGTGCGTTATGAAATTCCGCAGAGTATAAAGCTTAGTTTGTTTGACAATGGGAAGGCAGCTAATATGACCACTTTAAATGAAATAGGTCGGACGTGTTCCACAATGGTTTTAGAGTGTCTATTCACCATTTCTTTATCAAATTATTGAACATGAATGGTCTTGCGCCGGACCAATTTTCCCCTCATGCTGGCGTTTCATGTCTTTCTTCATATATTAGTGTCACGAGCTTGGTTTGCAACCTAGGCTAAGAGTATTTAGGTGATTTTTCACCATATGTTCAATAACCAAACAAGTGGGTTGGTATTTTTTGACTCAGCGCTCAAAAGACAACGACAATCTATTTTCACATCCACATTCGTCCAATCATAATTGAAGAATAAATTTTTGTTCGTCAAGCTTCCCAAGTCTTAAAGATTCAAGGTCGCCAACATATGGAATCCTGAGTGTGATACTAGGACTTGTAATGTGTTGAATGAGAAGAATATGACTAACATGACCTTGAGCATATCAAAAGGCTCAAAGGAGTCGAGCCCTTAAAGTTCAAATACCCCCTAAGTAATGCTCAGTTTCGCGAGTGCGAAATCATATTTTCCCTCAGCAAAGACTTCGACGAATAGGAGCGCGAGAATCATTATGGTAAATGTCTTTAAGAGTGCATGTATTCGTCTTTCCCTTATCATAATCTCGTACTTAGTTAAATTTTACAGAGAACATGTCTTTAAGAGGGACTCGCGGGAGTGGCGAAGGCAACCTATGAGATCCCCCTCTATTCAATGCTCAAGGGGTTTTAGGAGACATAATTCTCAATGAGCAATTATGAGCCTCAGCTGAAGAGAGCAAAGGCAGAGGAATTTGTACTGCGTTTAGGAACTTTCAAGGACAAGGCAAAGGAGACACCAAATAAGCGAAAGGTGCCGATGATAGCTGGGAATTTTTCCTCTGCTCAGTCTGATACACCTCATCGACCATAATGGAACATGTACCTGTCGATGGAGGAGTCCATGTTGAAGAGTCCTCGAACAGCTTGGGAATGGTCGAGTAAAGTGATCATCCCAATAGACTGTGTTACTCTTTTTGCATGTGATATTAGTCGTACAGCCAATGGAATGATCCAGATGACTTCTCGGGTATAGGAAGTGTGTTTGAAAAGTTCTAGCTGTTTAAATCTTTTCTCAAGTCTTTTCTTCTGCAGACACTAGCGCAAATACAAATCGGAGCTGAGAAGCTGATTGTTGCGGATAAGGTTTTGGACGAGGAGAGAATACGCCTTCATATTGAAAATAACTTCTATAATGAGGCTGAGAAAAAGGTAGAGGACTTGACTAAAGTGATGGAACAGCTAGAACGTTCCAAGGCTGAATTAACTGCACGAGTGGAGCAATTGGAGACTGAGAAGACGAAGATTGCCATCCAAGCTGTTCAAAACTTCAAAAGTCGCAAGCCTATACATATTAGTGGTATCGGGACTCGAAGAAGGCTCTCGTCTACGGCTATAACAAGTGGAAGAAGGATATTATGAAGGACCATTCCGAGATGGACCTCAGCATTTATGAGCATAAGTTTGCTCGTGAGATTGCTGCTGAGGAGGCTACTCGGCAGGAAGAGACAGAAGCTTACAAAGCGGCCGCCTTGGCTGCCCAAGCAACTCATTCACAAGTGCTCCAAGTCCAAGTCCTTCTGGCAGTCGAAGCTTAGGAGTATCAGGGGTTGCTTCTGGAGTGATCGCGAGGCCGAAGCGGGAGAATATTGGGCTCTCTAAACAATTGAAAAGATATTAGATAAAATAGAGTGCATAGAAATTTAGTTTTGGAAAAACCTGAGAAATTAACAGGATTGCAAAGATATAAATAAAATTTTAGGTTAGACATGTTAACATAAAAGATAGAAAAACTTAAAATCTATTTAATTGGTTGAATTTTAAAATGGCAAAATGGAATTCAATTCAAATTAAATAAGAAAGAGGGAGAGAAAAAAAGGAATCCAAATCATAAATACAAAGGTGGGTAAATTCAAAATGCTTAAAAACTTATTTTCACTTTTTTATGAGTTTTCCTATAATTGGCTGTGAGTTATTTATTTATAATTAGCGACAACAAATAGACGGTCTTACTAAATTTGTTGTGCACAGTGAAGAATATATTAATTTTGGTGATAGTGAAAAGTATGCTAGATATATGACTAAGACTACGTAACTTCTGTATATAAAGTTTCATAAAAATGCTATCAGGTCTGATGCACTTAGACAATATAATTTTGGTAGACAACGCTTAATTGATCACTTTTAAAAACTTGATGGTAAAGATGTTCTTACACATGATGTTTGGATATCTCCTTATACCATACTTAATTATTCTTGTGTGACGACACATTGGATTGATTTTGATTGGGTTATGCACAAGCGAATCATTACTTCTAAAATTTTTCCATACCCACATGATGCATCACAAGTTACTGAAATTATACTTCGAACAGGTAGCACCTTTAAGTGTTTATATACCTAGAGTACCCATCATTATCAGCAAAATTAAAAACTTGTTTGTCGTTAACAATAAATTCAGAAAGATTCTCCGTCGATCCAAAACCACCGTCGATATTTCCATGTGTGTGAGCCACCTCCTTGGCTCCCTTCTGTCTGGTTTAGACTTTGACGGTGATATAGCTAAAAATATCCCTCCAGTCTATGGACGACACGTGGCAGTTGTGACACGTAACCCATACTGGCTCATTACTGATATGGCACTTACTGTATCAATCACCAGGCAGAATCCTAAAGAGACTCTGACTCTATCAGCTCAGATTCACATGAGATCCTCTAGGATCCTAATTAGATTCTGATTAGAGTTGGTCAAAGCCCAGTCCTACTAGGACTCCTCTTTCTACCACTATATAAAGGGGTCAAGCCCCTTAGGTAAAGACAAGTTCACACACATACACATTGTGTAATATTGCTATTCAGAGTTCTACCTTGTTAGCCTTCTCTGACTTAAGCATCGGAGCGTTCCCTTGCCGGAACCCCACCCGGCGGTCACTCCGTGTTCTCTTTTGCAGGCCTGATTTCTGGTGTTGTTCCCGATCCAGTTTTTAGCTGCAACAGACGACAAATAATTTTCTTGATTTGGCAGTGGTGTGATGGTTTGTACAGATAAAACATTTTGCTTGGGCCAACTAATTATGAGGTGGTCATGCAGCTGTCAAGGTGGATTGAAGGATTAAAGTGACAATTTTATCCCTGAAAAATTGACGGGCATCCAACTAATTGCACCTCAGCTCGTTAATTGGTGAATTGCGCCAAAATTTAAACCTTAAAGGTGAAATGTGCACAAACATAGGATTTTATATGCAAAAAGTTCAAATACCTAACTGGCTCAAGTTTAAGAATCAACACGGGGCCAAACTGCAGGAGGCAAAGTGCATTTTCCCTTGATCTTTTGAAAACCAAAACTCGAGAGGTTGTCAGACAGGCCGTTAGTTTGCTAAGGCTCTAAAGCCATGCCGCTTGGAATCTCTTGGCTAACCCAAAAGCGAAATCAGTCGATCGAGGAAGGGCACAGGCACTCAGTGCAAAGCATGATGCGTGGAGGGAGAGGAAGGGTGTCAAGAGGGATGCTGCCGTTGCTGGCAGTGCACGTGGCGAGCGAGTACTGGAGGCTCGATTGGAAGCCACCCGTCACGGCCGGTCTTTTAGCGGCCAACGCACTCATCTATCTCAGGCCTGGCTTCCTCCATCCCATCCTCCCCACTATTGGCCAAGTCTGGTTCAATCCCCATCTCATCCTCAAGGTGAGTACCCTCCTGCCCTCCCCTACCGTAAAATTCTCCTATCTCATATGGCAGAGCGTATGTCACTCTCTGCCGAACATGTAATCCCATTCGTCTGTTGATATTTTCTTTGTTTCTAAGACTTGGCGACAATATACGGTTGTTGCGTGTTTATACCCGATCGCATGAATCTAAAATAGACTAGAAATCTTAAAATTATAATCATTCATAGATAATCTAACGTTTTGAACACCTTCACTTATACTCCCTCCATCCCAATTTAATCGCACGATTTTGACTTGGAACGCATATTGTGTTTTCTATTTTATCCCGAGAGAGAGAGGGAGGAAGGAACCAAATGGGATATTGTGTTCTGACAAATATCTGCTTCAACTGTCTCAAATGGGATATAGAATATGGGTTGGTGGATGGCTAAATATGGAGAGACAAATATAATAAAAAAAAAAAGTGTAGAAAGGGTAAATATTGAAAGTCTAAAAAAAGGAAAACTGGTCAATTAAAGTGGGACGGAGGGAGCATTTTAATTTTGTCGTTTGGCCTTAGTAATTTGTTCGCAACATGCATAATAAGACTTGGGATTCGACCCCCAATGCTTTGGGCTGCTTCGTAAATTCGAACATCTTCATGTATATTTGATAGTTAAACCTATGTTGTTTAGAGTGCCACGGGTGGGCTCGGGATGCAGAGGTTAGTCCTAATGCGCTGTAGTTAAGTTGTAATTATCCGCCCCTCAATATGGATGACTGGTTGAAAACGTTTTAGCGGCCATCATTTAAGTGGTAATACTGCTAGTCTTTAGCAACAATCATAATATATTCTATTTATGAATTGGGTCTTAGGAGTTGTAATGTTGTGGCAACTTCTCTTGTACATGTCACATACAACTATGTCAGTTATAACTGCCCGTGTGATTGAAGCTATATGTCTTGTGGTGTTAAATGATATGGGTTTGTAACTGAAGTGGAAATGGAAGAGAAAATTGAAGCCATAAGAGGAGTGAAAGGGTTTCAACGGACGGGGAAGTTCAGGGAGGCGTGACCGCATCTATGATTTGAGGGAGACAAGAATAGAAAACTGCTCTGATTTACTTTACCAATGATTTGACAGAGAGGAAAATGATTATGGTCTCACGAAAGGTTGGCATCAAAGAGGAGATCGGCACACGAGAGGAGGGTTGATCGTTGGCTTGTTGCTTTATCTGATAATTTAATGGTGCTTGAGTAATTGATTTCACGGGATATCTGGTGGGCTCTTGTCATAGTTAAGAGTGTTCGGAAATGGTTATGGAATCTTTTATATGTGCATGTCTGTATGTCTATGTGCGTGCGTCTGTGAGCAATGAATCCAATGAAGAAAGGATCTCATTTGTGTATAGGATTGGTTAAGTGAGTGTGAATCTGATGATTTGCATGTATGTAAGCAATTGGTAGTGATAAACAAAAGACATAGATTGGCTGGGAGGTTGAAATTGCTTTTCTCACATAAGCCGGAATAATGATGTGAAAACCGAAGAAAGAAATACAGGGGGAGGTAGAAAGGAAAAGAGAAAAACCAAAACAAAACAGTGTTATTACTGCTTTGTGCGTGAGAGAGAGTTAGAGAGTGAATAGAATTGAGAAGTGAGGTAGATGGAGCAACTGACTAGGGATGGAAGCTGCTGGTTGATGTTACGGGAGGAGAGACTACTATGCTTATGAAAGAAGGATGAAGAAGAAAATAAAGGAGATGGTGCAGCTTGATTGATGTGTTATTGAACACATTGGCCAGTAAGACAAGAAGAAAGCAACAGAAAATTTTACGAAACCTGCATACACCGAGTTAATGGAGTTATAAAGCAACGTGTGAGAAGGAGATATGTTGCATTCAGCCTAGACAAAGGAGAACAAGAAAGTGGTATTCGGCGCTTGGGCAGTTTACTGCCATTAAACTTCAGAAATTGAAAATGGTGTCAAAAGAAGTACTAACAAGAAAGAAGTGTGCTGGTTCATTGGCAGTGGGCTAAGAGTATATTTGCAATCTTTCTTTGTACAGATCTGGTAACATTCAAGGTGCAATAGGATTTTTTGACTCGATGATTAGCGTGTATCACGGAGGTAATTACCCATACCACGTTCTCCACCTTAACGTGTTTTTGGAAGTACTCTTTAAAATTTTTGAACGATTGAATATTAAAATGTTTCGTCTTGAAAATGATACACATGCTAAGTTGTGGAAATGTTTGGAATGCTGTGATCAAGCTGTTTTATTCAGTGATGGAATCTTATGAGTTGAATAAGCTATTGTGAACGAGAAAATAAAAGTTGCAGTATTGATCAATTGTTGTGCTTCATATCTAATGGGGGGAAGTTAAATCCCGGGCCCGCAGTACTATTTTTCGTGGTCGCCTGTCCACATTAATGATTATCGCGAGGTGGCATTCCGGGCCCTCGTCAATGGGCCTAGTATGCCGACCTAAACAATTAATATGACCGAGGGGAGAAATTATGTGCTTGATGCTACTACTTTTGGTATCAATGAATCTATATCCTCGTGAAACTCTATGTATTTTTATTTTTGTGAAAATATTTTATCACTTAGGTAAATTATTACCTATACTATATATAATGAAAACACCCATTTTGGTGTAACACCTCTTTTGGTGTTGCATAACTGCCTATCTAGAATGATGACAAGTTGCATTATGAGATTTTTTTTTAAAAAATGACACAAAATAAAAATACTAAATAACTGCTTTAAGGACATACTCCCTCCGTCCCACATAATTTGATCAACTTTCCTTTTTGACCCGTCCCACAAAAATTGCTCATTTTCAAATTACACATCCTATGGCTAATGCTTGAAGAATAGGTAACTGCTTGGGTAGATTAGTTATAGGCGAGGCCCCTTTGATGGAGGAGGTGCATTAAGGAGGGCATTTTTATTTTTATGAGCAGTGATACAGAGAACTAGAGGAGTCCACTCCTGAGGTTTTTGCAATTTTTGACTATTGGCGGAATTTTAGAGGCATTGACAACTTCCAGTAGGGACAATGCTCGAGGTCATGATTGCTTTATATGGCTTTTCCAGCATGATGTGATGGCAGTGTTTCAATAGTTCCTTGAATTTGGAAGTCTAAGCAGAGTATTCATGCTTGTTCATCACTCTTATACCCAAGAAAGGTGGAGCAGAAAAAAATTCAGGATTCAAGACCGATTGGTTTTGGTGACTGGTGTCTATAGGTGGTTGGCTAAAGTCTTGTCTAATAGATTACACAGGGTTTTGGACGTACGTAATAATTTCAGAGACTCCCAACACTTTTATTGGAGGAAGTAAAAAGTCCTTGATCGGTGCTTCTTGCCTATCACTGCTTGGAGGATAAGGTTGTGCTGTTGCGGAAGGTGTGGCGGGACTCCTCAGGCACGTTTCAACTGTTGAAATGGTTATAATGCGCACCTGACACTGGACTTGTAGGGCTGGGATGGGATGGCGCTGATACCACTTGATGCAAACCAGAGCTATGCAAACCAAGTGATGTCGGTCTGCATCAGTTGCTGAAAATTATAGAGTAAGCTGTCTTGAATCTGTGATGTTAATCTGATAGAGAGCATTTGAATAAGCGGTCCACGATTCCTGCAAGTAGCGACCTCTGGTCGATTCACCTTTCATGTTGTGGCTTCTTGGTTTTATTTCATGTTTGGAATCCGGTTATAAACTACCGTCATAGGACATTGTATTCTAATGTTCTAATATTCTCAAACAATAAGGAATGGTGCTCCGCTGATAGATCGAGCACTTTTTTCATTGAAATCTGGTACGCCTGAAATAATTTTCAGAGAGTAAATGGTTGCTTTAGCTTATTTTCTTATGTTTTTATGTATGTCTCACACATTCAAGTGGACAGGCATTTGGCCATGTAGTTTTCATGTGTTCATTATTTGGTATTCCTCGTGGTTTGAGAAATTGTACCTTTTCTCTTATGTCCTTATTGGTATCTTTTTGGTGGTTTTTCGTTTTCTTCTTGAGCAGCACCGGGACTTTAAACGCTACTTTTTGTCGGCATTCTACCACACAGGTGAACCTCACCTGTTTTACAATATGATTTCACTACTCTGGAAAGGAATCCAGTTGGAGACTTCACTGGGAAGTGTTAAATTTGCATCTATGGTTGCGGCACTACTTGGTATGTCCCAAGGAATCACACTGTTACTTGCTAAATCTCTTCTACTCTTTGGTTACGAAAGAGCTTACTACCATGAATACGCTGTTGGATTTTCTGGTGTCCTCTTTGCCATGAAAGTTGTCCTCAATTCTCTGTCACTTAATGACACACACGTCCTGGGGATGAGGGTACCAGCACCCTACGCTGCATGGGCTGAACTGATTCTCGTCCAAGTGATGGTACCCGGTGTCTCTTTTCTTGGCCACCTTGGTGGAGTTCTTGCTGGTCTCCTTTATATCCATTTCAAGGGTTCATATTCAGGCCTTGGGCCTCTGGCAACGCTCATCAGAGGCATCTCCAGTGTACTGTGCTGGCCTTTGAGGTATGCTCGGTATCTTTTTAGATCGCAGCAGCGGGGAAACTATGGTCGGGGAAGAGTTGGTGTGCATGAGGAAAATACGTCTGGTGTCTGGAGGTGTCGTGCATGTACATTTGATAATTCCGGCTTAATAAATTTGTGTGAGATATGTGGCACTAGTCGTGGAGATGATGGATTGTCAACCCTTGGGTTATCAGGTCACGATCTTTCCTTGGAAGAATTACGCCGTCGGAGAGTTGAAAGATTTGGTAGATGAGTTGAGTCTGGTTTCCAATTAAAGTCTGTACTAGTCGTCGATGAATGCACTCGTCACATCTTTGGATGAGATGATTAAGTTGTCAATTGAATCCCAAAAAGGTTAACATAAATTACACCCAAGGAATATGTTTTGTCACAATATCACTTTTGTATATTGTCTTCTGACCAAACAAAATGTAGACGACGTTAAAATTTTTGTGAAAGACCTCTCTCCCCTTCTCCTCCCTTGCCTTCTCTTTCCCTTTATTCTGTCATTCCCAATCCTCCTCTCATCACTGCCATACCACCAGCGCGAGTCCATGCTGAAGCCATGCACAATCCACAGCCACTACTCACCACCTCACAACCCACCTATGGCCAACACCAACCACCACTAAACCACCCCAACACCCTTTGGCATTTGTTTCTCACATTTCTCTCATACTCAGATCACCTCCACCCCTCTAACTCCAACCATCATCCCTTTAACCACCACGGTGCCACCATCGTAACACCACCAACCACAACCATTGCAGACCTCCACATCTGACTCACCAACATTGTACTTTACTGCCCAGCCAATCCGTTTGACAAATTCACCAAATCTGCTCACAATCTCCCCAACACCACCAACCACAACCATTGCAGACCTCCACATCTGACTCACCAACATTGTACTTTACTGCCCAGCCAATCCGTTTGACAAATTCACCAAATCTGCTCTCTTTGATGCCAACCCCACCACTGGGCACTGGCACCACCGCGACATATACGGCACCACATTGAAACACACACACACACACACACACACAGAGCAATAGACCATGCGACACCTGCATGGCACCATCGCGACCCATACACGTTGCAAGGAGGAAGAGAGAGAAAAGAAAGAGAGAGGACATAGGAAGACGCAGAAAAAGTAAGAAATTGACGACAAAAGAGAGAAACATGTCATAATGAGGGAAAGGAGAGAGAAAGAGAAAAGTGTACATTATGTAGCGGACAGACTTAAGAGGGTATTTTTGTCAAAAATTCGTCTGCTACATTATGTAGCGGACATATTTTAAAAAAAATGCAAAAAAAAGAGATCTGGACCTTCCACAGATCTCACGTGGACGGCCAGATCGCGCTAGCAAAATCTCCTATTTTGCTAGTATTATCAACGGATCAGCTTCATATATATATATATGGAATAACGAATATATTGCTAGCCTTAGACAACTTGCCTAAGGCTAGATAATAAAACTACGTAATTTTGAGTTGGAACAACACAATATTTCTTTTTCTATACTCTCTCTCTCTCACACATCAGACCACGTGACAACCTATCGCCAACCACACCTCGCCCATTACCGGGGACTTTCCATACCGGCGACCATAAGCCCCCACCATAAAACCACACGACAACCCATCACCCATCACCCATCGCCCAAATCACCTTCTGCCAACGCCCACCGCAAAAATCACCATCTGCTGGGCCAGGACAGCCCTTCGCCGGCGACTTTCCACACCGACGACCATAAGCCCCCACCATTAGACCACATGACAGCCCATCACCCACAACAACCCATTGTGATTGGGTGTTAAAATAAGTGAATCCCACGACTGCTGAAGTTGAAAGAATATTGTCAAGTCATCTATTATTTGGACAATCTCTGCTACGTAGACTTTTTCTATTTGGCTTTTTGAAAGAATTTTGTATAATGGTTTGAATCTCTCTCTCTCTCTCTCTCTCACACACACACACACATACATTCAATTTGATTTCAATTCCTTTTTGCCATTTACGATTCAACTAATTAAATAAATTTCAAATTTCTCTCTTTTCTATGTCAACATATCCTACTTAAAAATTTTATTTGTATCTTTTTAATCCATTGATTGCTAAGATATTTTCAAAACTAATTCTCTATATATTCCTTTTAATCTTAAATTTCTTCTTTTGTTTAGAGAAGTCTCATGATCTCTATCAATTTTTCTTTCTACCTAGCATAATCTCCCTCCTTTAATTTCATTTTAAGTTTAAATATAGTTTATTTACCCATTTTATTTTCAATCATTTGTTATATATCTTTACTCTTTTCTTGGTTGCCTTGAGTAACACAAACCTCAACACACGAGTTATCATTGTCAGTATTATCATTATTGTTGCTATAGGTGTGAGAGACTATTTCTTTCCTTTTATATACTATTTTCCATCTTTATTTGTTGCTAAAAGCGAACAATTATTACTGAAGTTCATTTTTAAGACGAAAAACCCCAAAGATAATTGTGTTTGACTCGTCAACATGATATTGTCTATGCACATTGTTGGAAATACCTATTAAGATGTGAATTATTATAACCAACAACTAGAATATTCTAAACAATACTTACATTGAACTTTGGGTAGAGCATCATGCATAACAATTGTAAAATGCTCCCAACACTTAACTTTGAGCTTTTTATCTGCTTTTGTATTTCTAGCGGACTTGAGGCAAGATTGTTCAGTCCTTCCTCTCCATGGCCATTCATCGAGTGAAAATTGTTCTTAAAAGTATTAGTGTCGCCAACCGAGCCGTGTTTTTTGGCAAAAATGTTGTAAATCTTTGTGATGGTGCATATTGAAAATCAAGAATATTCTGGTTAAAAGTCATAAAATTTTGGGTTTCTACATCCACTTGTGGCAAATCTTGACATGTGGTGCTCACACTTCAAATTGTGGTGCTCGTGGTGGTGAATGTTTTTGACTACGTGATTTTGATCATGTTGATGTAGACATATTTTTTAAAATGATTGAAAGAAAAAAAACTAAAATGGTAAGACTAATTAAATACTAAAAGAATAAAATTACAAACGCAATACTATTTAACGAAAATCTATCGACTAATGATTAAAGAATGCTTGTAATTAAAAAAAATTGAGAGGTTAATACTTTGCAATAAATAAGAATGCACAAGAAAGTTTGTAGAATGACAGAGAAGAGAGAGTTGTGAGTTAGTTTGAAAAATGTAAAGAGAATGAATCAATTTATAGTCTTTTCAAGCAAAGTACCCCAAAAAACTAGCCACTTATAATTATTGAGAGGGTAAATACGTAAAATTACATAAAAGAGTCGTTAGAATAATGTGGGATGAAAATACCGCTCAAACTATGTAACTGTTGAGGGGTAACAATCTAATTTTAAAAAATCTAGTTGTTGGGCGTGGGGAGGGGGGGGCGGGGGGGGTTGAAAATTCTGAATGTAAGTTAGGGTGAGGTGGGTCGGGCCGGGCCATAGCTTGGATTTAAAGCCGGCCAGGCGAACGAGGCTATTTTGGGAGGAAAAAAGGGCTCAGCCAAGGTCCAGGCCTTAGGCCCTTCGGATCCGAGCATCTACTGTTCACTTTGGGCTTTTTCTGGGTTGGAACCGCTGACCCATAGGACCCCACCTCGTTTGGCACCTTTACCTCCACTGTTAGTCGCCACCACCAGCTGCCGCCAAACAATCCTGGCAGTCATCGTTACCAAACACCTCCAGAAAATTTCAGCATCAACATGACTAAATTAGACTATTTGCTTTAAGTAAAAGTCCAACACAAGTAGTTGGATGAACAATGATTGTATTTCTATATCCAAACTCTAAGTAACATACATAAATAATAAAAGGTGCCATAAAGATATGTTTGCCAAAGTAGAGGAAAATTACTGTTGAGATTCTATCGTTTGTGTGCAGGGACGCGTACTCACGCTTGTACAAATAAAGCTGCTCAAATGCAATAGAAGATTTGAAACCAATGATTTTCAAATTTGTAAAGCTTGCCTCAGCTTTAAGACTGCAGTAAAAATTAATTAAATGTTGGTCTTTAAAGCACATATATCGGCATCACATTTTGACTTCTGCTAATCAAAGTAGCACAAAAGAATCTTTAGACATCGTTTTTGGTCCCCTTTGTTGTTTTGATAAAGGTTAAGATTAGAATTTTTTTTTTTTTTGAGGTGCGAGTGAGCATATATGTTCTTTACTCGAAAGTTTACCCGACACTTGAGATTAAGAAGACTATTTTTTGGAACTAAGGTAAGAGTACGCATGAACACGATCAGTTAAAAACATTGTATTATTTAGAGTGTGTTTGGAACCATGGAATTGATGGGATTTCATTTCAAATCATCAAATTTTGTTGTTTGGAACATTAAAAAAAGAAATTGGAATTGGATTTGATGGGATTTGACTGGATTTGTTTCTATAGTGTGAAATTCGATGAAAAATGGTCGGATTTCATGGGATTTCGATTTACTTGAATTAAAATTAATTATTTACCTATCTTACCCTTTTTCTGGATCTCTCCAACAATGAACCCACCACCCCATCTTCATTGCCGTTACCGCCACACCACTTTTACTACCACCACCGGCACCACTACTGCCACCACCACCGCTACCACTACTGTCGCCACCACCATGCCACCGCCGCCACTACTACCACTATTGTTGCCGCCACAACACCCGCTAACACCACCGTCGCCACCACCACCACCGCCACTACATCCTTCACCACCACCGCCACCATTACCGGGTACTGCCAAAACTATCACCGTCGCAGCCACTACTGCCACCACCACCGCCACTGCATCCCCCACCACTACAGCCACCGCCATCGCCGCCAGTACTGCCACCGCCACCGCCACCACTATTGCCACCATCGCCACCACCACCACTGCCACCACAACCATCACCACCACTGTCGCCACCACAGCCACTGCCACCATAGCCATCAATAATGCCACTACCACCACTACTGCCATCACCACATCATCACAACTATTGCCACCACCGTCGCCACCACCACTATTGCCACCAACACCGCCAACACCACCATCACCACCGCCACCACCACTATTGCCACCACCGCCGTCAACATCACTACTGTCATCGCCGTTGTCACCACTGTTGCCACCACCGTCACCACTACTGCCACCGGCATCACTATTAGCGTCAGTGGATGACCACCACTACCATCACTTGACCACCCCACCACTTCCATCGTCGATGTTGCTACCCCGTGCAATGCTGCCACCACCACCATCACCATGTGGTGGCACTAGCCTGGTGGCACTAGCCCACTTAAAACCACTTACCGTAATTTATTTTTCATCGTAAGTTAAGGATATAATTGTCAAAAAATTTATTACCTTTCCATTTCTTCTGTTCTCCAAATACAAAATTGGAATTCCGTGATTTGAATTCCCTTTTGTTCCAAACAAAAAAAAGTGAATTGAATTCTAAATCCAATTTCAAATTTGAAATTCAAATCCTAAAAGAATTGGTTCCAAACAGACCCTTGGGAGCTCGGTTATTTAGGAGCTCGGTCACAAGTAATCCGAGAAGAAAAGAAAAGAAAAGGAGCCAATATTTTCGTCACTAGAAAGCTTCAGTGGCCCACGTAGCTAAACCCCACCATACCTTTCCAATCCATCCACACCTCTTTTATCCTTCTATTACTGCACTGCACCCAAAGTTGGGTGCTTTGACGACAACAATGTCTTCGCTATCCTTCCTTCAAAGCGGTTTCGCCTATTCCCAACAACAGCAGCTTCTTCACCCCTCGAAATTGGTCTCGCCTGCAGTAATAATAAGGCCCCAATACCAGCCGCTGATTGTCGATGGCAAGGCCAGAACCAGAAGACAGGACAGGACTGCCCGCCATTCTCGCCTCCGCAAGAAGGTAGTGCAGTATATTCTCTTGCCCTGCTTAATGCTCCATTTCTGTTGTTCCAAAATTTGCCTTCTCTATTTTCAAAAATACACATCTTGAAGTATTATGTGCTCCCATTCAACTCTGATATTGATTCGGAAGCTTGCGGTATAAGTTCATTGAACCGGAATCACAGTTAGGACGACCCATTTGTATTCTACTAGATATTTCTATGCCCTTTTCATCCAGTTTGGTTTTTCTTGCTTTACTTTTTGATTTTTCTGTCTCAATAGACTTCCATTTGGTAGACCCTTTCAGTACTCCGCAGCTTTTAGGGCTTATCAATAAAAAGGTCGAAGCTTTGGCATGAAGTACGCGTGGGCGGCATTAAATAAGCATGGCATTGGTCAATCGAATTTAACTAGTGTGTCAACATTTTGCAGTGATAAGTTAGTAGTATTGGTATTAGAGAAGCGCTAAAGGCCGATGCGCAACTAAGATGCTGCATACAAGAGTTTTTCTTTTTCTACTGACCATATTATCCGGAATTCATGAAAGAATCAAGGACTCTAGAACTCAAATAACATCTTGATATGTGAAATCGTCGGCCTTACACTACAGTATTCATTGCTTCAATAGCTTTCCTGTTTCTTTCATGTTAATTAGATTAGACCAAAGGCAGGAGCTTTCTCCCAAATGCTTATCACCATTCTATGACTGACCCTGACTTGACCAACCAATGGACCAGTAGCATATTCAAAATTGCAGCATTATAGAAGATGCTCCAACTGTCCTGGATGCCTTTGTTTTCCATTTTTTAGAGGAATGCAACCATTTAAAGGGATTAAATACTCCATTTCTCTTTGTTCTGTCCATACCCCATTTGGTAGAGCTCTAGTTGTCCCGGACTTTGTATTGTTCTGATGACAGGAATTGATAAGTCTTCAAGTTAGGCTTTTTCTATGAAGGGTGAAATCGATCCTTAGGATGGTCTTGGAATCGTTTTCATTGGTTTTACCGAGATTAAGAGTGGGCAGCTGTAGCTTAATTCAATTAAGGAAAATCAAGAGCTACGTCAATATGGGAAAGAGATCTGGTTATAAGATCTTTGTTTGCCACTAACATACTATCCAAATAAGACTTAAGCAAGAAAATACTACTTCTTTTCCACATACAGAACCTTAGTTTTATCCTCTAGTAATTTTAGGGTTTGTCTGTTTGAGAACGGTAATGATTAAGGTATACTTCATATCTAATTGACAATCTTTTAACGTTTATGGGATTTTCTCGAATCATTGTATCAACAGCTAGTTATTTGCAGCTGGGCAGGTCTGTATTAGCCCGAATCCGGCTAGTACTTGCTTTATGCATTTTGATTGGCAATAGTAATTTTTTCCGTTTGACTTTTGTTATTTTCTCGTTTTTACTGACTTAGGCGGTAATGGTTTACTTGCTTAAGTACTGTATGGTTACAATGCAACTGATGCCATTCTCTGGAAATCATACCCCCCCCCCCCTCTCCCGGTCCTTCCCTTGTGAGCTGAGGACAATGCACTAGCCATTACTGTCAATGCTGCAATCCGCGTCTTGTTTTCTCAGGTTGAAGGTACACCAGAGAGACCAAGATTGTGCGTGTTCCGCTCCAATAAGCATCTCTATGTTCAGGTGATTGACGACACAACAATGCATACTCTTGCTTCGGCTTCAACAATGCAGAAACCCATTTCTGAGGATTTTGACTACAGCTCTGGTCCCACAATTGTAAGTTCACGGATGGAATGCCTTTCAAGTTATAAGCATATATCAGATCATAAAATAAGACCAAAATGTTGACGTATACAAATTACTTACGGCTTATATATCCAGCTGCTTTCGTTTTTAGGGTTTAGGGGCCCGATGAAATAATATGGCATCATTATACACAGCTCCTTAGCAATTAACAATCTCCCCGTCCAGCCTTTAGCTACTTCCACTTGTCTAGCTCCCTTGAAGAAAACCTTCTCAAACCTTCAAGAATAACCAACTCCCTGACCTGAGGTCCTGAGCAAAAGCTCTCACAGCATTTACTTTGCAGTTCTGTTAAGGGCTCTTTGAAAAGTTTGAGCTACTTAGCTATCTGGCCCATGCCAATTACAGCATAACTATTCATCTCATACTGTCTCCAGAACACGAAGGTACTTGCAGATGCATTGTTCAAGAAAAATGAGCGTTTGCTCCTATGAAAGCCCCCACAATCTTTACTTATAAATTATAGTGGCATGTCCCTAACTTTTGATTAATTTTTGTCACCCTTATAGTACGTGTGTTAGGGAGATTGTATCTCCCACCCACAATTCCTCCTTACTTGTTTTGTTTTCCTTAGCAAAGGCAACTTAACATCAATCATGATCTCCTAATATTACAGTAAGTTCCTTTTAGTTTCCCCCTTTCAAATCTCTCTCTCTCTCTCTCTCTCTCCCCTGTTCGTCTCTTGCCAAATCCTGTAATGGGCGCATGGAATGAAATTAGTGTCTTTCTTTTGAGCGAAAACTTATTTCCCAAGTCACTTTTAGTTCATCTAGTCACACTAGGCTGCGTCCTATACCTTAAAAGTCTTTCTTACCATTGTCTGTGGAATTGACTCACCATGAACCCCTCGTAGCTTTATGTACCCGAGCAATTGAGTTTTTGCAACCTAGGTCGCCACCATTCACCATGAAGTACCTACCTTATGTAATATAGTATCTGCTCAGCTTCAACACGAGCAGGAAATTGGAAAGCTAGGAAGCACCGACACCTCTCCTAGGTGGAGGTATGGTGTCCTAAACGGACGGACACCCCGACACCCTCCGGACACCGGCCGACATACGTCAGACACCCCTAATCGTGGTCCCTTTTTTTTTTATTTAATTTCCTACACCGTGTCGGACACTTCGTTGAGGAGTGTTGGACACGACATGGAGCAGTGTCGGACCGTTTGTGCCCTAATATGAGCCATTACCGTCTTCTTCTCTCTCAGCTCACGGGTTCCCTAATCTGAACCATTACCGACTCGCCGGTGTTTCCGGAGCTCAGTCGCCAAGATTCCGAAGCCGAAGCCGACAGATCTGACGGCTACAGTCGCCGAAGATACCGAAGCCAGCTGCTGCAGCCGTCGCCAGAGGTCTCGTCATCGTCGCCGGAGGTCCTCCGCCGCCGTCGCTGACCCACATGTCTCCTTCTCTTTCTATCGTCATCTCCTCTCCTTTTTTCTTTACTGAAAGTCCCTTCCCTCTTTTTTTTCTCCCTCTGTCTTGCATTTGTACTGCATCTCGTCTCCTTTTTTTTATTCTCCCACTGTCTTCTAGTTACTGAATGTCCCTTCCCTTCTCTTTGTATCCTCTCGTTTTTTTTTTTGACTTTTTTTGTCTAGTACTTTATTTCAGAAATGTTGCTTGTATTAGTTGTATATTTATTATTACTTAATTTCATGTTTCCTATTCGTATGACTTAAGAAGTTTTCTTATGTTACGTACCATGTTCTATGTTGGATTTAACGTTTAAGTATGACTTGTATTTGAATTCCATGTTTTGGTAGTTTTTCATTATTGTTTGTTATTTTAGATTGTGGAATGTATTTGATATTATTAAATATATATATAAAAAAAATATATAAAAAAAATAGCGGTGTCTTGCGGTGTCCAAAATCTGATTTTTTGGAAATGCCGTGTCCGGTATCTCCGTCGGTGTCGGTGTCCAACACCGTGTCCGTGCTACCTAGTTGGAAAGGAATAGCCACTCATGTTAAAGACCTTGTTTCCTGGGGCTGATTTCCATCTTGGGTCCCCCAATATTGCACCTTCTTCCTTGCCTGAATCACTTTGAAGAAAGGCCCGACTCATCCACAACTTCTGTGGCGACATTAGACTTTTGATCAGGAGAGGGGCCATCTATGCAACCATTGAAAGGTTCCTTGTACCAATCCCACTAATCTAGCCAGTAGCCACACTGTTCCTATCACAACTGGACTAAGCTTCTAAGTGATCAAAATCCAAATACTTCCTCTGCTACGTCCGGAAAATGTATCAATGTCCTCTTGATACCCTCTTTCATCTCCAATCAACAAACCCTTCTGCTCAATCTAATGTCTCCAGTGCCCTCTTGCTACCCTTCAGGGCATGATCCTACTTATATAACCACTGCCTCCTTTCACTATCTCGAATAGCGGCATATTGAAAGTCTTCCAATTTGAAAATGATTAATTACACTCGACGCTACTGAATATGCTCTTATTGCGCAAGCCTGCAACTAAGTTTGGGATCACACTCCACACCATTTTTCTATCTTACAGCTTACCATGTTAACAAAATTTGTGATATGACAATGAAGTCCTTTACTCGATTACTTGGTTGTTTCCCTTCAGTTTTTCTCCCCGTATATCATATTCAGTTCTCCATATTTGTTGACCACCACCACCAACGGACAAAACTACCACCCTAAGTAGCACGGTCACTGAAACCGCGTTCGACACCGGCACCGACAGGGACTGGACACCGCAATTTTCAGTTTAACAAATTTGGACATCGTGGGACACGCCTGACTTTTTGTACATAATTTATGTTTGGGCATGTTTATACAAGTTTTAGTGACACACCGACTAGTAAACCACAAATAAGAGTCATACTTGAAGTCAAATTAACAGAACGTAGATAAGATCCCGAAAAACAAGCAAAAGGAAAGCAGAAACGTATTTCATCTCCTTCATCCACTAAAATTTAATCAACATCAGTTGCCTCATCACGTTCATTCTCTTCTGGACCTCCAACCACTTCCATGCACGCACTCATCAAGTGATAGATTCTCTTCTATGCAATATTGTCTTCGTTGAAAAAGCTGTCTCCCTCTCGGTTAGGCAGAACCGCAGAAGTCAATTGAAACAAAAGGTGAGAGTTAAGTCTCCTGTTAGAATTTTCCCTATCCTTCGATTTATAAAATAACCTCAAGTTTCCTTAATATTCCATCATGACACTCAAATTAAATTTAAAAATTTGCAGTTCTATCCCATAAGTGTCAAAGACTTCTGGATAAGTTGTCCAATACGGTGTCTGATAACTAAATATAAGCAAAAATATCAGAACTCCGTTCGGAGGTGCCAGGTGTCGGACATGATACCTCTTCCTAGAATAGGTGTCCGGGCTTCCACCTCTTTCCCTCTATTTGTTTCTCTTTCGTGAATATTCTGATCTCACCACGACGAACCATCACTTTCAAGGTGCAACATATAATTACATGTTTGATATACGACATGTAATTTCCTTCGACCCTATCCCAAAACCTCAGCCTCAGATCTACTCCTCCAGCAAATAAAATTGTCACAATTATAATGCATCCCTCAATGATGTCATCAAAGAAGTCACAAGCAGTGACCCAATCTGCCACTGCCGCCTAAACATCCCAAATTAACCCACCCCAACACCAGCACATCATTGTTGACCAAACCCTAGATCGAATCAGCATGTTACCGGACTCGACCCTTGGCATCATCTCATACCTCCCAGCCAATACACACTGCTACTACCAACAAATAATTGGACGATAGCTATATACATGAAGAAGAATCGAACAAAGCCCTGATTTTGGTGACCCATCTGTATTTTCTGGTGTTGATCACACTATCTCATTCCTCCCAGCCGAAAGTCACTGTTTGCTCGGGGGATTGAGATGGCAGGAACAGTCATGGGAGCTAAGAAAAGATGGGTCTTGGACTATACTAGTTCTTTCTATGAGACAGAGATTGAATTGGAAAGATGGGTCTGGTGTCTGGTCATGTGTTATTGGGAGGGTTTCTGGTGTCAGAGGAAGAGGGATTGGCGTTACTGGTGCAGTGACGATGGTTGGCGGCGGTGCTGGTGGTTGGGATTGTTGGCTTATAGAACCTTATGGTTGACATGAAAAACATGAAGAGGAAAAACAAAAAATTGAAAAGAAAAGAATGTATTAAATGCTGTTGGGGGTAGTTTATGCAAAAAGAACCAAATATGGTGACGTGATTCACTTCCAGTAACCCTAATTAATGAAAAGCATATTTGTTAAATGCTATCAGGGGTAGTTTGGGCAGAAAGAACTAAATAAGGTGATGTCATTCACTTCCGGTAACCTTAGGTAACACTGTAACAGATAGTTTAACAAGCTATCAAACCACAATGTGCGGAGTGGGATTTTAAAACTTAGCTGTAAGCGTCTGCAGTTAGGGAAAATTTTAGTAGTGCTGACATTAACTAGCCTATCTGAAAAACTGCCCTGTCCAATTTCTCTGTTCTTTGGATCCTTGGTTGATTTTCTGTTTAACTTCTATGTGTAACACTGACTCACTCGAGATATATGTTTCCTGTCTGGTCTGCCAGTTGCACACTGGGCTTAATGAGGATAGTGCTAATGCACTCAATCATGCTGGAATTAACTGGTTTTACTACCACTACAATATAGGTTTGCCATTTAAGCGAAGAAAGGCTAAATACACTGACATACAACTTGTTTATTATCAAAATTTGCAGGATATGGCCAATATAATACTGATAGTCTGTATCTGAGTTTTCTGTTAATATGGTTGCCATTGGTTTCTTGTCAGAACCCCTTGTCCATGTGATAACGAAATGGAAATGGACGGGAGAAACAAGAAATGCTGATATTTGCTAGATTTTTGTTTGGTGTCAGGATGTGGCAAAAAAAGTGGGTGAAGTTATTGCAAGGTCCTGTATAGAAAAAGGGATCAATTGTGTGGCCTTTGATCGAGGTGGATACCCTTATCATGGACGCATCCAAGCCCTGGCTGATGCAGCTCGAGAACATGGCCTTATGTTTTAGAACTTAAGCAGTTCATGTTTCAAATTATTTAGCTAGTTGTTTCTTTCTTTGGATGAAATTGTCGGTTTAAATGTACTGTCAATAACATTTCCAGTTCTATGGTTATCTTTCTTTTTGGCCAACCTGAGGGGAACACTAGTTCCTAAGGGTGCTTTGTGATTAGTTAATTGTCTTCTGATAATGATGTTACCAAAACGTTGTACACCAACTAAACCCCACAGCTATCAAAACGTTGTCTTCAGAGGTTCATTGCCTGCTTTGGGTGGCAATCAGTTCGACGACAATGACCCCAAGGAAAGCAAGAACATAGCTAGCTACTTCAATTGGTATTTGTTTAGTATCACGGTTGGCTCTTGTATTGGTGTAACAGTGGTAGTATGGGTAAGTTTCAACGTTGGCTGGGACAAGTGCTTCATCATCTCCGTGGTTTGTGCTTTTGCTGGTCTCTTTGTTGTTTTGTTGGGAACGCCATTTTACAGTGTCCGAGTTCCTGGAGAGATTGCCCTGCTGAGCGTTCTACAGGTACACACACAGAAAAACACATTGAAGACTATTAAAAATACACTTGTATATACGATAGCGGACATATAAAACTATTAATCACCCTAGACCAGAGTTTCTTTTCTCTTTTTTTATTCAGGGTTCTGTTGATTCTTTAAAAAACGTGTACACTTGAGCGGTCATTTGAGATGTTCAACTGTCGCAGGTTTTGGTGGTGACAGCCAACAACTGGGCAGCAGCGCTGCCACAGGACTCGTGTGAACCATATGAGATACATGACGTCGAGTCCGTTACAAGAGAACCTTCTGGCCTTTTGGTTTAGCAGCTAGTATATTCGCTGAATGCGCAAGTAAACCCTAGTAGAATCAGGTGATGGTTTTACCTGACACCCTTTGCCGCTCCACCGAGTGTGAAGCAAAACTTGCAAACCCCGAAAATCTGTGATGACTCGGCTATGATTTCAATTACTCTAGTACGTACATGCACGCGTGCAGACACCATTTTGAACATCCTCATAGGCATATGAGAAAGTTTGAGTTGGGCAGAAGGTGGAATACCGAATTAGCAGAAGATATTAGATTATTCTGAACAAATCATCCCTTGAATAATAACCATAGAGTACATGTCAGACGGAGATGAATAGATTTGTCTCACCCCCTACGGCTATGGATTTGGATCTCCTGAGTTACAGCAAGGGTGCTGTCCCCATTGCTGAGAGAGAGGGGGGAGGAGAGAGAGATAAGAGAGAGATGGATCCAAACCATGGTTACTCTTTCTCTTCCCTCTCTCTCTCTCTCTCTCTCTCTCAGCAATGGGGACAGCACCCCTGCTGTAACCCATGGTTACAGTAGGGGATCTGGATCTTACGGCTACGGGGTGGTGAGGAGATGCTTCATCCTAGAGGGGCTACAGAAGATACTATTGTAGCTGCTTACAAAATTAGAAAGAACAATAGTAGCATAAACACCCTACTGCTTCAACAGCCAACAACGTTACAAACAAGTTACTCATCACCTATGTGGGAATCTACGCATAATGCTTTGACAGAAATAAACTGGTTATATAAAACGTGGACCAGATTGAAATCTTGTTCGAGATCCGGCCAAATGCTACAAAGGTCATCAAACTACTCTACATCTACTCATCACACTTGCAACCTTATGTGAGAAGGATTTTAATATTAGCACCTGGGCTGTGACTATTACAATTTACCACGACATAAGGTTGTATTAAATCACGAGTTTCAGCCACCAAAAAATAAGAAAAGTGATGACGAACAACTCAAACCAGAGAAATAAATGTACTTAGCGTAGATCCAACCAAATGCTACATGGTCGTCAATCTACTCTACATCTACTCATCACTTAGAACCTTATGTGAAAAAAAGATTTCATATTAGCAGGGCACCCTTACTATTGCACTTTACCACGATTTAAAGATTCTATTAAATCACAAGTTTCAGCCACCAAAAATTTGCGTAGATCAGGCCAAATGCTACAAGGTCATCAACATCTACTCATAACTTAGAACCACATATGAAAAAGATTTCATATTAGCACCTGGTGCCCTGACTACTGCACTTACCCTACGACTATAAGGTCTTATTCAATCACGAGTTTCAGCCAACTTTAATGTCCCGTCTGCCTCGATTCCGATAATCCCTCTATTCTTCATGGTCCATCTTGTGCCTGTTTACGAGTTTGGCTTTGTCCCCATAGTGCGAAACTCACAGGTAACCCGAATGGTATCACCCACCTCCAACGGTAGGGGTTGGGCTTGTTCTCTCTGCCGTATCTATGGGCGTGGCAGGTATTGTAGAAGTGAGGAGGAAAAATGAACTCATCCACCACAACCACCGAATCAGCCTCTTCTGGCTATCCTTTCATTACGGGATCTTTGGAATAGCAGACATGTTCACACTTGTGGGTGTGGGGCTAATGGAATTCTTTTACAGCGAGGCTCCTGTCGGGATGAAGTCTCTCTCTACTTCTTTCACCTTTCTCACTGTCCATTTAGGTACTACTTGAGCTCGGCTTTTGTTGAGGTCATTAACTGCCTGCTAAGATCACTTCGACCAAGAGAGGATGGCTCGAAGGGCGTGATATGAACAAGAACCATCTCGAGCTCTTCTACTGGTTCTTGGCAATTCTGAGCATGCTAAACTTAGGGATTTACGTTTTGTGCGCCAAGTGGTACAAGTACAAAAAAGATGTTCCAAATGGCGAACAGATTTGCACTAGAATCCCAGACTATCCAATTTCAAGTACGAGAGCGTGTGAAGACGAAAGTATTACTGGGCCAAATAGCAACCAACTTTCGTAAGGATCGTCACTTTATTGCCTTTTTAATCTCATAATACCCATGAAGAACTTCTTGGTTGTACAAGTGCAATCCTGTCATTAGTTGGAACCATATATTATAATTACATTCACTGAAAAACATTTACTCTTTCAGTATGCATACCTGTTTTAGAATTATTTTAGTTGCTTCCTTCTTCAAACCCCGTAACCTTTCTAATAATTTGTCTACCTTGTATTTGGATGGCAAATATATATAGTCAACTTGTATTTGTTACGCCTAAGTACGAGTTCTCGTGTCAACTTTTCAATATAAAGGCTAGAGCCACTGAGACAACTTTGACATACAGAAATGTATTGGCTCGGCATACAGAGATGATTGCAATTGATTGATAAAGGTCAATGACTCCATGTGGTGGTTAAGTTCCAAACCGAAAGTCACAAGAATATGCAAATTTGTGGTATATGTCATCCTTTATATAGTTGTAATTTTAGTCCTCCGAAGAGGGCTCTACGTACAAATCACTAGCTTATATGTACCGGAATAAGGCGAGATCATCCAACTGCTTGTCAGCCTAGTACAACAGATCATTGGGTTGGCTCCTTACTTTCATCAACTTTAGGCCGAGTATTTAGGAGCACCTGAAGAATGATACCAAATTATGTTCACATCAAAATGGCAAGATATTCATGAATGACGAGAATATTGTTGTCTAGCTAGATGTTATAATCAATTATGGAAAGGGAACAAAACTCACCTTCCGAAGCATGGTATTCTCATTAATCAAAGTAGAAATCTGTTCTTCCAATGTTGAGTTTCTGTCATGCAATTCGTTGGCCCTAGATTCCAGATCACTCACATAGACTTTCTTTCTCTCACGGGCTTGTTGAGCAGAGACTCTGTTCCTCAGTAACCTATGTACATAGAGTAAATTTGAAACTGAGGAAGCTGTTGATGTTGCACATTAGAGTAAAACTTGCAAACAAACTCATTGCAACATCAAAGATAGACACTTTCTTTTTCTGTTTAGCGGCTAGTTCTGAAGGATATCTCAGTCACTACTTGCGGCTAGTTTTCACAATTAACAATTTCTTCCGGAACTACCAACTTCGTCTTCTTTATAGGGATTGAGGAGTTTCAATGGAAAAGGGGAGTGGTGGATGAGCTCCAAAAAAGAGTTGTTTGAGCTACCCGTCTCCACTTATACTCGTAGGATCGATTCTGAACAATGTATATGTTGACCCTTAAAAATGTCAAGAGTTTCACAATTAATTTGCCTCCCAGGTATGGTTATCTTTGTCAAGTCCCACATCGACAATACATGGGGTTTGGGGTTGATTCTTATATCTGGTGGACTTCTCCAACTCTTGAGCATGCTTTTGGGTTGGACACCAGGTTCAACATGATATCAGAGCTAGGCTCCCTGCCGCCCCATTCGATCCAACGGGACCACCTCTTATTCAAGAGGAACACCTCTTATTTCCACGCTTCGCGTGAGGGCGGGTGTCAAGTCCCACATCGACAATACATGGGGTTTGGGGTTGATTCTTATATCTGGTGGGCTTCCCCAACTCTTGAGCATGCTTTTGGGTTGGTCAACATGATATCAGAGCTACCAATTATACCTCTTATTCAAGAGGAACACCTCTTATTTCCACGCTTCGCGTGAGGGCTGTCAAGTCACACATCGACAATACATGGGGTTTGGGGTTGCGCCCCAACTCTTTGCGATCAACAGCTAATTCGATCCAACGGGACCACCTCTTATTCAAGAGGAACACCTCTTATTCCCACGCTTCGCGTGAGGGTGGGTGTCAAGTCCCACATCGACAATACATGGGGTTTGGAATTGGTTTTTATATCTGGTGGACTTTTCTAACTCTAGATCATACTTTTGAGTTGGACACCAGATTCAACAATCTTTAAGCCGTGCACTACCAAGAGGATGCTAATCTTTCGATCTAATATCAAGGAAGAAGGTATGTGCAGAGTGTCAATGTACATGTACCTCTTGAGTCTTCTGTACTCGCGATCAACGGGGTTACGACCCCGTCGACGGCTGGGAGTAATCTGCTGAAGCTCTGACGTATTTTTAGTCGAGTCTGTGACCTGGGGCAGTACTCGAGCTTCCACATCCGGAACCGTGAACAGATCTTCGTCGCTTTCTTCTGGATAAATAATGATGATAGTGGCATTACATACAGTCACAGACATACGATCAAATAGAAGAAAAAACCCCAGAAAGCCCTGACACATGCATGGAGTAATGCAATGTCACGACGTATAGAATGGTATTCTAATAACCGACGACACTAACCCAGTTTACCCTTTTGGTCATCATCAGTAGTAGTGTGCCTCCATGAATTAGGAGGAGAAGAAGAGCCGCCGCCACCACCGCCACCGTGATCGTAAGCTGACGACGATGACGCTGCCGGCCTTGCTGGTTGATGCATACGTGATGACATTAGTTACTTGTATACTAGCACTATTACCGAATTGGTACCACTCTGCAGTCGTCTGAAGACAATTTGTAATGCATATACGTATGGGTGCCTGGAGTGCTGAGGCAATATATTTTGCAGGCTGGGGCTGAGGCGAGGCTGAATGAATTCGAGAGAGTTACCTGTTACGACACTAACATGGATGTGGGGGGATGGATGGTCGTGGATTGGATCTCACCTAGTCGAAGTTGCTTCCTCTCCCAATCAATTTTCTTCCATAAACGAGAAATGGGCAAGTCTGGTCCAAGAACGGACACGTTGATGCTCAAAGGGCCGCCCACTTTTGGACCAGAGGGGAACTCCATTACAACCTCAAAAATAAAATAAAAAATTAAGGATCAATCCTCGGGGGATACTTTACGCCTTACGGTCACACTAAATAAATTTATTTGCACATATTGCAAAATGTATTTTTTTCTTCCTTCGTAATAATCCTTGTACTTGAAGTAACATTTCTTTTCTCTAAATCTAAAGGACCTTTAAAGGCCGACAATAACAACGTACAATTTATAATCTTAAGAGACCAGTGATTTGGTTAGACTTGTGATTTATTTTGTTAAGTTTGGTTTCAAATTGAAAAATTCAAAATGAACGGATTGTGATTGGGCGTTGTTTGTTTCAAGTGAATGCTTGTAATTAAGTTCTGTTTTAGAAGATTGATACTCAAATTTTCGATTTAAGTTGGAGGGCGCACATTTAGCTCGATTTTACCCAAATGAACACCCTCAGATGCTAGCACAACTATGAGGAAAGGGGAATGATATAAAAATTCTTAGAGAAAAACGTACATAGACGGTACATGACAATTAAGGGTAGAACATAAGGTAAAGTATCATGAAAGAGCAATTATAGAAAAATTTCTAGATAAAATTCAATAAACAATATGTATGATAAAAATGGAAAAGATTATAGCAACCCATGATGAGAGAAATACAAAGAATTCTCAAATGTAAGACTTTCTACTAAAGAAAAGAATTACGAACCACAGCATCCAATGAGAGAGGCATCTTAGGACACTACAGGAGTAGTAGTCTTTAGAGACTGCAAACAGTGACCAATTGTAGAAGTGGTCGCTATTAGTACCTAACTGCTGACTCACAGCAGGACCGATGGTCAAGTTAGTTGGTTGCTCTGTTAGACTAGCCAAAACAGTAGTACAGATCCATACCTCAGGTACCGTCAATTGGTTTTACCGCCACCACCATCAATTGGTTCCACTACAGCCGACGGTGTCACTCGGTACAACCAGAAGTAGCTTAAACTAACCTGGCACCATTTGCGGCTTATACTTCCCTCAACGACGATTCCGATAAGGCTAAACTCGCTCAATTACTCTCTTTCTTATTGTAACAGTTGATATTTTCATGTATCTGTATATAAACAGTATGTGCGTGTATATTCATATTCATATATACGTATAAAAGTTTTATACATGCTTATGTAATATCTACTCACAAGCACACTGGAAATTGGCAGTTGATTAAAGCAACATTGTTGAGCTTATGGAAAAAAAAATATTAGATATTTGTGCGCAATGAGAACATTGCTTCGCTATAATTTTTTGTAACTTTCTATTTTGCTGGAAATCAACGAGAACAAGGGCTCTCTTAAGTCTATTGCAACCCTAAAAGGCATTATATATTCATCACTTCCACCTCCTGTAGTATGTGACTTGTGTTGTTGTTGCCTATTTACCCTATCATTTTGCGCCAGTTGTGACTTGGCTGAGAACTGCAATGATATACTAACTAGCCTCATGTTATGAGTCCACCGTGTCAAAATGTATGGCCATTTCGATTGAGTTTATTGATACACTAGCCTCATGATTTGACTCCACTGTGTCACAATGTATGCACCTAGAGAAGCCACGATATATATCCATGGCAAGCAAATAGGAACTTTGGA
This sequence comes from Escallonia rubra, assembly GCA_033065855.1. Taxonomy (NCBI): domain Eukaryota; kingdom Viridiplantae; phylum Streptophyta; class Magnoliopsida; order Escalloniales; family Escalloniaceae; genus Escallonia; species Escallonia rubra. The sequence continues at coordinate 459,649 of JAVXUO010002782.1, read as the reverse complement.
GGAAATACATAAGGTACTTATTAGTTAATGGTGTATGTTATGCTTAAAGCTGAATAACTTTGGTTCTTATTCTCTTGGTTAGATATCAAGGCAAGGAGAAGATTAGAAAGCAGAAATAAGGCTCATGACAAATGTTTTAACTGTATATAGAAGCACTTAAATAACTTTTGCTGAAGCACTAATTGAATCTGACTGACTTCTCTCTCTTTCTTCTGGCTATGCACATTTTGAGAAAATATGGATGACTGAATCGGTAAGATCAAACATGCGACTCAACATAACAAGAAAACTTAACTTGCAGCAAAGTTGCAGGCACAGCGGGGGCGAAATGGAGGCTTCTTTTGCAGCCAAGTTGCAGGATATGATGCTTTCAGAATTGCAGCATAACAAACATGTGACCACAATTGATGGTCAGTATGTAATTACCATGTCCGTGCATTTCGTACATGGCTTGCTAGTATGACGTCTATGTCCATATATGATATATCTCTTTATCTGCATAATGCCACATAGTGTATAGTTGTTGGACTACGTAAAATCTAAGCTTTGGCTTTAATGTGTTCAACTTTTTTGTTTTTCTTTCTTATTGTTTTGTATTTTATTTGAGTATTAGATGTGTTGTACCTATGGCGTATATGGGTGTGTACATAAGTTTATCTGCATAATACCAAATAGCTTGTACTTGTTCGACTACTATACATATAATCTTTTAAGTGTTGCCTTTAATTTGTTCAACCTCTTGGTTCTTCTTTCTTATTGTTTTGTATTCTGTTCGAGTATTAGATGTGTTGGAGTTGTTATGCATGTTTGAAACTTGTGCCTTAAGCTGTCTTCCTACAGACTTCGTCAAGAATAGGTAATTTTGGGCAGGATTGTGATCCTACCAGGTAACTCTATTTCCTTGCTTTATCTCAATCATTTCAGAACTTAATTGTTAATGAACCTTATTTGATGATATTGATAAGTGAGGCTTTAACATATCTCCTTTGGAAGTTTCAATATATCCTTGGAGCATTTCAATTAACAACTTGTGAATCTTGTATTGTCTTCATTTTAGAGTCACTTATTTTGACATTCCACTCCCTTTATACATATTCTTGGAAGGCATGATGGTGCTAATAAAAGTGCTCTATGGCAATTGCTTTTGGCCTCTCCATCTTCTTTAAGCATGGTGTTCCCGACCTACTTTGGTCGCACCCAAGGGCCCACTAGGGGTCCCGTTTTGCGCGACACGTCGACACAGTCAACGATCAACTTTCCAACACTATCAACCGATCAAAGTGCGCACGCTCAAGTCACGTGCATTTTTAATTTACTTTTCGCATCACTAAAATTATTTATGTCGCTAACGTAGCGACCTTGGCTCCACCAAACACTTAGAAGATATACAAAACGGACTCAGCGCGCCTCCACCCTCAAAGGGGTGTCGGCCACCTCGTCCACGATGGGGGGGGGGGGGGGTTGGCCACCTCGTCATTGATGAGGGGGGGGTGGGTCGGCCACCTTGTGACTTGGGGGTGGACCACCTCGTCAACGATGTGGGGGGGGGGGGGTGGGCCACCTTGTGCCTTGGGGGTGGGCAACCTCATCAATGATGGGGGGTGGGCCACCTCATCAACGATGGGGGGTCGGCCACCTCGTCCGCGACTGGGGGGGGGGGGGGGTGGAGGGAGGCCATCCCAAGCGTGGTGGGGGCTTTTGACACTTTTCTTGCTTGACTCACTCAAACACAGTATGGTCAACGATGTTCACTCATCACCGGCGACCGTACGTCGCCCGTTGCCGCCATCGACGCAACGACAACAGTCGCCCTCGCGATGTCACAGTGCCCATATGCGCCACTTCCATGACATGTGCCCACGGCACCAAGTATTGTCTCGCGACAGCCGTCGCCGCGCCCATGCGCCACAATCATATCTCGTGCTGTAGGCACCGCGCCCATGCGCCACAATCATGTCTCATGCCGTTGGCATCGCGCCCATGCGCCACAATCATATCTCGTGCTGTAGGCACCGCGCCCATGCGCCACAATCATGTCTCGTGCTGTAGGCACTGCGCCCATGCGCCACAATCAATGTCTCATGCCGTTGGCATCGCGCCCATGCGCAATAATCATGTTACGGGCCTCCGGGCACCACACTCATTCACCACACCATGTGCCCCCGCCATGGACGTAGAACATGCTTCGACCCACTCTCCAGAGTGTGCAACATTTCGTGGGGCTCCGCTCGTAGTGCTCCGGCATGAGGACTCTTCGCAGCGAGATATGCTCGTTACCACAAAGCTATCGCCGCCTGGGGTGACTTGCATGACACTAGGCACTGAGCTATGACCATGTCCACTCACGTTATCGGTGATCGTCAGCGCCCCCAGGATGATGACCCCCGGGTCACTTCGGGACGGGAACATGTCTTTGGAGAGCATCAGGCCTAGTCTGCCTGGTAGTTGGCTACAGGGGCAACCTTCACCGTTGTTAGATTCTCTACGCGTCTCTTGACGCACCTTTGTGGGATTCAGTAAGGGCTTGGACTGGTGGCTGGGGCGACGAGCTTACTTTGATCATGTTGACACGGTGTGGTCAGTCTTCTTAGACAGGTAGAGCGACGCTGTGTGGGGCAGGCAGCCCGAATTTGAGAACCGGCAGTTCAACGAAGAACCGGTATTTTTGGAACCCCTGGTGACGTGTCACTCCCAGGGGATGCCATGTGGCAATTGATGACACATGCATACTTTTGCCTATAAATAGTGGACTTTGGAGCTCATTCGAGGGAGGAACTTTTTCATTTCACAAAATTACTTTCTCACTCTAGAATCCAGAGCTCTTGAATTCTAGAGAGAGAAACACAATTTTCTTGTGACTTTGGACATAATATCTACCGTGACATTGGACCCTGACTTGGATCCTAGCTTGAACTGTTGACTGTCAGCCCTGTTCGTCTCTGTCGTGTCTCCACAGCACTGCCACTCCTCATGGTCTGTCTGGGAAGCCTTGCTATATGCCCTTACTCCACCCCCACAGTCTCGCACTTTGTATACATCTGGAAGTTGACTCGAACTGCAGCCTTTGTGGCACCTCCACGTAGGTACGAACCCACTTTCCTTAGCATCACATGGTATCCTTGTTGCACTTGGCCTTGTAGCATCTGATATCTTTAACATCTGTCAGACTTTGATTACTAAGAAAAAAATGTTCTTTTTTTGGTCGGCTTAATTATGGACCAGAAGTAGATACTAGAGTGCTGGTATTCTTCTTTACATCTTACCTTGTGAAGTTCCCTTTGTGTGAGCAGGTTAGTTCTATTTCCTTTTACCTTCATTTGAACAAGATATTTGTTGTTCCAATTGAAGTTCTTTACCGAGTTTGCCAATTTCAATAATCATTCTTTTCTTATATATAAACGGGAGGCTTTGGTTGTTTTAACTACCACGTTCATGCCACATTTAATCATGTATATAGTTGTTGCAGAGTTAAAGGTTGGGACTATTTAATCTTTTGTTGTTTGGAATTTTAAGTGGCTTTTCCCTTGAATTAATTGGGGTTAAGAGAACCGGTTGTTGTTCCACTGCATTGGTTATTGCCTCTTGTACACTTTGCGATTGACATCCATTTGCTACATTGGTCATTTATATCTCAGGACTATATTTAGTTCAAATTGGATGCGGACGTAGCTAAGGGGTATGTGTTGCTTTTGCATTTACTCGTGCAATTATAATTGTTTCTTTGATGCTGGTGGGCAACCAACCAATCTGCTATGCTACGTGGCATTGGATGTTTTGTGAAAAACAGTGTCAAAAAATCATGAGCATATTAGATAAATTTTTGCAGCAGCTCTGGACAAAGGATCAATCCCAAGAAATCCAAGCTTTTTGTTTCTCCTAACATCCCTTCTAGGAAAGCTCATAACCTTAGTCAGATGTGTGGTATTCCGTTGATTGATAACTTGGGAACCTACCTTGGCATACCTTTTATTAATACATAAAAGAATGTCCCAGCATCTTTACGACCAAGTTATCCAAGAAGTCCAAAATAGACTTAATGGTTGGAAAGCCAAACTGCTGTCGTTGGCGGGAAGAGTCGCCCTTGTGCAAGCGGTCACTTCAGCCATTCCCACACACTTCATGCAAATCCATGCCTTACCTGCTAGAACTACTGAAAAACTGGATAGACTTAACAAATCTTTCCTGTGGGGAGACACGGATGAGAAGAAGAAACTTCATCTCATAAACTGGAACACTCTGTGTACTCCTAAAACCTTAGGAGACCTGGGTTTAAGGAAGTCTAGATTGAATAATTTAGCTTGTCTTGTTAAACTTGGATGGAAAGTTGTTATGAACGCTGATCTCCTGTGGGTCAAAGTCCTCATAACCAAATATGATAAATCTAGAAATCCTAGGGATTGGTCTAGTAAAGCTAAGAGTTCCCACATTTGGAGGGGTATATTGAGGAGTAACAACATCATTATGAAGGGAATGAAATGGAATGTTAGCAAAGGAAATAAAATTGACTTCTGGTATGATTAGTGGTTTGGGAATGGGCCATAAAGGAGATCCAGGATAAGAATGTCCAACCTCTAAAGGTTTAGAACATAATATTGAACGGCAATTGGGATCTTAGTAAGATCCAAAGCGTAGTTGATACTGAGCAAGTTAAGCAAATCTGTAGTGTTTATCTATCTCAAGAAGATCCTGGTGAGGACCTGCCTTTTTGGGGGAAGCATCCCAATGGTAAATTTTCTATTTCCAGTGCATATGAGACCTTATTAGAGATGGATAATTCTGTTTTAACATTGGGTAAATGGAATTGGATTTGGAAACTGAAGATTTCCCAAAAAATCATTTTGTTTATGTGGTTATTGCTACATGATAAAATTGCTTCTAATAGCCTTAGAGCTACTAGAAATCTTACCATTGATGCTAGTAGTGCTAGATGTGGTTGTTAGAAGAGAAGATATATTACTTTTGTGGTTACATCCCAAAGAACAACGCTCCAGAAGCTGAACTCTACGGAATTGTGAAAGGATTACAATTTGCCAAAGATAGAGGAATCAAGAATTTCATACTTGAAACTGACTCTAAAATGGCGATGAAAATGATTTCGTCCAATGGCAATCCTGTGCATCCTTTGAGCAATCTCATTAAAGATGGTAGAGCTCTCGTAAATACCACCAATTCTGTTGTAATGCATATATCTAGGGAGGGTAACAAATGTGATGATCAATTGTCTAGATTGAGAAAGCAACAAAGGGAGCCTTTTGTGTATTTCATGCAACCCACCTACGGTGATGATCCCTTTGTTAGCCACCGACAAAGCTGATGTTGTCCACATTAGGGCCTAGGTTGTAATGTTCACTTATTAATATTATTTTCAATTGCACCCAAAAAAAAATTTGAGGATGGGGCTCTCATATCGAGACGTTGATCGCTATCACATCGATTCGTTCAGATCTTTAAATTATAGAGCATCTTAATTTGGGTTATGGAAAGTAAAAAAAAACTCGATTAAAAATCTCACCATGATTCTCATTCATCACGGGGATTCCCTCCGTACTGGAGAAGCGTACATTGGTGACCCGAAACAGAGATATAAAAGACTAAAAAGCAAGCATCCATCCACTGCCATAAACGTGATTGAGGCAGGTATGCTAGCTCTAATATATGCCTCCAGTACTCTAACGTTAACCACCCACCTTAATCCTATCCGGTTCCTTTCTTCATATTTGGCAGTTGATTCCGTACCTAATCTAAGCTTCGTATATACAAAGTGGAAGTGAAGACGAAGAAGCAGCATAGAAATCAAACCAGATTACGAGTAGGAGTTTTCCCCATGCCAACCTACACTAACTGAGGATGGAGCGGCGCGGCCTGGCAATACACCGTCAAGAAGCGATGTCACAGGTTCTGGGCTTGGACTTGTCCAAAATAGACCACATCACCTGTACATCTTCATATGCACATGCCATCACTTCCCCATGCAGATTCATTCTTCTACGCTCCTCAATTTCATCCACTTCTCCTCCTGCAGCAAGCAAATTAATCAAGTCCAACATATATAATGGTTAGCACACAAGTATTATATATAGATAGATTATTATAAAAACACACATGAGATCGGATCCATCGACGGACTCTAGCGTTCGCTAGCTAGCTGTGGATGATATTAATGAATGAGGACGTATGTACGCACCCTGGTCATGGTGGGACTTTTTATCCCTGGGAGTGGTGGGCTGTTGCTGATGGAAGAAAGTGCAAGCTTTCTTGAAAGGAGATTTGATTGTTCGAACCCAAGAAGTCGTCATATATTGCCTAGCGAGCTAGCCTAGAGATATATGTGTTTCGGTATGATTTGTCGATCAAAATGAATCTCCAAGGGGCCGGGTTTATTAATTATCTGTAGAAGTAGGAGCTGGGGTAGTAGATAGCTAGCTAGATATATATATATATATATAAGTGGAAGGAGAGGAGAAGAGATGGTAGCTATTCTGAAGAAGAAGAAGAAGAAGAAGAAGAGAGAAGGAGGTACGCCTGCCTGCCTGCCATGTGTGTGGGAACTGGGAAGGGAAGGCAAGATCCGTGAGATGAGCTTTTGATGGGTTATTATTATCACTCCTTTTCTTATCTTCAAACCAAATCATTTTATCTTCTTAATGGTTTTCCCTGCCGACTCCCTGCACCTTTGGCACATGGCGCACCCGAACCGACCTTTACATGTGAACCCCGCCCCCCCATTTTCACTTTCCATGAAGGTGACTTTGCAGAAACGAACAATATTTGTATATGTACGTGTACACACACACATCCTTTCCAATAAACAACTACTGCAATTTTCTCTCTTTCCAATAAAACTGATTAACGGATTTCGCTGATGGCAATAGCAAAGAAGAGGATTTTCTTTTGGTTTTTTGTCATAGTGGCATGGATTTTCACATGAGGGCAGTGTGAATTCGGACATAAAAAATGCTCCATTGTCGGTTGAATCCGTTGAATCTCTCAAGTCTAAATTATTACTTCTCTCAGTTGCTTTGGATAGAATCAAAATATACCTTTCGTGATCCATCCGGGAATCGGGACTTGTTTCTTTAAATACTTGCTAAACCAATGCAAAACTTGATTTATAGTTGGAGAGTGTTTGGATACCGGCTATGAAATGGTCAAACTTAAATGTTACCATTAGTTTTAACTTGTTCTTTCGAGAATCTATCCTTATCCAAGTGCAAAAACGCAAATGTGAAGATCTGTTTTGCTTATGTATTAGCGCCGTAACAAAAGACTATTTGAAACTAGTAGCTTTTTCGCCCTTCTAATATTATTGCAAACTAATATTGCTTCAACACTTTTACGCAAACAACTCTTACATGCATAAATCAGTTTAGCTAATTATTGCCAAAAGCTTAGCACATGGGGAGTGTTTGTGATCACCTCAACATAGGCTTCTATATGTTCTTCGTTAGTAATATTAATGATGTACATCGATGATGATCATTAAAAGGAATTATAAAAGGAAAAAGAGATTCTCATCATCGAAGTTTGGCTCCTATTTCCAATCCTCAATTAGGAAAATGATTATAGTGCTTGGTGTCTATTTTTACTACGTATGAAATTGAAAAGTTGCTTCAACGATGGATCACATCTCCAAATAGTACTTCCGTCCTCTTTAAGCAGAAAATGTTTAGTACAAAATAACAAGGGTTAAATTACTCATCTTTCTGAATTTTTAGTCGTCAATTGTAGTATCTCATGGTTAAGGTTGTTGCACCGAAGATTTTTGATTGAAAGCTCTTTGATCAAAAATAATTTAAGATTCTAAAACCCTACAAAAGTTCTCAAACCGTTTTCTAGTAATTATTGTTGGTATATGGCAAAGGGGCTGATCCCACAAACTAGTCAGCTAGCAGAGTATATGTGCAAAGTATTGACACTGATTCTGAATATCAAAAAGTGAGAGGAATGAAGACGCCCACCCCACATGACACCTCCGTCAAGGTCTCAACCTCCCACCAAGATAGAGATGGATGGATAGAGCGGAGATAGGTAGCTGGTAGGTAGGTACCTTATATGGTACATAAGTTGGCTACGGATGGATTACGGAACAAGTGGACACCAATAGCGCAAAAGCTAGCAAGAAAATTCCAACTCGCATCATATATATTATGTACGTACTACTAGTACGAAACCAGTAAGCTAAGGTAAAGAGATAATAATCACCACCGGCTGAATTTGGATCCTCCTCTCGATGGGCATTGCTTCTTTAATTTCTGGCCACAAAAACGTAAGTGAGCCTTGTCTGTCTCGTCTCTCTTCAAGTTTAAAGTCTTGTCAAGTGGTCCGTCCATGTGCTGTACCTGTACTGCTACATATTCAGATCTAGTTATGTTTGGCAATCTGCATCATTGCATATAGACTGCTCCGCATTAAACGTACTGTCGGTCCATCACCCCACTTGTATTTCTTCCACTACTCTTTTATTAGTTCCATTTTCTAATCAATTTTTTCCTGCCTTGTGTGTGTCAGTGTGTGTGTGTGTGTGTGTCACCTCTAACTTGCAGGACTTCATTCCCCAGAAAGTTAAGAGATCCATGCCCCACCCCATATATCTGACCAAGAAAGGGAGACCCGTGCATGTCGGAACAAGTCAGGGAGTTGAGCTAGACATTGGTAACATCGATCTCAAGCTTTCTTTTTCTTTCTGCACTAACTAATTTGCATCACTTTTCAATTTTCAACTAACCAAATGGATTCAACTAACCGAATGGATGCGGCAAGTATACGAGTGCCAGTCTAGAGAATATGGTTTACTTAAGGTTCAATTCTGGGTCCGCTTTATTCAACTCATTTATGCTGCGGCCAAGTTAGGGGTTCAACTTAGGCAGGTTGGGTTGGGTTTCAGCTCAACCCGAGAAAACCCAACATTTTAAAAGGCCAACCCAATCCAACTTGGGCTTTTTGCAAAAAGAGCCCAACCCAACCCAACCCAAGTAAAAATACTACAGGTCGGTTTCAAACCAAACAAACCCAAGTGCAAATTCACTAACGTAAAACATGCTGTTCATCCTGAAGTGAGGGAAAAAAAATGTTATGTATGTTGGTTGTATCGACTTATTCTGGAAAAATAATGTTCTGCACGGGGCGCACGAAGTTGGAGATCAAGAAGATAGAGGACAAGGCAAGACGACAGATGACCTTCACGAAACGGCGGCAGTGCCTGTACAAGAAGGCCCGCGAGCTGGCCACCAAGTGCGGCGCCAAGGTGGCAGTGATCGCCTTCTCCAATGCCGGCAACGTCTTCGTGTACGGGCACCCTATGGTGAACACCGTCCTCCGCTGGTACGAGGAGGCGGCGACAGGGGGCGGGCAGTGAGGGAGGAGATCGAGAGCAAGTACAGGGAGTCGGTGGCGAAGCTGGAGGCGGAGAGGAGGGTGGAGGAGATATTGGGCAGCCATGGCTCGTTTATTTTTTTTCTTGTGGGTTAGAATGTGTTACTTTAGTTTTAATGAGTTTGACCCAATTTAGTTCATTTAAATGTTTACTCAACTCAGACCAACCCAAACTTAAATTAGTTGGGTTTGGTTGGTTAAAACTTAACCGAATTTGGGTTGGCTTGGTTAGAGCCCATTTTAAACCAGCCCATATTGCAGCCCCTAGGCCAAGCTTTTCCTTCTAGAGCTAAGACTTATGTTAACGAAAAATATATCTGGCAATTTACATATGAATTGGCCGATACCTTGCACGTTAATATAATACAGGCCAGTATAGATCGAGAGGTATTTTGGTCTTTTTACATTTCTCTAGTGGTGGCTAGAGTTACATCCTAAGCATTTTTGTGCAGTCGTAGACCTCCAAATCTCAATATAAGAAGCCTCCAAGCATCCCCAAAGACATTGAGAAATCTTAAGAGGCTGCTAGCGCAAGTATTTTGTGAGAATTTTCTTTACAGTTTTAAACTTATTTACCCGTATACCACACTTTTAAAAATTGCAGTTTAGAACCACGACTTTAAAGAAGAAAACGTGATTTAGAACCACGTTTTCATTTCCTTTTTCATTTTCTGCATTATTTCTCAAAATTTAAGAAAACTCAAGAAAATAAGAAATTGTAGAAAAAAAAATGGCACATTAAAAACGAGATTTGAAACCACGTTTTCTAGTATAAAGTCGTGATTCTAAACCGTGACTTCTAAAAGTGTGGTATGCGGGTAAACAAGTAGATAAGTAATTAAGTATTAAAATTATATTATTTCAGAAAAAAACTCATGATACATGATGAGTTGTATTTGAACTTTTTAATGGACTAAAGAACATTTTGTTTGAGGAGGGTCTGGAATTGCGTGAGCTAAGGATAAAGTTTTGACGGCTATAAGAGGTTCTACTAGTGTGACTCCCTTGTTGGCAAGTAGCTGTCTTACCGGGGGTGATCAGTTTCCGTAATCGAGATGACCTTTTTCAGGTGTTGCAAGTGGTGGTTTTACTTTAATTTATCTGGTGCAGTCGAAACAATGTTATTTTCAGAGGTGATCGGTTCTCTATGGAGCATATTTTAGTACGCAGCCGTAGTCTAATAAGAATCATGCGATCTACTCCCTCCTTCCAAAAGGTGTTCCATAAAATAGCTAAGTGTCGTGATGGGGTCTCTATGCCAAGCTCAGTCTAGTTTTAACACTTTTATGCACCAAGGGTCGGCCCAAGTAGGGTTCACCCTTGCCCAAGCCCAAGCCCGTAGGCGTATTAAGGAAGTCATGTACGTCTGTTATCTCGAGATCACAAGGTCTTTTGATTCCGCTGTTTTTTTCACATACATGCGACTGTCTATTTCCACCAAACACCGTGTTTTGCCGTTTCTATTACTCAATTGTCTCATGCGTGTGGCAAAATTGGTATTGGTATGGTTGCCTGCTTGGGTGCCATTGAGGGCATACTCGGATGTTTTGGTTATGATCGATGAAAGTAGTGATATATCGGCTACTTTGTTCCTTGTTATTGTCTTGGTTAGCGAAAATTCCTTGCTTTCACATTATTTTTTTGGTTGCTCAATCGGTGTTAGTGTGTTACTGACACAGATCAAGGCTAGGGCCGAAAGAACTACCACCGGCTCTTGTGGTAGCCTTTTGGTATTATATCTAACTACAACCAGCCAATGTATTCAATGCACATCGCCCGAGGCACAACAAGTGTCCTGCAGCTCTCTTCAGAAATAGCATCTTTTGGTGTTGCATTCAGGCCAAGGTGTGAAACAAGAACGGTTTGACCAAGTTCAGACATAGCTTTCACACCTGGTCTTAATTGGCTATTGCCGCTTCTTGATCTTTATGTTATAGTTAGGTTACTTCATCTCGTATTTTCTCTTGTTTTCTTCTGGTAACTCACTTGGATGGGGGTGCCATCCATTTAATTTGTCTTCTCCTTTTAGTTCTGCATCCCGCGGTATATATTCCTAAATATTCTAACAAAAAGTAGTTGTCTTACTCTACCCTTAATTTCCTCAACTGACGACATTTTCAACTTCATGTCTTCCAAAGAATGATGCGGTTCCTTCATCAAAGTATTGATAGTTGAAGACTTAGCTTGTATTTGAGTTTCCATGAGCCGAACATGTTCATCCATAAAAGATGAATTTTGGTTATGATTTTTTCAGGGTAACCCGGTATTTTGCTTAGTCGGTTGGGTAAAGAAAGTTTCTATTAATTGAGAGGTCGCCGCTTAGATGGATGGTGGATCAACGCTCTGGATATCAATTGCACTGAACATAGCAGGGCAGTCCATTGAATTGATAAAGGCATTTTGTCACATGTTTGTAGGCCACTTCTCTTCGTATATGGTGGTTACGAGCTCTCGACGAAACAACAAATGGCCAAATGGAGGTGAACACAAGAAAGTTGCATGTGCGCGTATAGTTCTAACTTTTGAAAGTAAGCTAAAAAATGACGTAACTAACATTTAAATGAATGTGTTATTCCTCTGAATCTCGTTGATCCAATAGACACCAAAACATCCACGTATGTAGTCCATTCTTGATTGAACCTGCAAATCCATCCTATGTTCGAGGGCTTAAACTTGATCTTAACTGCCTCGATTGGTTGGGATTTTGTACGTAAAGGCGTTTTGCAGAGGATGATAATATAATTATTATAATATAATAATAGCAGTGAAGGGGGGAAGAGAAATGGAAGGAAGAGAGAGAGATAATTTTTTATTCACACCTCATCTCATTCATGTATGGATAGGGTTGTTACAAAACCTCTCTAGTCTCGACATAACAACGGATCTCCCAATACTAACAATATAATTAACGGACTTGTAAAACTAAGCTAAACGACGACGTAACTGACGTTTAAATGTGTTTATTCCCTTCTTAATCTCGCTTAGTCAGCAAGATCCAACGGCCACCAAAACTTCCGCGTAGTCCACTCTTAAAACAGCAAATCGATCCTATGTTCGAGTGTTTAAACTTAATGATCTTAACTGCCTTGGTTGGATTTTTGGGCACAACAGAGAGTGTGTGTGTCCTCTGTATTACTACGGTGATGGTGTTAATGCCGATGAAAGTGCAAGCTAAGGTGGAACTGGTGGAGTGAATTGGACCATTCTTCTCAAAACCACCATCTCCATTAATGTGCTCCGGTAATTGTCGGTCATTTTGTTAAGGTGCATTTGAACTACTCGTGATTTTTGATTTTCAGTTTTTAAAAAATAAAAAAATTATATGAGGTTATATTTACCCCCTTATATATAAATTGTTTGACCTCATTTTTGTTGTTAAAAAGTTTATAATTGTCACTAATATGTATTTTTAGCAACAAAAAATAGGTAAAAATATCAAGGGTTAAAAATAGCATTTCTATTAAATATGAAAAATATGAAATGCAGATTTATATTACATCTCGCAAAACAATACAAAAAAAAAGGAAAACAAATTATGTTTTGCATAAGAGCGTTTATGAAACTAAAACTAAAGATTCTCTTTTTGGTAATACAAGGTATTATAGTAAGAAAGAACAGGCAAAGAGAATGCCACAACTTTGTATAAGGTAACGTTTGTGAAACTAAAACTAAAGATTCTCTTTTTGGTAATACAAGTTCTTATAGTAAGAAAGAACAGAAAAGAGAATGCCACAACTTTGTAAATGAATTCGCAAAGCAAAAATGAGAGACTGAATTGGTAGTTATAGATAATAAATAAATAAATAAGAGAAGTCGGGAATTGCCGGCCAATAAATAAGGAGGACTTTGATGTGAGAATATGGCGAGGAAGTATACAAGAATAATTATTCAATTCAGGATTTCAAGCCTCCGATTGCATTTTGCAAATCCTTCCTAGAATTTGCAATTCCTTTTAACAATACCCAAGAAATGGATTCCATATAAGGGATTTCTAAATGGATCAACTGCGTATAAAATTTCATAATTTGGGCACGAAACATCCCTGACTTTTTTCTTTTTGGTATCCATCACCATGCGCTTCAATTTTGGTGCCTCAGAAACCAATTGATTATAGAAAGTTAATTTTGTGGATGTATGTTTGATATTGAAGACAATTTCGACAATTTGCAGCAAAGGCCTATATGGCAATTATATCATCGTAGTCAAAACTTGTAGCCACATCACCAAAGTTAAACCCTTGTGGTAATGATGTGTTTGCATTATTGGGCAAACTCACAATTGTTTTGTGCACCTGCGGCACAATCGATTAACAGTGTAAGATCTTTTTTGTCTCTCACGGCAGATGACTTCACTAAAAATGAAAACTTACTAAAGACAAAATATTAAACAAATCTACAAACGATGCGCCTACTTAAACAAACAGTATTCTTACAATAAACAGAATACAAGTACAACAATGCACGAGTTTCTGATAAATGATGCTTCAAACATTGATGCTCAACCATGGATGGTGGCAGGGGATTTTAATTGTGTTAGATACTCTTATGAGAAGCAAGGAGGAAATACCATTAATATAAGGGAGGTTATGGAGTTTAATCACTGCTTGTATCAGGCTCAGTTGGAGGATATGAATACCAAAGGATTACTGTACACCTTGTGCAACAAAAGAGAGGAGGAAACGATTATGTGTAGGCTTGACAGAGCCTAACAGAATGAAAATTGGCTGAACATGTTCCCAAACACTCAAGTGGACGTCATGGAGCCAGGTATTTCTGACTACTATTTGCTCATGATACATATGTTTCAAAACCAAAGGGTTGGGAAAAAGCCTTTCAAGTTTTACTATTTCTGGATGAGACATAACAGCTTTAAAGAACCTACTAATGTTTGTATGGAATGAGAACATCTATGGGAGTGCTTGCTATAAACTATACTCAAAATTGAAGAAGCTGAAGCCTGTATTAAAAAAGCTAAACAAGGAGGAATATATTAATATCTCAATGAGGACAGCTGATAAATTCAGGGAACTACAAGAGTTACATGGACAAATGATGAAATATTGTGATCATTCACTAATACAGCTAGAAAAAGAATGTCACATGCACTATTATCTCCTGGTCCAAGCAGAAGAAGTCTTTTATTATCAAAAGGCAAGAATAAAGAGTTACAATTGGGAGATGACAACAGTGCATACTTTCATAGGAAAGTACAAGTGCACAGATCACACAACCAGATATTGAGCATCAAGAATGTTGAGGGAGTGCAGATACAAGGTGCTATGGCCGTTCATCAAGTAGCTATTGAACATTTTACTAAATTTCTTGGGACAACAGTGAATTGTCCAAACAATCCTAAGGCCAGATTAATGGAGGTGATAAGAAGTAAAGTGGAAGTGGAGGATCAACAGACTCTTTGTGCACCTATAAGTGAGAATGAAATCCCGAATGATATGTTCTCAATGAAGAAAAACAAAGCACCTGGACCTGATGGTTACAACTCTGAATTCTTTCAAATACAATGTGAGATTGTGAGGAAAGATGTAACATATGCAGTATTGGAATTCTTTCAAAGATCTAAAGTTATACAACTGTTCAACAATACAACTTTAACTTTGATACCCAAGATTTCATGCCATGCAACCATGGAGGACTTCAGACCTATAGCTTGCCCTAATGTGGTGTATAAATGCATCTAAAAAATTCTATGTGATAGAATTAAGAAGGTTTTGCGAAAGATAATCAATTCAAGACAATTAGCTTTTGTGGAAGGGAGAAATATTGTAGACAATATACTGCTTATGCAAGAACTTGTGAAGAATTATCACAGAAAAGGTGGGAGCCCTAGATATGTGATGAAAATTGACCTTCAAAAATCCTATGATTTAGTGAGAAGGGGTTTCTTGAGCACTATCATGGAGGTTATGCAATTCCCAACTCAATTTATTGAATGGACTATGAAGTGTGTGACCACTGTTAGATACTCAATCAACCTAAATGGTAGTATGGATGGTTATTTTGCAGGAGCTAAAGGGTTGAGGCAGGATGATCCAATATCACCCTACCTATTTTTGATTGTCATGAAAGGATTATCTGGTCTTATTGATTGCTATACTTTATACACTATCCAAGATGCAAGGAGCTAAAAATAACACATCTTTGTTTTGCTGATGACTTCACTACATCAAAACTACTCTATGGTGACAAAAGAGCCTACGGTATAAAAGGAACCGTAGGTACAAGTCCACTTAGACCTACGGTTAATATTGAACAGTGGCCATTGATGCTGCTTGAAATTGGAACGCAATTACAACGGAGCTTACTGTGGGAATTGGGTAGAAAACCAGGAACAGATGCACAGCTTTGGCGATTGAATCTCGCAAACGCAAACCACTCTGCTGATTACCGTCGGGATAGGGGTCGATGATCAGGCGGGAAAATTTTGGCAATTGGAATTGTACAAAACCTATCTCGAATGAGATTTTACGGGCAATTGGAATTTCGGTGAAGATCGACTTCTAAGTATGACATTCTTCTCGCTTCTTTTTGTTGATCACTCACACCATACTGACGATCTTCTTCTCTCTTCTTTCGTCGATCACTCACATCATTCTGTACATTCTTCTACTTTGAATTTTGCGCAACACAACGTATGGTGATACAATTATACCATTTCTTTTTATTTGGGTTTACACCATACACGATTTTGCTGTTAGGTTGAACCCTAGATTCAGTTATTCGGTAGAAAAGCTAATTGTTGGTATGGAATAATTAGAATATGAGTCAATCACAAAGTTTTGTGTCTAAAATCCAAGGTTTATCACATTTGCATCAATAGAGTCTTGCTAGGATTTTTCAGAAAAGTATTGTTAAAGTCTAGAGTGTCTTATTAGCCGGTTAAAACTCTGGGTTATGTAATTATGGAGTCATTGCTATGATGGGTTTGGTGAATTTTTTTTATGTGATTGCAGTTTTTCATGTTGAGGTTATGATTAGATATACAAAAATTGTGTAACTTATGTTTTTGGGTGTGCTTTAATTATGTGTGATTCTGGTTCTAAGTCATGCTATTCAGTGATGGCTTTTTTGGGTTGGAGTTGGTCTTAGTTGATTTAGGATATATGATTTAGCAGGATATAGTATTGATCAATGAAGAATATGAAGATCTTTAGGGGTAACTTAATTTGGGAACAACTTTAAGGCAAAGCCTGATTGTTAAGGAGTTTGAATCATGGATTGCTGCATTGGACTTTAATGTGATCATTTTGTTATGAGAGCTCTAATTGTTATCTCCTGTTTGTTATCTGCAAAAAACTTGAGTAGTGTGTTCTCCAGCTAACATGTGGAACGTTAATGAGATACTTGGTTAGATGTATAATCTGCAAATGTATTTATAGAGATAAAGTTAGTTTGCCGATCTCAACTTTTTAGTTGAGTGAGTCATCTGTGCCTCATCAACAGGAATAAAGGCAATCACAAAATTAAGTCTGAAATAGGCTATAGATCGGAGAAAACTACTGTAGTTACTTATGAATTGTCATAAAACTGGTGTATCTCTTGTTGCTTACCCTGATTGAAAAAAGCTAAGACAACTGCAGTTACAACCTTTCCCACTATATCTCAATTTTGCTGAAAATATATAGCACCAATGGACTCAGGTCCAGGTGCCCTGTTATGCTTGAGAGAACAGAAAGCTTGCTTGGTGACAAAGGTTAACATTCACAATATTCCTGCAAAGTTTGGACTAGCTGAAAATTCAAAACCAACAACCTTTACAAAAATGGCCATGTCCCCGTATAATGTAGAAAAACTACTTGTCATGTGAGCCTAGATCATGACATGCATGTGTTTCATATCAGTAGTGCAGGGGTCACAAGTTTGAGCTTCCGATCAATGCATGTGTTTCATAACAGCAGTGCAGGGGTCACAAGTTTAGTTACCTATACACACAGCCAACAAACAGTTTTAGATAGCTGAGTGGGAGCTAAAATAACATAGCTGAGTGGGAGCATTTGCTTCAGTTTTCACCATTGTGTAGTGTGCGTTATCACACTGCACAATGGTGAAAATTGAAGCAAACGAAGGTAGAAGAAGTTCCCAAGATTATTTAGAGGCAAATGCTATCTTCTGCCATATGGACATGCAAGTGCATCGTAAATAATTGCAAGACTTTGAGTGGCTTTTTTATTTTAATGGTATTTATATTGGCTTCCTATGTGGAAAGTGGCTTTCTTTGTGCTGCTTTTGTGCTTTTTCATGGCTTTTGATTTTAATGGGGTGGTAATTTGATGCTTTTCTTCCATGGGTGTTTGCATCTTGTGGCAAAAGTGTTATTCTTGAGAAATGGGTTATTTTAAACATGTCTCTTGCAATGCTCTTAATGTGATTTCAGATAGGATTTTCTTAGAATCACTCAAAAGTTGCTTAGAATGATTACAATCTGTTTGCAAATTGGTTCATAGGTCTTGCATTTAGTGTACTGAAGTGGTTCTTTCATTGTCATGCAAAATGTGTTGATGCTGTGAAGTAGCATAAGCAAAAGCCTTGTGCGACACCGACACACACATGCACACAGAAGATTGAATTAATGGTAATATTTGACTAGTTATTATAGGTCATTTCTAACGGTAGAGGACTTCATCTTTTTGTTTTAGTTACATAAAATGTGAAGACATCAACTGCTCACTCTAATGCAGAACTTTTGGTCCATACTTGGAACTAAGATAGACACATGTTTTTGGGTTTGTGACATGCTTTCTTATGTGTCTTTAATTGCCCCCATCCGAAAATAATATCATCTTTGTTATTTAAAGAGAAGGCATACCCCCTATCTATTCTAATGGACTTAAAGCCAAGACTCAGCTGATTTCATAAACAGTTGTTCATGAGAGGTTATTTGACCATTGGACATGCCCTTTCTCTTATAGGATGAGATCAAGAGGAAACAAGATGCCGCTGCAATATCTGAGGATGAAAGCAATATACTTGCTACTGGCCACAATGATATACTTTCACAGACTTTTAGTAAAGATGGCCACGGTAGAGTTCGTTGCATGAGTTTGGGAGCCAACATCACGAACATCTTTGGCACAAACAATAGGATTTATGTCGAGCCTGCTCCAAACGTTATGGAAGAGCTTGTCGTGTTGAGAGAAAGAGAGTGGCTGAAGTTGATGCTATGAAGTCTCAACTAGAAGAACTCCACAACATGAAGTCGCAACTAGAAGAACTTAATAGCATGAAGCCTCAACTTAAAGAATTCAACAAAATGAAGTCTAATATGGACGAGTTCAAGTCTAAGATGGATGAGTTCGAGGCCAATTTCATGCAAACGCAGAGCCAAAATTTGAGGCCTTTCAACACTCAGGCAAGATTTGGTCACTTACTTTTCTGTACATTAATATTTCCTGTTGTAGAGTTATTACAATTATGCATTTGGCCATGAAATTTCAGCTTCTTTGTAAACATTTCAGCTTCTTTTTTTCGACCTCCCCTACCATGTAAGAACATAGCCCACGATCACACACACACACACACACACACACACACACACACACACACACAGGGACAACGACATTATCCAAAGGATTGTCCTATAAGTACTTTAGTTGTGTGTTATCTTCAGTAACTTCAAACTTCATAGCACCATGAAGATACTAGTGTAATAAAACCGCAGTTCGGCACTTCAGTAGAAGTTGTCCTCCCAAGAACAGCTTGTATGACTTGTTAGAACTTGTAAATTTTAATTTTGTGGTCTATGATATGATCAAATATAAGGACTTGCATCTCAGTTTTGCGTTTGCAGACGGCCAATTTTGCTAGTGTGACCTGGGGATGTCGTGTATTAGTACTAAGAACTTTAGAACTGTCAAAATTATTCACCTTATGAAGGTTGCACACACACACACAACTGATCTCAGTTTTGATACAACCTCTCAGTCAATGTCATTGATGATGCTTTGTCGCATTTTGCAGGATGGTTGTGATGGCGAGGAGCAGCAAGCATTGCGAATGAGGACTAGTTCCCATGTGTGCGTGGTTCGCAACTAAAATGGGTGGATGTGTATAGCATCTAGGTTGATATTGAGATCTTATGATGGCTTTTAAATTTAAGTGGTAAGATTGACGCTTTTGTATGGAATTTGGTGCATAGGATTATTGTTATATTAATTACATTGCACTACTTATGCAATTGCAAAACATGTTATAATACTTCAGTTGCTACTTCAATTGCATTTGTACGTTACTGTGATGAAACAAAAGTAAGCCCAGAACAAAATTCAGCATGGTGGGTTGGTAGTTGGGGGTGGGGGGAACAGAGAGAACATGTAGCTACGGTGTAGACCGTAGGTTTAGGTTTGGTTTAAAATTTTGAAGCCTATCCCTACGGTTTAAACCGTAGGAATAGGCTTCAAAAATTTAAAAGGATGGGCCACAATTTAACTTTGCCCTACGGAATGTACCGTAGGTATAGCTTAGGGTACCTATGGGGTAAACATATCCCTACGGTATCAGCCGTAGGCATAGGGTTCTATAATTAAACATATTCTTACGGTGTGACTGTAGGCTATTCCCTAAGAACCGTCGCTATAAGTGGGTTAAATTAAATTTGGCATAAGTATATAGCTACGACGTAACCGTAGGGATAGGTGCCAAGTATCGTAGGCATAGATCTAGGGCATCACAACTTACGGCTACGGTATAGTACCGTAGGAATAGGCTATGCCTACAGTACTTTGCACCTATGCCTACCGTAGGCATAGCTTGTTTTTCTTGTAGTGCTTGTTTTTATTGGCTAAGGTGGATAAATCATCCATCTCATTACTCAAGCGGGCTTTGAGTGAGTTTTAACAGCTCTCGGGACTATCACCAAATCTCAGTAAAAGTTCTATATATATGGCAGATATGGCAAATGAAGAGACTATACTTGAGTTGGTTGATATAATGGGGATTCCACACTGTGCTTTCTTTGTCACCTATCTAGGTGTACCACTGATTTTCTACCAAGCTGAGTTGCAAGGATTGTCTACCACTGATTGAGAAATTGACAAAGAAAATTGATAGTTGGACAACCAAACGTCTATCATATGTTGGAAGAATTCAATTGGCTATCTATGTGGATTTGTGCTCATTAGCATGCAAATATACTGGTGTAAAATTTTCATCTTACCACATAGAATTATCAAACAAATTGAAGGAAAGTAAGAGCATTCATATGGCATGGAGAGGATGTTAAGTGTACATGAGCAAATGTGGCATGGAAAGATGTATGTTTACAAAAATATGATGGGGGACTGGGATTAAAAAAGCTTGGTGAATGGAATAAGGCTGCCATATGTCAACATCTTTGGGACCTAGCTCATAAAAAAGACTCTTTATGGGTCAAATAGTGTCATACATATAGTATAAAAAATCAGCACATTTGGCCTTTCAAACCTCCTATTACACTGTCTTGGACATGGTGTAAACCGATGAAGATCAGGAATCAAATGCAAAAATTATGTACTTATCACATTGGAGATGGACAGTCTATTTGGCTATGGTTAGATTGGTGGACACTTGGGGGTCCACTGATTGATAAATTTGGACAAAGATACATGTATGATGCATAATTAAGTAGAACTTCCAAGGTTGCAGTGATTATTGATGGAAATGCTTTGAGATTTCAGATGTATAGATCTCATGCTCTAAGGAATATGGCTCAGCTAATCAACAATCAGCCTCTACCTAGCAGGGATCGAGACAAGCTCACATGGAATTTACAAGCTGAAGGAAAATTTACTATCCACTCTACTTGTCTTGGCTCAGAACTAAAGCACTTAAGGCTTAATGGTGGAAAATTGTATGGTTCAAAGGAAACATTCCTAAATGCTTAGTTATGCTTTGGCTATTATGCAAAAGGGGAATTAGAACATAAGCAAAGCTAAAGGAATGGAACCTAGTCCAAGATGATTGCTGTGTTTTGTGCCATCAACAACAAGAAACAATTGACCACTTGTATATTCAATGTGGGTATACACAGCAACTGTGGAATCTAGTTTTTGAGAAAATATACTGGAAATGGCCTTTAATATCATGGTCATATCTCTTGAAATTTGCAATAAACAACCTAAGAGGTAAGAGTTTCAGAGCAATAATCTACAAATTAGCCATGGCTGTGACTGTTTATGGTTAGACCTGGCAAAAAAAGACACGGACCAGCGGGTCGATTCGTACCCAGCCAAAAAACCCGGGTACGGGTACCTATTTTGAAGACTCGTGGAAAACAGACCCGTACCCGAACCGACCCGTAATTTTTGGATCGGTCCGGGTCGGATGCGGTTTACCCGGGCTACCCGACTTTCTGTCTCTCTTTGTCTCTCGAGCTCACTACACGCCGCCGTTCTCAGCCACGACGCCGCTCTTTCACACCCACGTCTTTCTCTCTCACTCACCAATCAGATCTGTCGACGACCACTCTACTCTACATGATCTCGATGGCGTCCCATCGTCCCTCTCAAGCTCTGCCGCCAGATCCGCCGCAACTCCGCCTCATCTCCGCCTCCAATGTCTCCCATCTGCTCCGACGCCGGGTTATCTCCCATCAGCTCCGACGCCATGACCGAAGTGTCCATCTGCGATGATACCAACTATGACGCCTTCACCATGCTGTTGGATCTGCCGAGCAGTAAAATTTGTTTACAAAATAAAATTTTTTTTTTCATGTAAATTTTGTGTTAATTTTTTGTATTTATTAATTATGTTACTATCTCAGTCATATGAACTAATTTATAAGTGATTTTCTGGTATTTTTATTAAGATATTGATCTTATTGTGTTAGGAAACTTGGGAGTTGAGATAATTGTGTTGAAATTTTTGTGGAACCAAATGGAAGGAAAAAAGTATTCTAAAAAAAATGTGTTAATAAAAAATTCATAAATTTAATAATTTACCCGCGGGTAATACCCTACCCGCAAGGGTAGGGTACGGTTCTAGAAAAACCCGGGTAAATTATATTCCACCCGTTTTTACCCATACCCGATCGGGTTTTATCCGTACCCGACGGATAAAACCCGATCGGGAGCATATTTAATAACTATCTAGTAGTTATGCTCACGCTTCTATGATGAACGTGTCTCTCTTCAAGCAATGGTAATACTCTACTGCTTCTAAATCTAGCCCAATCGTCAGTAGACTGCAATGGTAATAGTCAGTTTCCTGAACTTACCCTCAAAAGTTTTAATGACATCTAAGTTTTTCCATCAATCGGTGACTCGAGCATTAAAATGAAATTTCTGAGTTGTGGTGACTGTCAAAAAAGTCTAAGAACCTCAAGTCATGGAATTTTATGCACAACAAATCATTTTTAAATGCCTTGTCAAAGGGTAACCATTACTTGAAATACTTCACCCAAACATGTTTTAACGCCCAACTAACCTTTTTCGAGGATGTTTTGGTGGGGGGGAGGTGGGGTGGGGTGTAGAGTTGGGACCTGACTAGCTCCAATTTAGTGTTTACCCTTTCTCCCTTGCCTACCTACCACTCCCATCCCTTCCTCCTCAATCCTGCAACCAACCTCGCTTCCTGTAACGTCTCGAACGAATCCCAACGCGATTATACTCTTTGAACTTTACAAACCCAGAGGCCCACCCCCACTCCGTCAGACCTTTGCACTGATAGTATCGGAGAGGAAAGATTCCTCACCCCACACACACACACTGCGAGGAAGACGGACAGAGAGACTCTGTCTGTGTGTGCGCTCGCGAGAGATGGAGTTCCCACCAGCAGGTCCACCTAAGACGGAGGCAGTGGATGCTCCCCTGCACGCAATTGGCTTCGAAATTCAATCTCTGTCGCCCGACAAGGTCACCGGCCGCCTTCTCGTAACCCACAAGTGTTGCCAGGTCACGTTCCTTTCTATTCTGACTCACTTTCTATACTTGGTCTGAATAATTGGGAAAGCAAAAAATGACCATACGTACATACATACATACCTAGACACTTTTATGGACTATATACATACATTAAAAAGCTCATGTGTGCTACCTAAATGGGCAGCAGCCGTTCAAGGTGTTACACGGAGGGGTATCTGCACTGATAGCAGAGTCACTGGCGAGCATCGGTGCACACCTAGCATCAGGCCTGCGGAGGGTGGCTGGTATTCACCTCAGCATCAACCATCTCAAGCGTGCCGACCTTGGCGACCTTGTTCTTGCTGAGGCCACTCCTATCAACGTCGGCAAAACCATTCAGGTTCTCCCTTGTACTTCACCTGCAATCTTTTCCATTTGGAGATGATATAATGAATCAGTCCATACTAAGACCTCATCAATAGTCACCTTGCTATTAACTGCCATCCCGACCCCTTTGAAGATTTCCATTCACCACTCTCCATGCATCCATTTTAGTGGATCCCAATCTAGACTGACCATCCCAGCTATCACCTCCCCTGGCAATAACACTAGCATACATAGACAAGCTTATATCGACAATTACAAAGAACTATAAACAGGTGATCAACATAAAAGAATGACGGAAAGCATTTTCCTTCCCAAAAGCACCCATTGTTCCTACTAAAGGAGATTGCAGCATAGCCTCAATTGCTGGGTAGCAAGACTTAGCACATCCGTGTTCCAATTCATTGCTGGCTGCAGAATTTTATTCCGGGATAGAGCCTTCCAAACAATCGCTTCCTCGTTATAGGGCGCAGCCTCAGCCTCTATTTGCAGACTAACCACATCACAGATGACCATTTTGGTATGTGCCCATGCAACCATTTGAAACCACTCCAGACCCCCTAAAGAGGCTCTAGTGCTGATTGCATTCAGCTGAACTGGACAGTAGGGGTTAGTAACATTAACAGAGTGAGGTTCATGACGGTCAGGGACTAGGTGATCAGGAAAGTGGTCTCTTCCTTCATTTATTAGTTGCATCTTAAGAATGGGAAGTTCTACGAGTCACCAAGAATAGCCACCTTATCTAGCACCTCAAACCCCTAGACCTCATTCTGCGCCTCTCACTTCTTAATTATCTCATTTCTTTTCTTTACTTTCTCTTGAGAACCCTCAGTTACCCTGTAACGCAGTTCTTTACAAAGTTCTGACGGTCAAAACACAGTAGACTTTTGTGTTTCTTTTTAATGTAAGTGAATTAACAATCACTAACACGAAGAGGCTGTCGCATTTTTTGAGCAGGTATGGGAGGTGAGACTTAGGAAAGTTGATCCTTCAAACTCAGAGAGCAGCTCTTTGATATCAACATCGAGGGTGACTCT
The DNA here is from genome assembly GCA_033065855.1 of Escallonia rubra. Lineage (NCBI taxonomy): Eukaryota > Viridiplantae > Streptophyta > Magnoliopsida > Escalloniales > Escalloniaceae > Escallonia > Escallonia rubra. Next base: position 435,028 of record JAVXUO010002782.1, on the reverse strand, counting down.
TCTATCTAACATGCCTGTTCCCGATCATGTCAAAGATGCTGGTGAAATTTTTAAGAAATATGCAAAATTATGAGTCTGGGGGATCATTGTCAAGGTTCTTCTATATAACAAGCATAAGAATGAACATCCAATGTTGTGGTTGTTTATGCAACACTGAGAGTCCACTTTGTTGTTTCTAATACTACCAAGTAGTAAGTTCAATAATGCTTACGATCACAATCAAGATATACGCACCTTTGAATGCTTCAATGTTATTTGTTAGAAACCAAAGTCATGGGGTAGAAATGAGAGGCATGTGCGTGTGAGCTTCAGAATCTGGATGAAACTCAGAATTGGATGAAACATTCAGCTCACAACTTCAAAATGTTTCATATATATCCACTATGTTGGCAATCAAAACATATAAAGGTTCCGAAAGAAGGGAAGTGGTTACCGCGAAAGTTTACATTTGGCTAATTACGTACAAAACCCAATAGTATAGTATAGTAAGCAGATTTCAACGTTTTATCACTACCGCAGGCAATAAGAAGCTTAGAGAATGAAGCCCATTTCTTGAAGTCAGGCTATAGTAATGCGTGTGGTATACCTGAAACTTAGCGAAAGAATTTCACACGTGTTACCCGGAATACTCGAGCAGTGCAGCTTCACTCTCGGCAGAGTTGGGCTAAAGAAGCAGAAACTTACAGCAGAGAACTCACTACAAAGCATATACAGAAATCCTAAATTAAAACCGTACAAGACATTTTCACACCATCCATATAATTTAGGGCACTCCAATTAGTTGTTCGCAAATTTAAAGGACCCCTAGAGAAGCCTTGCAACACAGAGGAACATACAAGTGAAGGATCTAATAGGAGAGCGATGGGATGTGCTGGAAATAATCCTTTGAAACAAGGTGGGGAAGGAAATTGACCATTTTGATGACCGTGCAGTGCACTGCAATAAAGTTCTTGTTCCAAATTTCAAGAAGAGCCAACCTCATTGTTTCCCGTCTTTGTTTCGGTAGGAGCTTCCTGATATCTTTTGCCTTGACATCCCACAAACAAGCATAGCGTATCAACCATGTGTACCTTACGGATGCGCTTATTTTTATCAAGAGGGCACATGAATTGCATTCTAAATACCTGAGACTGCCAAGTTGTTGGGAAAGGTCGTGGATCTCGCGGCTCGAAAGGTTGAGGGAAAACAAGGTTCGAGGTACCTCTTGGTTAACGACTTTGGACAACTTATCCATGGAAGCTGTCAATCTAGTAATGAGCTGCAGATGATCAAACGCTTCAAAGGATAAGCTGAAACTAATCCGCAGTAACAAAAGTACCGCAAGAATGAAAGCAGTGAGGAAAGAAGTAAACTGCTTACCGTCAAGGTCGGAATAGAAATCAGCGCCAAGGAAAATATTGCCCCAACAGCCTGAAACAAAAATACTGATTTGAGATTTTATATTTTGGAAGAGTATCTGAGAAGGGATCGAGAAGCATCGCTTGCAGAAATCAGCTTTTGATTCAACTATACACGATGGTGAGCAAGTGGTAGATAAGTAAAAGGAAGAGTGAAGAACGGGATGCAATTACCGTGAAGAGGACGAAGAATAGAGAGAAGAGACCCAATTCAGGAGTGGGTGAAATACCAATTCGCCTACCAAATTGAACAAGCGGAGCTGATGAATAGAAACACCATCGTGTTGAATTTAGAGCATGTAAAAGGCGGCCTCGCGGCAGTGTGTAAGTAGGTTGCAACTTCGGGATTCGGTTGCCGGCAATGGTGATTGATGACAAGTCATCCCTCACGGGGACCCTAATGCCACGCGGGCACTCCGTTTTGACCACCAGTGGGTTTTGGACCAGCGGAGAACAGCCGCGCAACATCTCTGGCCCGAATCGTCACCGTTACCAACAACTCTGATATCTGGTTTATACAGTAGTAAGTTTACCGAAGATGATAGCTAATGACCTTTCAGGTTTTTTTTTTCACTTTTGAATTTTTTTTTTTAGACCACGACCACCACCCTCCCACCGTCGGCAGACACCTCAGGCGACCACCGCCGGCCGTCGGAGACTGCCGGCAACCACCTCCGGCCACCACCACCACCGTCGACCACCGCTACGCCCCACCACCGTCACCGCAAAAAAAAAAAAAAAAAAAAGTCAAAAAAAAAAGGTTACAAAAAAAAAAAAAAAAAAAAATAAAAAAAAAAAAAGGGATTATCAAACACCCACTTATTAATTGCATTGGTTACTTTATTGGTTTTCCCTGGTTTCAATTGCCTTACCATCCTGTTGGTTATGATATTCATAACCTCAAATAGTTCGAACCATAGCATTTAGAATCGGAGATAATGATGAGTTCTATTGGTTAATGTTTACTTCTCCTCTATTTTGAGGTCAATTTGTTTAAAAAATGTAAGAAGCCTAAAAGTTCTTTGATAGTTCTGGTGCCTCTTAGTGTATGACAACTTTTGCGACTCCATCTGTGAAGGAACATGATGAGATCTATGTGGTAATGCCTTGCTTGTCCTCTATTTGGAGATCAATCCGGCTAGAAATATTTAATCCTTAAGAAGCCTAAAAGTTTTTGTCTTCCGTCGCGCTGGTGCCTCTTAGTGCGTGACAATTGCAGCTGTGCTTCTGGGGGACCATGATTGAAACCTAGACAGTGCCTCTCTCTCTCTCTCACATGCACACACGCACCCTTCTTCCTTGTCGAAATTGCAATTAGCGTTCTGAACTAGAAAGTAAGGGGAAATGCATTACGACTCTTTCTTGAATATGTAGTTGGAGGTGGTAAAAAGTAAAATTAAAGCCAGCCAATCCAAAGAGGAAGCTGACTTGCTAAAGTTTACCGAGAAGAATCTTATAAATAAGGTATGCATCTATCTATATTCCAGGCACAAGATTTTCATATTTATATAGCTATTATCACGTACTTGTATCTTTGTTTTCGAGTTTTACCTGTGTTTCTTTCTTCTCCCACCATGGTGAATCTGATTTTGCTTTACATTTGGTTAAGCCCGGCTGCTCGAGATCTGCAGAGAATAAAACGTATTCATAATTCAATTGTGACAGGAAGGAATACCAAAAGGTGCAGGTGGTAGGGCGAATAATGAAATGAGAAATTGACACTGGAGTTATAACCATTCATTAATTAATGTCATGGCCCGCAAAAAATTCTCCATCTCTCCACGCTAGATAAATGGTTCCTTTTTCAAAGTTATTGTTAAATGCATGCATGGGTCTTCTCCTAAATTTATTGAAAACCTTCAACTTTTAGCCAAACTTGATTTAATTGATTTAATTTTGTCATTCTATTCACCTAAGTTTAACCTCTTCTTTGTATCTCAGAGCACTAAAATAAAGGTCAACAACATCAAACAATTCCCCTTTTCCTTCATATTCCATCTTATTCTCTTTCAAAAATTAATTGCGGTAAAATTCTAATGATTGAATCTTGATCTCCACCGCATCAATACGACAGACACATGATTAAAGAGCATTACCATCACACAATAGTTCTCTTGACATATTTTCTTCACACACTCCATCTAAACTTTGCTACTGCAATTTGCACAATCTCTGGGTATGTAAAATGGTTATACAAAACAATACATAATATGACCAAAGAGAAATAAAAGTTGATTTGGCCAAAAAATATATACATATTTGCTACCTATCACTTTAAGAAATGGACCGGGAATCCTTAAAAAGTTTGTCATTCTGTCTTCTAATTGATATAATAACATCCTTAAAAATATATATTAATGTTCTTATAATCGAAATCACCTTAACTCAAGAATTATAGCAATCATCAAGGTTTTCAACTTGTGACCATAACAGAACTTTATCTAATCTTTTGTGTGTGAATATATAGCGCTCATTTACTAATAAGTAAGACAAATACATCTTAATTTAAAGAGTTAATTACGTGGTTGACCACTGTACTATAACCCAAATTTCACTTTGACTACTGAACTTTAATTTGTGTCAAAGTGACCATTGAACTCTTTAATTGATCTCAATTAAGTCATTCCGTTAGGTTCTATCAAGTCCAAGTCCGTTAAATGAGTTCATTCGGGGGTAAATTTGTCATTCCAACATCTTCTTCTTTTTTCTCTCCATATTTGCCTTCCAACCCAAAACCACCACTGACCACAACCACCACTGACCCAACACCACCACCAACCACCAAGCATAGCCACACATCCACCACCAACTGCCAAACATAACCAGCTAACTCCTGTTTTTTTTCTACAATCCTCTTGACTCTCTCTTTAAAACAGACCCATTTCCAAACACTACCAATCCAATTGCCACCTCTCCCTCACAGCACAAGCACCCCATCACCACACCAGCTGTAACCACAATCATCAACAAACCTGCCTATATCAACCACCACCACCACCACCACAGCACCTACAACCATTATTCCATTTGTATTACACCATTTATTGGGTTCATAAGAACAGATCTGTATTACTCCATTTTCCGATAATGCCGACGGTAGGCTTTTCAGTGCCGGTTCACTGTCACTGGCTGGCGGAGGAGTTTCAATCGGTGACTTAAGATGTCGTTGATCGTCAATCAGGTGCTCCTTTTCCGTCGTCGTTTTGGTCATCGAACTGCTCTTCATCTTCTTCTTCGTGGCCTTCGTTTGGGCCTAGAGCTGCTGGGTCCTTCCCGTCTTCTCGCCCAACTGAGAACCTTGCCATATCTCTGATCTCTTTTTGGTGGCGTGGATTTGCGAAGGGATTGCCGGTGGCGTGGGTTTGCGAAGGGATTGCCGGCGGTGTGGGTGGGCGACGGGCTTACTGGTATGGTGGGGTGGTGTGGGAAGGGGTTGCCGGCGTGGTGGGGGCGAGGGAGGCTGCAGGCGGCGGGTGAGGGGGGACTGCTAGAGGTTGGGAGACGGTGATGGCTGCTAGAGGTTGGGTAGTTTTGGTGGTTGGATAAGGTGGTGGGTAGTGGGGATCGGAGGAGAAAGAAGAGATAAATAGAAAGAAAATTAGAAAAGTAAAAGAGAACCAATATTCTCTATGTTTTGACGATTTTGCCCCTAATTTAAGCTCCACGTGCCTCGCACATGGGCAGTTAACGGGCCAAAATTGACGGAATAACTCAATTGAGATCAATTGAAGAATTCAATGGTCACTTTGACACAAATCGAAATTCAGTGGTCAAAATAAAATTTAGGTTATAGTACAATGGTCAACCACGTAATTAACTCTAATTTAAACTTGAAATACTCACACTAATAGGAACACTACCATCATCATTTGGACAATATTAGTCATATTTAATTCAACGTTGAGAGTTTTGAGTAGAACACTTACGGATTGTACAGAATTAACAACATAATATCAGCATTAATCTTGATAGAAAAATGATAACTAATCATGTTTGAAGTTGCCAAAGTGATCTCATTTTCAATCTATTTGTATATTTGTTCATTACTTGATACCTGTCGATTAACTTATTCCTAGCATGAAAGTAGGTTAAATTACTCTGAATTTTTTGCATTTTTATTTTTGATCTATTTTAATTAGGACGATTACCTGATTCACAAATGAAAATATACTAACAAGATGTCGCACTCATGCAAATGGTAAGTGATGCATGCAGTTCACATATTTGAGTAGATAAATTTCCTGAAGAGAATGCAATGAAAGAAATTCGAGATAATTACGACCTAAAGAGAGTTTGATAAGATTAAAACAGTTTTTAATTAATTTCGTTGTGACGAAATAAGTGAAATCAATTATTTCTTCGTCTAGCACATAGTAGATTAATATAATAGAAATTTATGTAAATAACAAAGATAGGAATGTCTGATGAGATGACATGATAAATAGAATTGACGTAGGCTTGCACTTGCCATACGAATATGTTAGTGAGGTCGGATTTTAAGCTCTAAATATGAATGAATCACATCTAAAAGTAAAATTCATTTCCTTCGAAATGTTTTTCTCTTCTATGTTACAGATTTAAGATAATATCATAGCTGTGTTTGTTACTTTTACAAACAAATATCATTTCACGTAAAAGTAATCTAAAGTCATTTTCTTCCCAACTAACCTTTTTCGAGGATGTTTTGAGTTTGTGTGTGGTGGTGGTGGGGGTGGGGGTGGGGGGGGGGGGGGGGGGGGGAGAGAGAGAGAGAGAGAGAGAGAGAGAGAGAGAGAGAGAGAGAAGAGTGGGGACTTAAAATTCTACAACGTTGACTAGCTCCCATATAGTGTTTACCCTTTCTCCCTTGCCTACCTACCACTCCCATTCCAATCCCATCCTCCTCAATCCTGCAACCAACCCAACCTGACCTGACCTGACCTGCTGAATCTGCTGTGCCCCGTGTTAGATAGATCGTAACTAGTTGTACATAGATATATAGATCCTAACTAGTTGTATATAGCCAAGCACACATACCCAAATCCTCATCTCAACTACCTTCTTCGTCCTCTTACTACTAAATTCCACTATTGCACTGATAGTATCGGAGAGGAAATATTCCTCACCCCACACACACACACACTGCGAGGAAGACGGACAGAGAGACTCTGTCTGTGTGCGCGCTCGCGAGAGATGGAGTTCCCACCGGCAGGTCCACCCAAGACGGAGGCATTGGATGTTCCCCTGCACGCAATTGGCTTCGAAATTCAATCTCTGTCGCCCGACAAGGTCACCGGCCGCCTTCTCGTTACCCACAAGTGTTGCCAGGTCACGTTCCTTTCTATTCTCACTCACTTCCTATACTTGGTCTGAATAATTGGGAAAGCAAAAAATGACCATACATACATACATACATACATACCTAGACACTTTTATGGACTACATACATTAAAAAGCTCATGTATGCCACATAAATCGGCAGCAGCCCTTCAAGGTGTTACACGGAGGGGTATCTGCACTGATAGCAGAGTCACTGGCGAGCATCGGTGCACACCTAGCATCAGGCCTGCGGAGGGTGGCTGGTATTCACCTCAGCATCAACCATCTCAAGCGTGCCGACCTTGGCGACCTTGTTCTTGCTGAGGCCACCCCTATCAACGTCGGCAAAACCATTCAGGTTCTCCGTTTACTTCACCTGCAATCTTACTGCAATCTTTTCCATCTGGAGATGATATAATGAATCAGTCCATACTAAGACCTCATCAATAGTCACCTTGCTATTAACTGCCATCCCGTCCCCTTTGAAGATTTCCATTCACCACTCTCCATGCATCCATTTTAGTGGATCCCAATCTAGACTGACCATCCCAGCTATCACCTCCCCTGGCAATAACACTAGCATACATAGACAAGCTTATATCGACAATTACAAAGAACTATAAACAGGTGATCAACATAAAAGAATGACGGAAAGCATTTTCCTTCCCAAAAGCACCCATTGTTCCTACTAAAGGAGATTGCAGCATAGCCTCAATTGCTGGGTAGCAAGACTTAGCACATCCGTGTTCCAATTCATTGCTGGCAGCAGAATTTTATTCCGGGATAGAGCCTTCCAAACAATCGCTTCCTCGTTATAGGGCGCAACCTCAGCCTCTATTTGCTGACTAACCACATCACAGATGACCATTTTGGTATGTGCCCATGCAACCATTTGAAACCACTCCAGACCCCCTAAAGAGGCTCTAGTCCTGATTGCATTCAGCTGAACTGGACAGTAGGGGTTAGTAACATTAACAGAGTGCGGTTCATGACGGTCAGGGACTAGGTGATCAGGAAAGTGGTCTCTTCCTTCGTTTATTAGTTGCATCTTAAGAATGGGAAGTTCTACGAGTCACCAAGAACAGCCACCTTATCTAGCACCTCAAACCCCTAGACCTGATTCTGCCCCTTTCACTTGTTAATTGTCTCATTTCTTTTCTTTACTTTCTCTTGAGAACCCTCAGTTACCCTGTAACGCAGTTCTTTACAAAGCTCTGACGGTCAAAACACATTAGACTTCTGTGTTTCTTTTTAATGTAAGTAATTAACAATCACTAACACGAAGAGGCTGTCGCATTTTTTGAACAGGTATGGGAGGTGAGACTTAGGAAAGTTGATCCTTCAAACTCAGAGAGCAGCACTTTGATATCAACATCGAGGGTGACTCTTCTATCTAACATGCCTGTTCCCGAACATGCCAAAGATGCTGGTGATATTCTTAAGAAATATGCAAAATTATGAGTCCGGGGGATCATTGTCAAGGTTCTTCTATATAACAAGCATAAGAATGAACATCCAATGTTGTGGTTGTTTATGCAACACTGAGAGTCCACTATGTTGTTTCTAATACCAAGTAGTAAGCCCAATAATGCTTACGATCACAATCAAGATATACGCACCTTTGAATGCTTAAATGTTATTTGTTAGAAACCAAAGTCATGGGGTAGCAATGAGAAGCATGTGCGTGTGAGCTTCAGAATCTGGATGAAACTCAGAATTGGATGAAACATTCAGCTCACAACTTCAAAATGTTTCATATATATCCACTATGTTGGCAATGAAAACATATAAAGGTTCCGAAAGAAGGAAAGTGGTTACCGCGAAAGTTTACATTTGGCTAATTACATACAAACCCAATAGTATAGTATAGTAAGCAAATTTCAACGTTTTATCACTAACATTTTATCACTCCCGCAGGCAATAAGAAGCTTAAAGAATGAAGCCCATTTCTTGAAGTCCGGCTATAGTAATGCGTGTGGTATAGTATACCTGAAACTTAACAAAAGAATTTCACGTGTTACCCGGAATACTCGAGCAGTGCAGCTTCTCTCTCGGCAGAGTTGGGCTAAAGAACCAGAAACTTACAGCACAGAACTCACTACAAAGCATATACAGAAATCCTAAATTAAAACCGTACAAGACATTTCACACCTTCCATATAATTGAGGGCACTCTAATTAGTTGTTCGCAAACTTAAAGGACCCGTAGAGAAGCCTTGCAACACAGAGGAACATACAAGTGAAGGATCTAATAGGACAGCGATGGGATGTGCTGGAAATAATCCTTTGAAACAAGGTGGGGAAGGAAATTGACCATTTTGATGACCGCGCAGTGCACTGCAATAAAGTTCTTGTTCCAAATTTCAAGAAGAGCCAACCTCATTGTTTCCCGTCTTTGTTTCGGTGGGAGCTTCCTGATATCTTTTGCCTTGACATCCCACAAACAAGCATAGCGTATCAACCATGTGTACCTTACGGATGCGCTTATTTTTATCAAGAGGGCACATGAATTACATTCTAAATACCTGAGACCGCCAAGTTGTTGGGTCAGGTCGTGGATCTCGCGGCTCGAAAGGTTGAGGGAAAACAAGGTTCGAGGTACTTTGGACAATTTATCCATGGAAGCTGTCAATCTAGTAATGAGCTGCAGATGATCAAACTCTTAAAAGGATAAGCTGAAACTAATCCGCAGTAACAAAAGTACCGCAAGAATGAAAGTAGTGAGGAAAGAAGTAAACTGCTTACCGTCAAGGTCGGAATAGAAATCAGCGCCAAGGAAAATATTGCCTCAACAGCCTGAAACAAAAATACTGATTTGAGATTTTACATTTTGGAAGAGTATCTGAGAAGGGATCGAGAAGCATCGCTTGCAGAAATCAGCTTTTGATTCAACTATACACGATGGTGAGCAAGTGGTAGATAAGTAAAAGGAAGAGTGAAGAACGGGATGAAATTACCGTGAAGAGGACGAAGAATAGAGAGAAGAGACCCAATTCAGGAGTGGGTGAAATACCAATTCGTCTTCCAAATTGAACAAGCGGAGCTGATGAATAGAAACACCATCGTGTTGAATTTAGAGCATGTAAAAGGCGGCCTCGCGGCAGTGTGTATGTAGGTTGCAACTTCGGGATTCGGTTGCCGGCAATGGTGATTGATGACAAGTCATCCCTCACGGGGACCCTAATGCCACGCGGGAACTCCGTTTTGACCACCAGTGGGTTTTGGACCAGCGGAGAACAGCCGGGCGACATCTCTCGCCTGAATCGTCACCGTTACCAACAACTGATATCTGGTTTAGACTTGGTACAGTAGCAAGGGGCCGTTTGACATGCTTTTTTTTTTCTCGTTTTTTTTTCAGTTTTAAAAATTGAAAAAAATAAGAACGTTTGTTAACATTTTTGTTTCAATTTAAAAAGTAAATTGTAAAGTGAAAGTTTCTTTTTTTTTTCACTTAAAAATTGGGCTAATTACACTTATGTCCCTCTTATGGGACCAAATGGAATCCTAAAAATCTTAACGGTTTTAAAGAAAAGACTGTATTGCCCCTGAGTTAGAACCTTATTTTTTTTAATGCCATTACTTCATTAAAAAAAAAGACTTTATTTCATCTTTACTTTTATGCCTCCCCCTTCCCCGTCACCCACCCACCCCTTCCCCCGCCGCACCCCACCTGCCTCCCCTTCCCCGTCACCCACCCACGCCCACACCTGCCTCCCCCTTCCCCGTCACCCACCCACCCCTTCTTCCTCCCCTTCCCCGGCGCCGCACCCCACCTGCCTCCCCCTTCCTCGTTACCCCGTCACCGCCTACCTCCCCCTTCCCCATCACCGTCAACCCCGTCTTCCTCCCCTTCCCCGGCGTCGCACCCCGCCTGCCTCCCCCTTCCCCGTCACCGCCCACCCCATCTACCTCCTCGTGAAACTCCGGCTGAAACTGCATCGCGACTTCGGCTGAAACCACTCCGCTTGTATAGGAGATCTGCGGCGGAGGTGGAGATCAATCACGGCAGCGACGATGTGGGGCTGAGGGAAGGGCAGCGACGACATGGGTTTGAGGGAGGGGAAGGGGCTTGGGTTACCGGCGACATGGGTCGAGGGAGGGAGCTGGGGTTGCCGGCGGCAAGATTCCAGATGTGGATAAACCCTAATTTCAAAATTAGGGTTATGAAACCCTAATTTTAAGGTTTCAAAACCCTAACTTTTAAATTAGGGTTGATTTTGAAACCCTAATTAAATCATTTAGACATTTGAAAGCTTAATTTGCAAATTTTAAAAGCTTAATTTGCAAATTAGTTTCAAACCCTACTTTTAAAGAATTAAGATTTGATATCATAATTTAAAAAATATAAAAATTATTCAGGATATACTGTACAAGGGCTGTATTGTCATTTTTAAAATATAAAATGTTGAAAATTATATTTTTTGGACGGAAACCTGACGGTTGGACACGGGTGATACATTTGAAACACTTTTGGTCACGGAATGTTACATTTTGAAACTTTGTATCATTGACTGTAATTTTCCCCTAACCTGAGGGACATATGTGTAATTAGCCCTAATTTTTTTTTTTAGACCTCCACCACAACGCACCCACCGTCGGTAGCCACCGCCCACGTCCGCCCGGCAGCCACTACCGCTGGCCGGAGGCCACCTCCAGTCGCCGGCAACCACCACTGGGCGGCAGCCACCTCCGGCCACCACCGTCGGTAGCCACTGCCGGCGACAACCGCCTACCGGCGACCACCACCACCGTCCACCACCGCTACGCCCCGCCACCGCCACCGCCACCGCAAACCACCACAAAAAAAAGTCAAAATAAAAGGGTTACCAAATACAAAAAAAAAAGGCTTATCAAACACTCACTTGTTTTTGTAAAAAAAAAATAATAATTTAAGTTGCTCTTTAAAAACTGAAAACAAAAAAAAAAAGCTCTATCAAACAGACCCCTTTGTTTGCCGAAGATAATTGCTAATGACCTTGTACTGTCCATACACGATTTTACTCCTCCACTTCAAAATGATGCCTTCCACAGTTTAATCAAATTGTGCACCTTAGACACTGTTATGCATACTTTGAAATGGCATATATGTGCTCCTCTTTTTTCTTTTCTATACACAGAATGCACCCACACGCACACGTTTGTGTGTGGTGGTGGGTGATGGGGAGGGGGGCAACTCATGGTGTGTATGGGTGTGTGGTGGTTGGTGTTGGGGAATGGGGGTTGCAGTGGAAATGGATGGTGCTATAGTAGTGGGGGTGGTTGACGGGAGGGGTAATGAAGAAGGGGCAAAGTTGTCTTTAAATGGTTAAAATTGACACATTCCGTTTAAGGTGCGCAAATTTGTTAACTGGGGAGGGTTTTACTATATTTCTTTGAAGTGGAGGGAGTTAAATCGCAAATCGTGTATAGTAGTCATTACCTTTTTTTTTTGATGATTTATAATTCTACCCAGGTCATTTTGGTACTTTGGCACTGGAACTTTTTTTCAAATGTTCTTTCTATTTTAGTTTTGATAACCTATATGGTTAGGGACGGTTCGATTTGGGGATCAAGCCGCAAAGCGAACTGTTATCTCTCGATTTAGAATTTTGTGAACCGAACCGACCCAAATACTATCGGTTTGGTCAGTTTAGACGGTTCGACTTAACCCGTTTGGATCGGCTTGCGATCATTTAAAGACGTTGTTCATTTGCACACTACTATTAGATCTAAATATAATTAAAAAAGAAGTTATATTTTCTCTAAATTGCAGCAAAACTTGTTATATTCGATATATAAGTACTCATATTAACATAAAATAAATGATATTCCAGATATATATTATAATAAAAACTCAAGTATGCCTTTGACGTTGATGTATGAGAAAGATTGAAAGAATAAGTAAATATAAAAGAAATATTGGTCGCCAAACTCTTGTTTGTATAACTGCTCTCGTTATTATTATTTTTTTTAAGTTGAAAAGTTTTTATTTATTTATTTGGATTTGCTTGGTATCATGTATATGAAAATCATGAATGAATGTTACTAAAATTAATTAACATATAATATATCTGTTCGCTTCGGTTTGTGATCAGTTTAAAAAATGTGAATCGTGAACCAAACCAAACCGAACTAAGGTCGGTTTGAAAAATATAAAATCGAACTGTTAAGTATTTCGGACGGTTCAGTTTGAACGGTTCGAATCGGTTTGAACGATTTGGCGTTCACCCTATATATGATGTTGAGGGCAAAGAGTGGCTGCGTGCAAACTTCCACCAAAATTCATAGCGCCATGTGAGGTGTAGTCGCCGTGAGTGGCCGTGTATCTTCTTTGGCCCCCAGGGGTTACAACATAAAGAAAATTTGGGTGCTAAAATGGAAGATTTTAAGTGGAAGGTGCAATAAGGAGGATGCAGTTCTTGAACTTCTGTCCAAAATGAGTTCCTATTTGAATACAAGCTTTGCTACCGTCTTAAGAAAATGATACGTGAACTAGCTACCGGCCTATGAGAGCAGCAGATATCTAGACATATCCATACGAATGGCCTGCCTTTGAATCAGAGACAAAAAGTAACAATGAACCGGAAAATAAAAAGGAATGATAATGTCAGGATGCTAGCTAGCATCAATTGAAGGCTGCAATTAAATTATTATTTTTTTGTAATTCATCGCAACTTTAAGTTTATAACATAAATTATATGCCTTTAAAAGTAAGCTGATACAAGTATTTCCTTCATATATAGAGAGAGTGAGTTAGGAAACAAAAACATGTGATTTTTTCATGCAACAGAACAGATGAACAAAATTATTGCTTGATCGAGATGGTATCAAGTACTAGTAATGTTAGATATATATAGATAGTCCGCAGATTATAGCGAACACTAGAACAAACACTGGTAGGAACTTAAATAATTAAACTTTATTTCCTTGCATAACTTTTGAAGTTGCAACTTGTCATACGATTTTGACGGTAAACTTAAGGATCTTATTTACAGTCAAAATAAAATAAAATCTCTGAAAAGTTCAGTTAAATGTTGAATTAAAGCTTTTGCGTCAAAATCCTGTATCCCCACGACAGGATCATCCTCAACTTTGACAGATGTTGGTGCCAGAGTGATCCCTGTGAGGGTGAGAAAACTCTCTTCTTAACTTCAATTCTCCTTGATCAGCTCCTCGCTTCACTTTCAAGTTTGGTGCTGCATCACCTGCATGCTTCTTCATGGAGTGCTGCGTTCAGTTCCTTGAACAAATAACTGCAAACGGCTTTGAATCTGCAGGTGCTTTGAACCTTAGGCTAATAGATATCCAAACTTTGTCATCACAGAGAGGGCCAGTCAACCCGGCCACTGTCTCCACTCCCCCCGGCTTATTGAAAGCAAAGCATGATTAGCAAGTTAAGACTTATTTCTTTCAGGCTACCATCATCTCTATTGACTATTGTGGAAAACAAATTGGAGTCCAGAGGACATGTTGGTCCCGGAATTATTTTTTCTTGCAATTAACAATGTTGCTTCTCATAATCCTCATTTTCTAAACTCGTAACCAACTCTATTTTACGGTTTCAACGATTTTGATGTTCCTACATCAAAGATTAATTAGCGGAGCGCAGCGCAAATTAGCAAGATTAGTTTTTCCTTTCGCAAATGGGGTAAAATTTGTGAAAGCACCCATTAGAGTAACTCGCATGCACACGTTAAAGCTTCATTGTCTTGACGTATCATTGAATTGTAAATTAGGGATCCCTGGAAATGCTTGTATCTATAGTTAGTGAAACGATGCATGTCAATGATAGTAGGGTGCTGCAGGGACATCGACAATCACCCATCATCAACCGTTAATGTATTGGCCGTAAGAAAAACAGGAAATTACTATGTTAAAAACTGAAATTTACCGTAACAAACTTATCGAAATTCGAGCAGACTGAGACGTGTATTGCACTGTTTTTAAGAGTGTTTCGCCCTCCTGGAGATTATATCTCGGTGCTCAAGGTCTCGAACGGCTACCGAAAATTAGTCATTTTGCTTGCTTTTATTACCGAAAATATATGATAATGTATGGGGAGAGAGGGAGAGAGCTCTGATTGCTTTCGATATGTCTAAAATGATAGGAGACCTTGTCCTTTTATAGTGAGAAAATAGGCAGAAGTCAACTGCGTAAATATGGTGTAACAACTAATTAGTAAAAGTCAACTGCGTAAATAAGGTAAATGATGCATGGTGTTTCAACATGGTATATAGAAGCACAAGGACAAGATAATAGTTGTAATACAACTTGGGCAGCGAGAGAAACCATTACTGAAGATGGAAAACTTCAGGATAGGATTTTGTAACACTGACAAGATGACTCATAACTTAAGCCGAAATTCTCCATGTGCTATTGTATTAGAAACCTCTCCCCCCGTGATGGAATAGAATGAAGAACCTAAGGTAACAAAATTAATCTTTGCGAGTTTTAGAAGAGCGCTTTGCTACAATCACGACGTCAAGTTGCATCAATTTCTCCACAACCCCCCAAAGAATATATGATAGCCTATGTCATAAGCTTGACAGAACTGAATTAAAAGCTAGGAGGTAGCTAAATATATACTCGATCAATTGTCACTCTTATTAAAACTCCGCATGTTATGGGGATACATTCAGCCTTGAAGTAGGAGGGGTATTTGAAACCTACACAACTTCACACACAAAGACTTTTATTTGTGGAATATAGCATTCAACTTTGCATTAGGCCCTGATGCATCCAAGCCTTACCTGCCTACGCTTATATGAATTGATACACCCTTTTGCTATAACGCTGCCTGGTTACTTAATAATGTGCAATAGCACCAAACCAGTACTATACAGTATACAACAGGGCAGGTAGACGATGGAAGTAAAATATTAAGCACTTTCCGCAAATCCTACTCGTAAATTACCAAAGTCGAATATCGTATGGTATGCTCCCAAGAAAATATCTCCAAGAACCCTGTGTTACAGCAGAGTGCATGTTATTATATGCGCAAGATATTTCTTGACCTAACTCTTGAAGTTATATGAAGAAAATCAAGCTTTAAAAATCTTCTTCTCAGATGCATGACAAATAGGTGCTTTATTCCTTGCCAGAAAGAATTAGGAAATGACATACCAGAGGGGGCTTTTCGAAGGAGGCACATCTAAAGGGACAAACCCGCTAATACAGATTGTAGAACAGTTTTCTTCGATTCTAACAATATACTGGAGAGAAGTCCATACAGAAAAAATGAAGGAATATCAGATGGAAAACATACGAACACGTGGATTGACATAATCAACTTTAAGCATGGTATACATTATTGGATTCATTTTCTAATCGTTTAACCTTTTAGGTTACTTATCATATTTCTGGTCTCTCGAGGCCTTGGGGTTCAAAACCCACGGTACATTACATAGTTAGTCGCCTTTTATGTTGGTTAAATTTGCTCTTTCGTTTCTCGGTGGCACTGCACCTTGGAGCAAACGCCAGCTTTTTTAGGATGAAAGAAGTAGAGAATAACGTTGTTGAGCTAGCTGACGCCAATGGGCGGATAGTGCCGTCTGGCTTGAGAATCCGGTTTTGCAGCAGCACGCAGCAAAACCCACATCTGTCAGCTTGATAAATCGGGCGTGAAAAGTGCAAATTAGGCTAGCACCTAGTCATGGTGTTTATGTTTGCAACATTGAAATTGTCATGATTGAAACTCAAGAAATACAATACAGCGTGCTTGTCTAATTAAAAAAACTTACATGTGATGTGCCTATATATGATACTGAAGGTAAATGTAAAACAGGAGAAGGCACCTTTTCTGGAGAGAGAGGGAAGGATTTGTTCCCAATGGTGAATGAAATGTAGGGCATAGCAGCAACATTGTTACAGTCGACAAATGATTTTCCTCTAGGATTCGGAAGCCTTTCACATAGCTTTGACAACATCAAACCAAGTTTAGACCCCAGTAGCTGCCAGTTTAATCATAAGGGAAAAACACAAATCACCTCATCAATATATTTGAGCGCATTTTCCTTTGATTTCTGCTTTTTAACCTCTGCTTGGATCCAGAAAATGGTCATCTCACAGAAAGTACATAGAGCACTCTCATCAGTTGATAACTTCTCCATGCGCATCGTTTCAAGGCCAGGGCTGTATATATCCAGATCCGGGATTCATGAGCAGGGTAGATCGAGGTCAAATATTAATGAGGCCAAAAATCATCACAGGTTAAGAAAGTTGGTAAGCAAACCTAACTTTAGAATTTGAGATCCTTCATATGAGCAGAGGCCGATGTCAGCGCACACTTTTTCAGGTTGTAACTGAAGGATCAGGAAACAAGATGTCAGTTATTCCAGACTCAGCTTCAAGGGAATGGTACAAAAAGAATAATAACAGAGCAGACCCCGGATATCAAAAGCTCCCAAATTGAATTCCCATATTTGGACACAACTTCTTTACATTCGAAGCTCACAACACCATCTGCTCCAATGGCATGGTTGATTTGGGTCACAAAAGTCTGAAATAGAGCTCGTAAAAATGGATTGCATGAATCTTCAGCGTTCTAAAGAAATATATATATGTAAGTATGAAATGATTTGACTTCAACACTGAGGTGTGATCACATACAGTCGGACCAGCAAGAAAGGATGTCCCTGAATCCACAATGGCAGCACAGCCATCACAAAGACCTTGAAAATTGTGAATGTTCGTATAAATGTACAGGAGAAAACTGTGTGCCTTACACAAAGTATAACCTAGGATTGCAATTTACCTCTTCTTTCTACAGATAAATGGAGTAACATAATAATTTTTCTTTTGCACAAAATGAAGCAACACTGATTGTGAGGACAAGCTACCAGTAAATGGGATTCATGTGGACAAGCTACAAAGGAAAAGCTACCAGTAAATAGGATTCATGTTATCCTTTCCAAAACTTTGGATCTTATAAATGGACTCTCGTATATTGAAGTAAGGAAATGAATGCTTGTTTACAACCAGAAACAAATGTGTCATGAGGTTCCAAGCCGCTCCGTGATTTCTTGGAAAGTGAAGCAAAAAATGCCACTCCTCTAACTCGTATCTGATAAACTAGGTAGGACTTTGGAACTAACTGTCTTGGCTTGTTTACAACCAGGAAGGTTTAGTGTCATGAGGACCATTGTCTTTCCGAACCTTTCCGGAAACAACCAGACAAGGTCATACCTCTTTTCTCTCTGTTATACTGAATGAAGGTATCAATATCAATGGTTCTAAAAATGGAAGAGCATGATCACCTGTTGAATAGTTTGCAACAAGAATATCGTCCACTTCAATCTGAAATAGAAAATCAACTTTACCGACAGCTTTAGAGAGAAATTTAGTCGATATTTGTACAAACTGTTCTTTTTCTTGCCTGCCAGTAACCATTTTGACTGACTGGAACATATGCATGCTCACCCTTGAAGTGTGACACATCAACACCTCCGAATATGATCTCACCTCCCACCTTAGACTTTGGATCTCTATTTAGCCAAAAAGAGAAGATTTGCTTGCTTACAAGTCCTTGTTGTACCATATTGTACCTGAGTCCCAAGAGGCAAATAAAGGCATATACAAGTTTATTTCCTCGGTCATGCACTCTATGATCACTTTATGATGAAGCCATACCAATAGATTTTATGATAATATATTGAAATTATTATACCACACTGGCGCAACTGTGCCCACAGCATTCTCCTGAAATCCCAGCCCAAGTATCCCATCAAACCGTGCAAGCAAAAATGCGAAAGATACTTCCCTTGTAGCCTCAACAAACACCTGAAAAATAAAAACCTCCATAACTGAGTGCATCTCTGACGCAAAAACATGTAGAATATGCAGACAAAATGCAAAACAACCACGCACTTGATCCCTGATGACAATATCACCAAGTCTGGTGTTATCTTGACTGAAGAAGCCATGTATTGATCCAAAACCATAATTGATTTTGCAAGATTTTCCTGGATAAATACCCAGACAAGAACGTATAATTATGATTCCATTCAACCGTAATCTCCACAATGCGTGCAGTTGAATTACTGGAGTAAATACTAAAGACTTCTTCACAATGATGCGTTGGAATGTTTACCAATTTTGGTATATGTAGCGGATAACATCGCCCTGTACTTGGAATGCATATAACAAGCAATCTGCATAAAATTGTGCTCTATAGTAATAATTATTCCATGAAAGATATGTTGCAGTACTTTGTACTCAGTTGAACTTACAGAAAAGTAACATTTTGCAGATGGGACCCAAAAGTCGGAACTGCCGGTATCAAATACAACAGTAAAGTGTTGAGGAGGTGAACCGATAACAATCTCTCCGTAGTACTGGGTGTCCATGAAATTCTTCAGATACACAACATCCTTGTTTGGGTAACTCAATCTCCTACCAGCGTGCCCTCGGTCTTGGGCAAAAATAACCTCTCCTTTTGCCACTCTGGCATCATTGATGCTGTTAAGGTCCAAATGCCGCCTCTTAAGGCCGATTCTCACCAACCCATCAGTGGATAAGTTGAAAGCAAAGGTGCAAAAAGAGTGACTCAGACAGATTGCAAGTAAAAGAAGCTTTGTCCTCATGCTTGAACTGTTTCTGCAGGTTTCATGTTAAATACAATTCAAATTCAGCATAAGGTTGGTAATATATATATATATATATGAAGACCTTCCTCCGGTCCTCATACAAACATTTGCGTCGGTACATTTTTACCCCAATTGCATATATTTACTGCCGTGAGAGCTTGATATATGAAAACTTTTAAGTTGTGGTGTAATTGGTTTCTACTCACAGGTGCTCACATTCAGCATACAAGAGGAACAGGAAGTTCATGCCTAAATCATAAGCAATGGAGCTCAGACAGTACAACTGACACGAAAGATAAATGGAATGAATCAAAAGCAAAGGTGCAACTTGATAATAAATGGTAGCTAGCTAGTTCGCTTACCTGTGTGCAGACTTTCCTTTCTCGAGTGCTTGAGAGGACAAGTCCACATTACGTTTGCACAAAGAGTGTGCAGGATCCATGCGTCTATATATAGTAATGCAGAAATATATAGGAGATGAAGTCTGCTACTGAGATATCGGGATTTATGGTTGGTGTGTTGATCATGCCTTTTAAAGTTGTGACAAGTTCAGGAAACAGCCGCGTAATTTCCCGGAGAGATGTAGGTTAGCTAGGAAGAGTCCGGCAATGCCATTATCATTGTGTATGCTACATATACACGTTTCTTAGTCGTAATTGTCCAGATCGAGTGGGACTATGCGCGCGAGGCTTCCTATCTCCCAAGCATTCAATCATAGAGATATATGTTACGATTCTAGTGTTAATCAAAATGTATTCTTATCCAACTCAGACACCCTCACCAAACAAAAGCCACCATGTCTGTGACTTAATTGGTATTCCCTTTTCCAGCAAAAACTACAGCAACTGTGTTTTGCAATGGCCTCATTGTGACACTGCAATGGCATTACTTACATATGCTTTTGTCACTTTGTTTGTTGAAATCTTTTTGAGACTTTTGCAACAATATTTTTTTGTTGGTATTAATCAATAAGTGCTCTTTTTCGTATACCACTCTTATTATTGTCTTATAAATGTTCATGTTTGTTAAAAGTTTAAAATAAATTACAATAATCATCAAAGTCTTTGTTTTATAATCCGTATTAATTAGGGTCAATTGCATGAATTGCTTTATTTCATTTTCTCCTAAATACGTGTACGTGTTTCTCTTTTAAAAAACGCTATGTATCCTTGGTAATAAAGTAAAGAGTAAACTTTGTTTGACAACATTTTTTTTTTTCAGTTTCAAAAATAAAATAAAATTAAAGAGCAGCTTAATTTTTTTTTTTTACAAAAACAAGTGGGTGTTTGATAATCCAGTTTTTATTTTGGGTGTTTGATAACCCATTTTTTATTTTGAGTATTTTTTTTGTGGTGGTTTGCGGTGGCGGTGGTGGGGCGTGGCAGTGGTCGCCGGAGGTGGCCGCCGATGGTCGTCGGCGGTGGTGGCCGGAGTCGGCCGCCGGCAACCGCCGGTGGTGGTCACCGACGGTGGGAGGGTGTTGGTGGTGGTCTAAAAAAAAAAAAAAACCAAAACTGAAGAAAAAAAATGCTGTGGCCTAACTTTACTCATCCCATGGGCCAAGTACAACCATAAAGCCAAAGTTATAGAGTACAGTATTTCTGAAGTAGTAATAGTAATTCTTCATTTCCGAGTTGTTTCTAAGAAAAATTAAAGCTGTGGAACAGAAAATGAAGAATTGCAGTCAAGTTGGCGCGGAATTGAGATGGACATTCAGCAGTTGCAAGATTGAACTACGCCCCTTTCAAAACCCCTGCTCTATCTAGGTTGGGAAAAATCCTTGTGAATTCAAACCCTGTTACAAGAAAGCGGGAAACCAGAAGACAGAAAAAATGGAGGATTGGGGATTGTTGAGTGCCGAGGAACTCGATTCCCTCGAACGAGACGCCCTCCGTCAGATTGCCCTGCGCAGCACTAGTACCAGTACCACTACCGGTTCCGGTACTTGTTCGTCTACAACAACAAATCATCACAACACCAAGGTTAGCTTGTTTCCTCTTATTCAATTTTCGCTTCTTCAACTTTGGGCTAGGGCTTATTTCATATCTTCTTCGTGTTGCTTAATCATTAATCACATCGTTGTTGGTCATCTGTCGTGCTTGTGTCTTCAATTTTCAAATCTTGGTGTTCTGCCATCTGGGTATTTCTTAATGTCCTTTGCGTAAGGCAGGTAGATGCTTCACTTACTGCCTCCAGAATACCGACTGCATCAGAGGTACCCAAAATTTCTGGTGAGGTTTCTCCCTTATCTAAATTGGGAATAGACTACATCTCTGCTACCTGCGCTTACATTTATCCTGCATATGTGGTGGTTTGTTCCCTCAGAAGATGATTGTTCTAAGCAACAGCCAAAGATCTCAGTTAAATTTTTTCAACATGCTAGCGGAAACATCGCCGCAAGATTTTCATATGACCAGGTTCTCATTGTCTTCCTCCTGCTTGCAATCTTCCTTGAGGATTTTTATATTCTTCTTGCTCATGTGCAAGAAGCTATCTTGTTCCAGGTACTAGTGGAAGCTTTCCGCAAGATTCCAAAAGCCAGTTGGAATGCAAAAGAGAGGTCCTCCCTCCCCCCCCTTCTCTCTCTCCCTCCCTCCCACACGCACACACATGCAGTTCTAAGCACTGTTTCTGTGGTTGTAACACTTGATTGGTTTTGCAGAATATGGATGTTCCCTGTGTCATCATTATCTTTAGCAGAAAAGATTATGAGTGAATTATCCAGTAAAATTGAGGTAATGAATGGCAACTTTGTCATGGTTTCCCAACCAATTCCAATATTGCACGTATAGGTGGTCAGTTAGCCTTTTCCATGCATTCCACTTTTCTTTTAGAAAAACTGGTTGATATAATTAACAAGTTGCCAATCTGCTATTTGAATGGGTTATCAATGTCTTTCTTCTGGTTGGTAGAATAGTTTCCTGACATTGTTTCATCCTTTGTTGCCTGCTTGTGATCTGCTAGCTAGAAAATATGGATCCTCTGGTGCGGCGTGCTATTGCTGCTGCCTCTGCAGTTCCTGATCTTCGAGGTAACTTTTGTGCTGCTTGATGCTATCAAGTATCAGGCAACAAGTGTTTGACAAATGTGCTGGCTAACCAAGTGGCTGTTTGCACAAAGATTTAGGGACAAACTAATTTCGTAGATCTTTTTGCAAGCAATCATTTGTGTTGAATAAGTGCTAGATATGTTGTTAAAAAGCAAGGACTACGTTATTACTAAATACAATAATGTCGCTGACTTGAAAAAATCTCCCAAGCAAATTTACTATCGCTCTCTCCTATTTCAGCTCAATTCCTCCTTTTCTCTTGAAGTAAATGCTGTTAGGTATTTCTTTTGGGTTGATAAGCATAATCCTCAGGAATTGATTGTTTTTCATATCTGTCTAGCTTCTACCCTTATCTTTTTTGCCTTTGCATTTTTCATCAACATTGTTTTTTCTTTTTTCAGGAAAAAAAAATCTAATATGTTGATGGCATAACATGCTTTGTTT
This sequence comes from Escallonia rubra, assembly GCA_033065855.1. NCBI lineage: Eukaryota > Viridiplantae > Streptophyta > Magnoliopsida > Escalloniales > Escalloniaceae > Escallonia > Escallonia rubra. The sequence goes on along the minus strand of JAVXUO010002782.1, from coordinate 412,278 downwards.
GATTTTCCCTTGATGTTTTTCACCCTTTAATTTTTTAAGAAAACAGTAGCAGTTGTTTGAAACTAAACCAAATTGGTTTTGCTTAGAAAACTAAAACTACAAGCTATATACAATCATAAACACAAAACTTAGATACGGAAGCTTTTCATTATTCTCATCGATTTTGTTTATACTTTGTGCCAAGCCGCAGCCCCCTTAAGTACTTATGGTAACCGCTCAAAAAAGACGTACGGTTTGGTAGTGACCAGACCTTTTTCTTTCCGACAAGTATTGTCCGTAAATTGAAGACAACAGATCGCTCCCTCTGATTCACTAAAATCGGATATGCGAAGTTTAATAGTGATTAAGAACAATGAATGAGAATAAACACACAATAATTGGTTTGAGTGGAAGAACTTCTTCATACTCAAACTACTATTGCTTTCAATACGCTCTGATGAAATACAATACATAGAGTCCCTTGAGATAGCCTTACACTCGGTATGGAACCAATTCTTTCAGGATTTGGATTTGTAATTCAATTCATCTTCTTTGTTTGGAGCAAAAGGGAATTCAAATCACGAAATTCCTATTTTGTGTATGGAAAACAAATGAAATGGAAAGGTAATAATTTTTTAGGCAGTAAATATGATCGGCTTACGATGAAAACAAACTATAGTAAGTGGTTTCACATGCGGGCAACATCATATAGTGGTGGTGGACTGGTGTGTAACTAGTCGTAGTGTAAGTGGTGGGGTAGCGGCATTGATGGTGTGCTAAGTGATAATAATAATGATGGATAGTGATGGTGGTGGTGATGGTATTGAGGTGTAACTAGTAGTTGGGATTGTGACAATAGTGCTGGTGGTGGTATCAACGACGGTGGTGGTGGTGGTGTGGCATCAGTGGTGGTGTTGTCGTATGGTATTGGCGGCAACTGACAGCGACAGGGGTGGTGGTGGAGGGGGTGGGGCAGTCTAGTGATGGTAACAGTTCAAATGGTGCTAATGGTACCAGAGCGTCACTAGTGGTAATGTTAGTGGCAGAAGTGATAGTGACGACAACAGAGACAGTGGTGGCAGTGATGTAATACACTTGACAGTGATGGTGACTGCTGGTGGTGGTGGTGTCGCGTTGTGTGGCGTTGACAATTGTTTGGCAGTCTAGTGGTGGTGGTGGTGGCAGTAAAGGTGGTGTGGCGGCAGCAGCAATGAAGGCAATGCTTGTGTGTTCAATTGGTTGTAGAGACCCAGGAAAGGGTAAGGTAGGGTAAATAATTGTTCTGTTTCAAGTAAACCCAAGTTCCTTGAACTCCGACCATTTTTAATCGGATTTTCGCATTATAAAAACAAATCCAGTCAAATTCCATAAAAACCAATTCCAGTTCCTTTTCTTAGTGTTCCAAAACAACGAGATTTGAGTATGTGAAATGGAATTCCATCAATTCAGTGGTTCTAAACACACTTTTAGGTACTCCTGGATGACAAAAGCCTAATCCTAGTAAAGTGCAAAGAGGTAATTGGATGTTAGAATCCAATTGTGCTACTTGGGCAAACCCATTACCTGGTTTGTTAAATAAGCATTAAAAGTTCCTCTTGGACTGACTCAGGAAAAAGGTCCGGAACTTGTCAAACAGCGCGGTCAATGTTGCTAGAAGAATTCACCCAAATTTTGACCGATTTTGAGGACCTTCCGGATTGATTTTCCTGTTTCGGGCCACTGGTACGCCATCGCTGTTTACCCCTTCAGGGTGTAGAGCTCCTCGATACCTTTTCAACGACGCGAGGATCACCTCCATCCAATTCCTTTTGAAATAATCTAGCCTGTTTTAGTGACACATTGCACAACGGTGAAAGTCAAGCTTGCTCTAAATGCTACAATTGGTTCCCAGCTACTCTCTGTTGTCTTCATTGTTCCTAGAGGTCTTCAATCAGCGTAATTGAGATCATCCTGGATCGATTGTATTAAGTTGGCACCAAGAAGCAAAATGCATCCACGTGAAAAAGACAAAAAGCTATTTATAGAGTCTACGAATCCAGTTTATCCCACAAGAAGAGTGTTGACAACATATATTGCCGGAACCTTCTCCCTTTGCCTTGCTGTAAGTCATTATCTAATATAGTGGAACTTATTCAGTTTCATGAGTATAGTAACTCATATAACGGAATGAAGTATAAGTTACTAATTTAGGTAATAAATGCTTTAAATTTAATTGTCTACTTGGATCTTTATTTATTTTTAGAACTTAGGAAGTTCATTTGTGTTTATCATGGGGTGATCTGATTTGCCAGCAGAGCTTATTTATGGTTTATGAGCCATTCTTTCGAACTCTTTTACAAGTTTTGAAAAAGAAGTACTTCAAGTGAACCATATCATGTGCAAACATGGCTGTACAGTTATATATCAGCTCGCGGTTCTACGCTTATGTAGCATGTTTTCTTATAGTTAGTGCTAACGCCAACGTCATTGTTGTTTATAATTTTTTCCCACCAGATCGGTATGACCAAATTCCCAATAGCATTGAGACAAAGCTTCTGCCATTTCAACGTGACGGTGTTAGGTATGTTGTGTTTACTGATATGGGGGCATCCTAGGCGCTTTACCTTCTCTTTTGTTTTAAGAACTACATTAACATCCCTTTTTGATTGATGTTGGATAAAGAGCTTTCCATATGTCATTTTTTATTCAAACAAGATACCTTCAAAAAATGCCTTGTTATAGTGATTTTTTAAATAAAGACCTATTAGACCCTCAAAGGAAGTCAATGGAACAGTATACTTACAATATGATGGATCACTCGTGTATCTCCGTTTGCTATGGCTTTATCAGCATATGATATTGAGAGCGTTTGGTTTACAATATGCCAAGACATGGGGTTATAATATACTATCTATTAGACTTAGTTATTTTCTCTCTTTCTCCTTCTCTCTCTTCTACAACCAATTATTTGTTTTTTTTTTGCCCCCATATCAAACCATGCATTAACACCTCGCATGTTGCCCTTCAATTTCTGCTACAATGCCGAAATCTCATGTGTTTGAATTCTATATTGACACACCAGAGTCAAACATCGTGACTTTTGTTCTTTAGCCTTTCACTTTTACAGTGATTTTCATGCCTCTGTTGAAATGTTGCCGACATGTGTTTACATAGCTAAGTAGTTTGGGACAAAGATTTAATTGAGTTGAGTTAAGTTGAGATTTTTATTATATCAGATTTTAAGTTTTCTCTAAGTTGGCGTGCTTTGTGCACATCTGATATTCTATAAGCATTCTGCATGTTCTTTTCTGATTGTTGGAATTTGGATATGGTGAAGATGATGTTCCTTAAATGGGTGGATAGTAAGAATGAGTTATTATATAATGATGTTTTCGTATAGGGGTATGACTGGGAGTGTTGATTTTTCGATGATAAGTCCAAGTCGTGACCATAGTGCGTGGTGAATTGAATGCCATGGTGTGGTGATGAGTCATGGTTGTTTTAGGTTAAGAGCCTCGCCCCCCGCTCTTAAGCCACATTGCGCGTCCAAAAGTGTGTGTGATTCTCTTTTGCAGCGAACTAGTATTCTGCGAGGATCCTTCAAGGTGAATGGAAACAATGATTGCTATTTGGGGCAAGGTGACCTGATTATGGAATATGGATCCTCTAGATTAAGCAAACTAACACCACCGGTGGAGTTACTCCATTTTCTCTTGATCATGCTCATTTTAAAATTCCAATTATACGAAGGGAAGGAACAAAAAAGAATCAACGGCATCACCATATTTCATGTCATTCGAAAATGTGAAATGACTACACATTAGCACTAGAAATTCATGTATCTGAGCCATCAAAATGTGCTGATTTTCTTATACTTATACGAGAGAGCCCTAAATCACAAGAAAACATGAAAATTGTTGTCCACTTACTATTTCATGCTCTTTCCGTCTAAAAAGTTGAAATTTTTTGAGGAGTTCCAAAAATTAACTCCAGTGGATCTGGATCCCTGATTATGACGGAGGGGAAACAAGAGTTTCGAAGTGAAGTAATATAACCAAAATGGGTAAGAATGAAAAGGTACATCCTTTTTTTCTTAGGACGCGTCAATCTAAATGGATTCCAGTGTGATTGCTGAAACAATGAGGGATACCATACTACTTTGGACCGCGCGGAAGTTGGGGTTGGGTTGGAGTTCAATGTAGCATCCTCTGCAGTCTGCATTAAATATCATGTTAGGTTGCTTTCAGGAAATCGCCAGGTGATGTACTAACCCTTGGTAATAATGTTCTAATCAGGTTTATCTTGCAGCATGGAGGTCGAGCCCTCCTGGCTGATGAAATGGGACTGGGAAAAACTCTACAGGTAATCCGTCAAGTATACTTTATATATATATATATATATATATATATATATATATATCTGTGTGTGTGTGTGTGTGTGTGTGTGTGTGTTTCCTTATATGTTGCTGCATAACCATTTTATACGAGCTTGCTATTGTGTGAAGTTCTCCAAGCTTTACCTTCGTAAGAGGGGAGGACTGACGGCAGGATCGCTGATATTGAATTAATTACGTAATTTTTTATTTTGGTATTTGAGCTTTTATTTATACATTGCGAAAAAATGAGAAAGAAAATGACTCAGAATTCGTGGCTTGGCAATACATCAGTTTTATCATATATTCGGTAGATTGTATCATTTCAACGAGTAAAGATTAGGCCAATTGAGGCATCTGAGGTGCAGGAACTGAAGCGTATGATGTGAAAGACCTGTAAAGGTGTTGCCTTTTAAGCAGAAACTAAAAAAATTCGCATCAGGTTGTGTTTGACCCTGAGTTATGTCCCTGAACAGCCACTATTGCTGGCCTTACTAGGGTTGCTTTGCAATAGGAGAAAAAAGAAACAGGAAAAGAACAAAAGAAGTAGAACAAATGCTTACGAATTATGCTATGTCCCTTGTCTCAACTTAGTCTTGAATGACACAAAATGAAACAAGAAAAGAACATAAAAGAAGAACTAGTGCTTAATAGATATATTGTGGCGCTTGAGAAATTAGTGCTTGGTCTTGAATGACGCAATTGAGAAACTACATGGCCAGATGGTGCTACTCCGGAAGCTTCCATGCATTATATCAACCTTTTAACAACATTGCGTATTTGACCTTTATTTATTCACAATCAAACCTCGCCAACTCTTTGACAAAAAGGCTCAATAGATTTTTCTGCTTAACTAGTATAGAGCACGTGCATTGCACGTGAATATAGTCGAGAGTAATGTTTGAGGTGATATTATTATCTTTTTTGGAATCAAAATAATGTAATTTAATTACGTTCTTATTTCTTTTGTGACTTATTTTAGAAGAAATGTATATCTGATGTTCGCAATTGTAATCAGTTCACTGTTTGGAATTATGCTTTGTAGGATTCTGAATTGAAGAAATGTTTGATGATACTGCTGAAAATAAAAACAATGGAGAAATTAAAAGAATGAATCTACGTCTTTGTTTTTGGAATTTGTTAAATTGGTTTATGGTTAAACTTTGTAATTTTCAAGATCAGGAGCTTTGCATTTCATTAATAAGAAATGCAAAACACCCGGTCTTCAACTGCAATAACCGAACATATTTTCAGTTCAAATTCGCACCATATTTAAGCCTTTTTTATGCATATTTAACCCTTTTTCGTTCTTTTTTTCTATTTTTGTTTTTCCAACAATTTTTTGTTTCTTAATTGATTTTTCACGTATTTCAGTTTCTTTATTTTTTGTTTTTCAGTCTTTCAATTGGTTAATTATTTGCTAACCTAAAAATGCAAGAAAAAAAATAACAGTTCTCATCAACCAGTTCAATATCTAATGTTTATTTCATTTTAACCAAATTAAAAAGAGAATAATAAAGGAATTTATTTGTTATGTTTTTCTTTCTCATCACAGTTTTTATAGAATAGATTCATTATCTAATGTTCTTTTAATTTCATCAAATTTTAAAAGGTAATAATAAAAGAAGGGTAAGAATGTAATTGACGTAATTAACGGAAGATATATGTAATCGTCCAAAAATGATTTATAATATTCATATTTTTATAGGTAGTATATATATAGACACACACACACAAACACACATATATGAATATATTTTTTGCAACCACACATTTTGTTTCCCAATGTTCATTAAACACATTACAAAAAAAACTAATTAGGGAAAGGTAAGGTTGTCATTGGAATAACTAACGGAGGGAAAAACCGGAAATGGTTTCAAAATTAGTAATTAATAATAGTATTCATGAAAGGGTAGGATTGTTATTAGAGTGATTAACGAATGGCAAAAACGGAATAAAATGATTTACAAGATTCATACTTTCATAGGTAGTATAGATCAGTGAAGATATGTAGTTACAATGGTAGTTTAGATAGGCATGAGAAGATACATCACGTTATATGGTTGACTTTATTCAGGTAAGAGAATAGAAAGAGAAACTAGTCACAAGTGTAAGAGAGATATATATATATACATCTTAATCATTTATTTGCAATCCAACGTTTCGAAAGTTCTATTGTACATCATTATACACTTGATGACTTGTGAAGGTCTCAAAGTATCTGCACTCTGCAGTATATCTCTGCTTATATAAAGTATTTTGTGATTTTTATGTGGTTTCGTACACACATGGCTTTAATCTCAGCCTCAAGATTCGCAATATATGTGCAATCTATTTAAAGGTGCACAATATTTCTAGTCTTTGGATACTTGGTAGAAGAAATGACACAACTTATGTTCTCATTTATCTATGTGAAGCATGCATGCTCAGTTCCAAATTGGTTTTGTAGGCTCTTGCTGTGACCTCTTGTATTCGTGACTCATGGCCAGTTCTTGTTCTTACTCCGTCTTCTTTACGGCTGCATTGGGCATCTGTAAGGTCTTTTGTTATTACTTTTCCGTGTTAAGATGAATAAACTCTCATTCTTGGTTACTTCTCATGTTTTTCTTACAGGCAATTCTAGAATGGCTGAATGTACCTTCATCAGATATACTTGTAAGTTTTTATCTGTATCTAAGTTTGTTAGTTTATGTCGTTCCTCTTTGTATTTGGTTTCTTTTTGTACATTTAATCTGTTCTGAGGATTAATCGCATTGGTTACTTTATTGGTTTCCCCGGGTTTCAGTAGCCTTACCATCCTGTTGGTTATGATATTCATAACCTCAAATAGTTCGAACCATAGCATTTAGAATTGGAGATAATGATGCGTTCTATTGGTTAATGTTTACTTCTCTTCTATTTTGATGTCAATTTGTTTAAAAAATGTAAGATGCCTAAAAGTTCTTTGATAGTTCTGGTGCCTCTTAGTGTATGACAATTTTTGCGACTCCATCTGTGAAGGAACATGATGAGATCAATGTGGTAATGCCTTGCTTGTCGTTTATTTGGAGATCAATCCGGCTAGAAAAATTTAATCCTTAAGAAGCCTAAAAGTTTTGTCTTCCGTCGTGCTGGTGCCTCTTAGTGCGTGACAATTGCAGCTGTGCTTCTGGGGGACCATGATTGAAACCTAGACAGTGTAGTGTAAATCCCAATCTTAAAGCTTCAAGGTCTCTGGTGATTTACTGCTGTTTACAGCAATTTTGATCTCATTTTGGTTGGTTTTAAGAGTTTATGGCTCGCCCTCCCCTCGCACATTCTTGGGCATGACATGCTACTCAAATACAGTTGTATTTAAGGTACATGCCTGAAAAACACCAGTTTGTATGACAATCCCTATGAACTCCCTCTGCTTTGCTCGACCCAACCAACTCTACCATGCCTTTTTCATCTTGGGGTAGTTTTTTTTCAGGATTTTCTCTTGCCTGGATAATGTCTTCTTTTATATCGTCTCTAGAGTTGCTCTGAGATTACTGTTTGGCTAAGTAAATAAATCAAGCCAAATGCATGCGGCCTTAAGTTTTTTTCCATCAGACTACTGTCTTACCCTATTTTTATGTGGATATTGAATTTCTACTAAGCTGGCTTTAGGTCTACGAGTGTAAGAGCTAAAGATGGGAAACATTCAGATATTTGGTGTTCTCTTTAAAATTTTCATTCATCTATACTACTTATAATGAGAACATCTTTTTCATTTTTGGTGTTACACTGAAAGTGATTTTGGTGACGACACGTCTAAAATAAGGGTAAAATCGTAAAATATTTTTTTGGTGTTACATAATTAGTTACCTATAACTACCTACCTACAATAGTGACAAATGGCATTTCATGAAAATCTTTTTAAAAAGTGACACAAAATTAAAAATCTTAATTGGTTAGTAACTACCTATAATAATATGTTTAGTTTTCACAAGTTAAAATTCATCTGAAATTAGAAAATATAGTTAAAAAAAGTTAAAGGTTAAGTTTGATACGATAATAATATTTTACTAACTTATTTGAACACGTATGACTAACTTATTTTTTTCTTATTTAAGATTCATTTTACTGAATATGACAATAAACACGTATACGTGATGTTTGATTTTTTTTTTCAACAAAATTTGTACAATTAATTTCATTTTTTCAAACACATCGCGTGTGCCGCGGTGACTCGTTACTTTAATGGTGAGTATTTCATCAATATTTTTGAATTGCTTGGCCAGCTTTTGTTAAGTTTCCATCTGCTCTATAAACTTAAGGTGTTAGAGAATGGGCCCAACAATGTTATCATGCTTAACTCTCCGCTTCACGTGCAAACCTCTGATTTCACATGGAGAGACCAATTGATGAGAAATAATTCAAGGTGCACCACTACCATGTGCACAAATAAACAGAGTAACGAGTGGGAGCAAATATGCAAGTGGGAAAAATTGAACCTAAGACCTTGCACAACAAGAGTTCTAATGCCATGTTGCGTTACCATCTGCTCTAAAAGCTATAACTGCTAGAGAATGAGCCCGACAATGTTATCATGCTTAATAGTTTTTTGGTTCAAAAAGTGACTTTCTTGTTGTTTTCTGAAGCATGAAGTATTTCTGAAGATGCAAAACATACACAGATGTTTTAGATGGGATACATTAATAGGCTTTGCTCTGTAAAGTATGTTCCAGTGCTTGCAGTGAACAAAGGTTCTAATGAGTAAAGCTAACAGGTGGTTTTATCACAATGGGGTGGGTCAAACAGGGGTGGATTCACTGTAGTGCCCTCAAACACCAAGAGAGCTATTCACCTCGATGGATTATTCAACATTATATCCTACGATGTTGTCCCTAAGTTGCAGGACATAATAATGGCATCAGACTTCAAGGTAAGTGGTTGTAATAATTTGTATCTTCTAATTTTGTACTTATAATCCTACTTTAGTCACTAAGTTGCAGGACGTATTAATGGCATCAGACCATTAAGATGCCTGGCTAGTGGTGGTTGGGAGGGAGGGAGGGAGGGAGCATTTTGCAATTAGGTTCCAATCTAGTTGGGGTAGAGCTTTAAATGATGAAACTTTTATACAGGTTATAATTGCAGATGAATCACATTTCTTGAAGAATGCCCAAGCAAAAAGGACCAGTGCTTCCGTCCCCATATTACAGGTCTCTCTCTCTCTCTGACTTGATCAGTTACCTGTGATCCATCGTATATTAGTTGTCCCTTTCCAAGAAAAAGGCTTAACGGATTTATGCAGTCATTTAACAGGTCGCCAGGGCCTATATAGCTTGGTTATACAGTATAAGCTAGGCCGATAAAGGGAGGGGTGGGATTATGGGATCGATGCTGATTGCATGTCCAAAATAGCCAAACATAGAATGTAGGCAAAGAAATGGACCATTGATGAAATCTCTCCCTGTCTTTCTCTCTCTCTCTGAGACACATTCATAGACTCTTCTTTACAACTGAAATTACAATTTCAATAATGTAGAAAGCTCAATATGCAATCTTGCTCAGCGGAACTCCTGCTTTATCCCGACCGATTGAGCTATTTAAACAGGTATGGTTGTATATCTTTTTAAAAATTATGGCTTGGTTATCTTTTGGTTAATTTATTAACTATATCTTAGCTAGAATTCTGCATGCCTGACAGCTGGAAGCCTTGTATCCTGGTGTATACAAAAGTGTTCATGAATATGGTAACCGGTATTGCAAGGGTGTAAGTAACGTTTTGCATTCTGTTAGAAACCTTTCTAGTGTCTAGTGTGCGACTCTTGTTAAAGGACATATGATGATGGGATTAATACTTGTAATGATCATTTTTCAGGGCATATTTGGAATCTATCAAGGTGCAAGTAATCATGAAGAGCTGCACAATTTGATGAAAGCAACTGTGATGATTCGCAGACTCAAAAAGGACGTACTTTCTGAACTTCCTGTGAAGAGGAGACAGCAGGTACATAAACTTACTGCTAGATTTTTTTGTGTATGTTGCTGGCTTTTGTTTAGTGAGGGGTGCTTTTCATATAACATGAACCATTCAGAAAACATTGAGTGCCTGTGTCAGGCAGTAGTGCCTCTTGCCTGGAGTTGTACGTGTGTATAGCATTCAGAGGGGGAGTCGTATGTTTATATAAGGAGGGAGAAAGAGAAGAGGAGGGGGAAGGGTAAGATGGGAAAGACAGAAAAAGTCAAGTAAGCAGTTCTTTTTGTGGCAGGGTGTATTTTTTTCATCGTGCTGTTGTGGTATAAAATATGGAGTCATTATGAATCCAACACTTGGACAAATTCGGGCATCCGACACTATTGGATATTTAGATGCCTAAAGTTGCATATTTGGTCAACTTTGCCAAATATAAAACATGTATATGTTTGGTGTTCCAAAAGTAATGGCTGACATTTTTTCCCCAGAGAGCAAGTATTGGCTAACATAATTTTGCCATTTCAAAAAGTTCAAGTAATCACTTGAACTTTTTGAAATTATTATCATACACTTTTTGCATCGATAGGAATTATTATCATACACTTCTTGAGTTGTTTGTGAATCCCTGATATGATCAATTGCCAGTATACATAGATTAATTTGTTGAGAATTCAAACATTATGGCATTTTTCAATGTATTTGTGCTTTACTTCATACTCTTTTGGTTCTCTATCTTATCTTTTTTCAATTTTCTCAGGTCTTCCTTGATCTGGCAGAAAAGGAGATGAGACAAATAAATGCTTTATTTCGTGAGGTAATCCATGTTTCTAGTTGTTGTTTCCTTTTGAAAACGGTAAAAAGTTTTTGATACGGAAAAATACTAAGAGTTGCATCTGAAGCATTCAAGTGGAAGTTTTCGTGTGTTCCACGTTCTCTTTCTATTGATGGAATTAATTTTGACTAGTTATGTAAGCTGCTAGTTTTGTGTTTCTTTTTAACCATAGCTTACAGGTTGTAAAAAAGGACCTAACTTATAGTGTTCCCCGTCTATTCTTGGATATGGTTACTGTGGCTGGTTCTGAACTTTTGTTTCTCTCAGTAGATACAAATTTTCTTCGCCATTGCTGTATCTCTCTCTCTCCCTCTCCCTCTCTCTCTCTCTCTCCCTCTCTCTCCCCCCCTCTCTCTCTCTCTCTCTCACATGCACACACGCACCCTTCTTCCTTGTCGAAATTGCAATTAGCGTTCTGAACTAGAAAGTAAGGGGAAATGCATTACGACTCTTTCTTGAATATGTAGTTGGAGGTGGTAAAAAGTAAAATTAAAGCCAGCCAATCCAAAGAGGAAGCTGACTTGCTTAAGTTTACCGAGAAGAATCTTATAAATAAGGTATGCATCCATCTATATTCCAGGCACAAGATTTTCATATTTATATAGCTATTATCACGTACTTGTATCTTTGTTTTCGAGTTTTACCTGTGTTTCTTTCTTCTCCCACCATGGTGAATCTGATTTTGCTTTACATTTGGTTAAGCCCGGCCGCTCGAGATCTGCAGAAAATAAAACGTATTCATAATTCAATTGTGACAGGAAGGAATACCAAAAGGTGCAGGTGGTAGGGTGAATAATGAAATGAGAAATTGAAACTGGAGTTAACAACTTGCATCGATAGGAAAACGTTGAATACAATAGATCTGAAAATGGCACTGTCAAGAAGTTTATGGGCTAAGAAACCATAAGTTACCAGCAAAGCTAGATCACTGAGAAATTATCATACAACCTAATTTTCTTGTAAACAAAAGGGGCAACATTGGAGTATCGTAATTCGTAAGACAGGATTAGACAAGAAATCAAATACCTGTGAAACGGTGTGATAGCCTAGTGGTAAAGGCAACCCTTCCTTGTGCAAGGTCATTGATTCTCGTGCTGGCTGGGATATGTGGGGTAAGGGAGATCTATCTTTATGACCAAGAAAAAAAAATGAAATGTTGCCAGTAGAAATGGAGGTACGTTCGTGAAAAAAATATAACGTTAAGAAGCCTTAGCCATGAAACAAAGATCATTCTTTTATGGTTCAATTGAAGAAAGTACCAAATGTTTCCTCTGGGCACCTAGTAGCCAATTTGGATCGCCTGACCACCTTGGCAAACAAGGAACATTTTTAAGCTTATGTGCGTATATTCATTTGCCTTGTGTTATTTAATAGCACAATGGTTTTTCGCACTTTCTGAGCAAATAACTGAAGAACAGAAGTGAAATAGACTGATATGTGCATTTTTAGCTGTAGTCATTGAAAGCCAATAACTTGTTTTATATTCTTGCCACTCTGTCTCTCTGATGCCACATTGGACTTCAGATTTATACTGACTCTGCAGAAGCCAAGATCCCAGCAGTACTGGATTACCTTGGAACTGTCATTGAGGTTCGTACATACATATATGCACACACCACATGGATGCATACACACATCTCATATGTTGCTTCGTACCTCCTTTAATGGTGCTTACTACATTGTCAAGAATGTGCATGGAAATTCTCACTCATGGAAGTGGAAGGTGGCTTTCTTTTTGCTTAAAGGAGTATATAGAACATGTAAAATTTAGCAGAATCAGTATGATATTCTTGAGTTGCAAAATTATGGTTACCAATCTTCTTGACTATTGGATGATGACGACAAATGGTTGTCATTATGATAAAGACGGGGGAGAGAGCAACTTGTCATCTCTCTCTCTCTCTCTCTCTCTCTCACACACACACACATTCACTCAACATAGGAGAAGACATAGTGGTAGATAGAAAGAAGCATCAATAAACGTATTGGAGTACTACGAGCGTGGAAGTAAATAAATACTTGTAGCTGGCCCAACTAGTTTTGGACAAAGGCTTACGTGGCTGCCTCGAGACCACTGGCAACTAGCTTGTTTTGCGTACAATGGGAATGATTCAGGGATCGACCAGCCACGAATGTCAACCGTGTCTACAATAAGCGCGGATGCAAGGCCTGGCGTATGTTTTGTTTTGTTTGCCTAAATGTAGTAGTCTCATGTACTGCTATAGATCGTTAGTGATATAATCAACGTAAATGCTGGACCACAATTTAAAACTTAGTGAAACACTTGATTTGTTGTCCCAAGTCTGTTTTTCGGTATTGGTTTTATCAGATAAATGAGATCAAGGCTTCTTTCCTCAACCCCACACCCGTTCCGGTTTTCTTCTTCCCAATCACCCTGATTCTGGAATTTTCCTATCCCTCTTTTGAGACTCTTATCTCTCCTTCGTCCCTTCTATCTCTTCTCTAGTAATCCCTCAGTGGTTCCACATCATAGGCGCTTCTTTCCATTACTTAACGGTTCTCTATTCGTTTATATGTGGAATAGAGTTTATAATCGGTATTCTTTTTTAGTTTGGACTTTTGTTTCTGCTTTCCAGATAAACCTGCTTCTAAATGCTTCAACTCTGATGTTTTCCAATTGCTGCAGGCAGGGTGCAAGTTTCTAATATTTGCACATCATAAATCAATGATTGATTCGATACACCAGTTTCTTCTTGTAAGTCCACTTAAGTTTCAGTAGGTGTCTGCAAGTTGATGCGTCCTAATAAGCATTTACAAACTTTTCCAGAAAAAAAAGGTTGGTTGCATTCGGATAGATGGCGGTACCCCAGCAGTATCCAGGCAAGCTCTGGTTACAGACTTCCAAGAAAAGGATGCTGTAAAGGCAGCTGTGGTATTGGAGATTGCTCCATCATTTTTTGTAATTTAAGAATTGGGAGTTCCTGTTAGTTCAGTGTGGAAAAACTGGTTTTGATATTGTTTTTCAGCTGTCTATCAAAGCTGGAGGGGTTGGGATAACTCTAACAGCAGCAAGCACAGTTATTTTTGCTGAGCTATCTTGGACTCCTGGGGACTTAATCCAAGCAGAAGATCGTGCCCATAGGATTGGCCAGGTAACCAATCAAAATTGTTACCTACCCTAAGGTTTCCAGAATCGTTTTACTTATTTATTCAAATTCGTACGTTACCTTCTCATGTGAGCTACTGGGATTAAAATATGGGGGACTAAAAGCTTCTTATGACGAAGAGCATTCGTCTATTTCAACTTTCCAGCTTTTTTCTTCCATTTATTTCTTATGAACTTGGTCTTGTTATGCCCCTTTTTATTACATGGATTGAGTGGTGTGATTACTTTGATTATCTTCAGTCCGGATCAAGATATTCTTGAGTTCTACCAATAATTAGAACTTGTTTAACAGGCAATTTGCTTTACACTTTTCTTTGTACTATGCCAAATCCTTAGACAACTTCTATTTCATGTTTTTAGGTGTCATCCGTTAATATTTACTATCTGCTAGCAAACGACACAGTCGATGACATAATATGGTAATTTTCGAATCTGTTGGCTTAAGCAGGATAATTTTATCTTTGATTATGTATTTAGTTCGGGATCTTCTCCTTGTCAGATTCTTTTAATTCCCAAGCCAGGGTTGGAGGGGGGAGGGGGCAGGGTAGGGTGATGATAATCATCATCAATTAATAACTCAAGTTCTATTTTTCTTTCTAGGGATGTTGTTCAGAGCAAGTTGGAAAATTTGGGACAGGTTATTTCCTCCTCTTTCCTTCTGTGAATACTTGCTCTTAATTATTTGTTACTAGGAATATTGTCCCTTCATCCTATTTAGTGTACAAGTGCACTAACAAGAGCGTAGAATACTGCTTTTATTCCTTGAACTAAAGCAATTTCAGTTTCCTTCTAAGGGACTTTATTCCATATTAGCAATCCAATTGTTGGGATAGTTATGGGCCCTGGTTTAACTTTACCTCTTGCGAGTCATGTACTGATTTTGGTGAACAATATCTAGATGCTTGATGGCCACGAGGATTCGTTGGAAGTTTCTCAGCCAAGAAGCAGCCCTTCTAAGCAGAGAACACTCGACTCTTTCATGAAGCGATGCAACAACATAAATCACTCTGAAGACGAGCCGAAGCTCAAATACCCTAGGAGTTAAGCCACTGGCTCACTAGTGGCGATGTATGCTCATCAATAGAGGAACAGGCACATACCTAATGCTGAGAAAATATAGTTTCCAAGGAATTTGATGTGCCGCATTTTAGGATGTAGAATTGTGTATAGGACATTCTACTCTTCTCATTTTCTAATGGTACGGAATGGGGGAGGAGGCAGAATGTGTATGTATCCCTAACAAAGCAGTGTGGTTTCTTCCAAAAGGTTGTGGTGGCCTGTACATTTTGTTTATCTTTGTGGACAAGTTCAAGTACATATTATGCGGTTCTCCCATTTTAACCCAGAAAACCGTGCATATAATCTAATTTATACTCGTTATCTCTTACTGTTTCTGTCCCAATGGATTACAAATTGGAAGTCGTATAGTTGTCATATTATTTGAATTTCATGAAGGCTGGCTGTTGTAATGAACTTATGGACAATGCTCTTATCTTTTCAATTTTTTAATGAGTGCACTAAAAGGAAATTGTTGTTTGGATTTTCTTTCCATTATGGACAATGAGACCTGCTGGCATACTTGCTGCTGTGAGTTATATAAGTTTGTTGCTGTGAGCTACATATGATGTGCGTACACTCCCCTCTACCAAGGATCACACCTCCACAACTCATTAACCAAGTACAAACAAGCCAGAGAACTATACAAACCACCACCCTTTTACACCAGATAATATGGAGACATCACCAAGAAATTAGCCATTTCTTTGAAGCACTTGTCAGCACTATTCGGGTAAATGTTTTAACCGACGCAAAGGAAGAAAAGAAAAACGTTTCGAGCTTTCAAGAAACGAAAGTGCACTTATGGTTCCATAACTGATACGAGCATCTACTATATACAAGTGAAAACCAATTATGAACCTACATGCGACAGGACGCAAGACAATTGCTACTGAAGTTGTGAAGGTACACACTTCTCCATTCTAAGATGCAACAGCCAGACCCCCCAAGTCCCTCTGATTTGCTCCAAAGAAGTTGGAAACAATCAAACTCACGTCGTCCAAACCAACCCCAATGCATAGAGGATTAGCCGGAGTCCTAATGGAATCTTCTGCCTGCTGTAGCATCGCGTTGACGCTGTTCGATACTCTCACATTAGGGCCATCTCTGCACTTGCCCATGCACTTGCAACCGACGACTGTACCCTCACCGCCAACCGCTCTCTGGAATTCCTCCAACAATGTCCCAGCACCCGATTTCTTGCACTTGCCACCCATGCACACCTCAATCTTCCTTGCTGATAATGATGCTGATGTTGTGCCGCCTCCTGTAGCTTGGCCGATTCCGTGGTCACTAGTATAACCTACATTGCTAAAACTCGTGGGGTGATTTCCACTGCAGCATGTTTCATCAGGAACCCTTAAACGGTTTGTGCTAGGTACTTGGACCAGTGTGGTTGCCGCATCTTGCTGAGAAACTGGTTGTGACACCTCGGTGTTGTTCCTTGCTTGGGTCAGTCCGCTCGGAAGGTCTAATAAGGATGGTTCGTGAGAGGCAGCCGGTTGCAACTCATTCGGCATTAGCTGTGCAAGGGGGGCTTTGCTTTTAAGGCGGCTCATGTCAATCACCTCCCCGCATTCGCTGTCACTTGATTCTGAAGAAGAGCTTGAGGAGGATGATGACTCACAATCGCGGGTGTTCTGCATCCGCGCAGCTTTCAACTTGGCCTTCTCTTCTTTCTTTCTCCTCTTCGTTTCCTTTTCCACTGTTCTTAGCTGTTGCAGCTGCGAGAGCAGTAACTCTGATGCATCCTGCACACGGACGTAATGCTATTGTTAGGCTAATCAACAAGACATATGCAGCTTCTCCCACCTTAGATTATTGACGCACAGCGGAACTCCCCGCTAGCAGCTTCTATGAACAACCATCGAATGCTAAGGAGTGCATAAGAAGGTTCAAAGTCATGTAGCTACCCCACTATATTCTGACCAAATAGTGATGTGAATTAATATACAAAATTTTACAAGCCAATCAACCCCCTCGAAATGGTGAGCCGTAATGTGTGTGATACGGGGGCCTATTTTCTCAACCACGAAGCCAAATAGATTGATCACAGCCATGGCTTCCGTAGACAACAAAAATTTATGAACTTTTGCGAGGTTCCAGTAAAAAGTGCAGGTAAAGGGGACAACTTAAGATAATCGTATCAATCGAATTAGAAACATACGAACAAAAACTGCGACTGGATGTCAGAAATGTCCAATTGTAAATTCTTCTACTGTACAGGGAAAGATGAAAAAGAAAAGAAATTGAAGCGACATACCGAGATCATCTTGCCCTTGACTTGATCAGCCAAAACATGATGAGGATCCAACCCAAAATCCATCGCGGAGAAGGTTGACAAGTCCTTGGACAGACCCTTGAGCAATTTCAACCTCTTCTTTATGGCCTTCTTTTCTTTTTGCTTTTCCTTTATCCCACCATCAGCACCACCGCACCTGGTGGAGGTTGAGGTCGAGCCCTGGCAATAATACTGTACATGACCGCTGTCCCAAAACCCAGGAGCCGATGATGCGGAACGCTTGATGGGTTTCACGTAAGAGACCCCCTTGGTCGGGAAACGAGCTCCGGTGTCAAGAGAAAGGCCGGTAAAAGAGAGTATTGAAGAAGAAGAAGAAGAAGAGTAGTGGTTGGCGTCATTAATTGGTGAGAAGCACGGCACCAGAGGGCGGCAGACGGCACCGGTCGTCACCTCCATTGCTTTCTCCTCCTCCTCTTCCTTTACCGACACGAAAGCACAACAATATACTGTTTTTAAAGCGATCAACAACAACAATGGCGCTCCACGTTTCTTCAAAGGTTGCTTATACGGGGAAGGATGCTGCTGAGCAAGTGCTTCTTCTTCCACGTGGGCTGCTATGGTTGGCTGGTGATCCTTGAATCCGACGTGTAAAGTGTTGTCTGCTCACCACCCGCGCGCCCGCGCCCATTTTTGTTTAAACACGTTCTTGCCCGTTCCGGACATGCGTACTTGGGTGTAATGCCCGACGTTGGATTTGGGCGGTGCGGACTTGAGCGGCTACGATTGCCACTCCCTTCTGCCACGCGGGCTGCCACCTAGGCAGCTTCGCTTTTCTTGTCAGCAACTTTGTCTTATGAGTTATGAGGACGTTAATACCCTTCTTTATCTTTATCTCTTTTTTCTAACCCCTTTAAAGTTTGTTTGTAATCAATTCTTTTAGAATTTAGATTTTAAATTCGGAATTAGACTTAGAATTCAATTCACCTTTTTTTGTTCGGAAGAGAAGGGCAAATCACATAACTTCAATTTTTGTGTTTGGAGAACAACTGAAATGGAAAGATAATAAATTTTTGGACAATTATATTCTTGACTTACAATAAAAAATAAATTATAGTAAGTGGTTTTTCAGTGTGCACTGCCATCACATGGTGGTGGTGGCGACAACGGCGGTAGTGGTGGTGTTGGCAATAGTGGTGCCGCCGGTTGTAGTAAAAGTGGTGTGGTGGTTGAAATAATTACTTTTAGTTCAAGTAAATTCAAATCCCATGAATTCCGAGCATTTTTTATCGAATTTCACGCAATAAAAACAAATTCAGTTAAATCACATGAAATTTAATTTCAATTCCTTTTTTTAATGTTCCAAACAATAAAATTTAAGTATTTAAAATAAAATTCCATCAATTATATGGTTCCATAAGAAGATTGACTTCTGATAACCAAATTAATGAGTACTTAGAATAAAGATGCGAGCATATTAAAATTATCCAAAAGATTTGCATTCTTACTTAACAAAATAAATCTGATGTCATAGATTCTGCAGTATGGACTATGCCACGTAGGCAGCCACCCTTCGCACCTTCGCTTTTTAATGGCAGCAACTTTGACTTTTGACTTTCTCACGGCTATATCCGATCTCCCCTCTTTCGTTTTTTTTTTCTTTTTGCTTTTGCTTCTCCTCCTTTTTTCCTTTTTGATTTTTAGCAGATTCCTAAATAAAAAATATATATGTGAATGTTAGATTACATCAAATAACACTTGTAAAGTACTGATAAGGAGTATCATTTAACAGGTCAATTGCGAACAAAAAGAATGTAAACTAAATCAATCCCTAAATTTTGGATAAATTCAAAGAAGAAAATTGATGACAACCAAAACTTCAAAATAAATTCTCATAAAGATTCAATTAAACAAAACTTAAGAAGGTAGATTTATTTTATACACCACTATGACGTGGGGCTTGAGGATGCAAAACTTGCTTTTCATTGGAAATCGAATGTGGCCACCCATGTAATACTACCGTGCTTTTCTTTTTTGCGGCGTACTTAGTAGTCTATTACATTTATTTTATTTGATCAGTTTACGCTCTGCAAAAAATCCTATTTATCCACACTTTTTGCTTTTGCTCCTTTTATGCAAGCTCCAAGAGTTTGTGCGGTGGTTAAGGAGATTTGCTCCTTTTGTTAATTCCTTGAGTTAAAACTTTACAGCCATAACCACCCCTAAGATCGTCCGAGAAAGAGACTTAGTTAGTGACATGTTGTATTACCATTGAACTAGATTTTGTTCATATCTCGTGCCGAAACCTAAATGCCAAGAACAGTTATGCGGTAGCACCTTTTTTTTTACATGTATGGGCAATGATTGGCATGGGCACAAAGCTTATGGCATATGCTTTCAAGCATATGCTAAGAAAAAGGATCTTTTTAGATAAGATGCTAAGTGTGCAAACGCTGACACCGATGAGATTAAGAGGATAGGAGCGGGCCACAACTCGGATTCTCACGGGCGCAGTGGAGCAGCAGCTAGCCACCACCTCTTCTCTTTATGTTGCTAATGCTGAACACACCCGTCCACCTCAATTACCACTACCACCGGAAGATAACCCACCCGTAACAAAACCAAACGTGGTTAAGAAGACGATATTCAGATGCTATAAACACGAGAACTTTGATATATGATTATGTGTTTTGTTTACATGGTCACACGAGTAACCTTGCTACTTTTCATGGAGATCCATTCATTATTTCTTCCTTGTTATTATTATTCTCAAGAAGACAAGACAGCTAGCTAAGAGCAAAGGAGTCGATACGTAGATACAAGGATGGATATGTTACATCGATCTACGTTGCACACGCTTGTTCCCTTCAAATTCAATCTAATACAATGAATCCTCTCTTCATGTTACGCTCCCACACGTTACATGTTACCTCTATTTTCAACATCTCTTCATTCATTGCCTACACAGGTATGATATCACTGTTCACCAGTCCTACCCGTCTAAACTCTCATCCTCCACCTAACACTGTCAATGTTATTCCCTGCACCTGTCAAACTATGCCTCCTTCCAAAAATTTCTGTTTGGGGGTTGAACTAATTGTATGGCTGCAACTTGCTTGGGCAGACATTAATGGTCCATAGCTAATGTAACTAAACCATTAAAGGAACACCAAATTGGCCTTCCTCACTATGTCGACGGTATGGCAGCAAACAGTTCTTGGGACCCTTGAAGGTGACCCGGAACAAGTTTCTTTATGTCTTCAAAAGCGCACAACGTTTCCGAATCAAGCCCTCCAGAAAACTGCAGGCAATGCATACAGCAAACAAGTTAACAAGGTAGCATTCTGCTTCAACCGTTTTTTTTTTTAATGCACAATAGCATAACGACAACCTTTCCTCATATCTGCTGAATCACGATAATATAATACATGAAAAACTTGAGCAATATTACTTTCTATATGTTGGCCACGTAATGGGTCATAGGTATGCACCCAAGAAGGGAGGTTGAAACACTGAAACTGAGGTTCATTGAGGAGGCTAAGGGAAAACTGATATTCATTTCCTCTATTGCCATTATTATTGTTGCTCATAATTATTTGACTTGGGATGGGCCATCAAATGAAAGCGCTAAAGTGGAATTTAATGCCCATAATCTGTCATATGATGGTCCCATCCGAGTATGCCTACCATCAGCTCATTTTGTCTATAGGGAGAACAAGCATATGCAGGAGGCTCTCCTGATTTCTGTGATAGTGCTTGAGAGTTGAGAGACTGTTGAGATACTCATAATTTGTGTAGCTCTCAAAGCAGTACCTTTTCAGCATTTCCTGCTTTTTGCAATGAATGCAAGGGCACCTACCCAACTTCGTTCTCACTTTTGTTCCAATGGATGCATTTACCTTCCTCAGGCACAAAATGTTCCCGAGTTCATGCTCACTTTTTGCAATGCATTTTTCTTCCTCGAGGG
Organism: Escallonia rubra; assembly: GCA_033065855.1. Classification (NCBI taxonomy): domain Eukaryota; kingdom Viridiplantae; phylum Streptophyta; class Magnoliopsida; order Escalloniales; family Escalloniaceae; genus Escallonia; species Escallonia rubra. The sequence goes on along the minus strand of JAVXUO010002782.1, from coordinate 390,801 downwards.
AGATTATGTGATCGTTGATGTATTCGCTTTTACCAAAAAAACGGAATTAAGGATTACCTGGTGAGCCCTGTATGCGAACTGGACACCCTGACGTAGAAGGGCTTCTTGAGTCGATTCCCTCTCCGAATACTGTATGGATTCAAGCTCTAACACTACTCGCTTCATGTACATCTTGGCAAGCATTATTGATGCCTGCTTTATCTGAGACAATTAATGAACAAATTGGTCAGTCCATTAGAACTATTTTTGTAGCGTAAGATATACATTGTAGCATTCAAAAGGCATTTCAGGCAAGGCAAAAGAGGTCAATTGATAACGAAATATAAAAAATTTCACTGACCACCTTGATGTGCACCACCCCACTGGTAGTCTTAATTTCAGAAGTTCTTTTTCCTTCTTCGTGGACTAGCATACCTCAGTTATTAAAGATGCGGGTTCTAGATGCCTACTACCAAATTTTCTCCCGTCAGAAAAGTCACACATTAAAACCTATCTACGGGTACAGCAGGGGAACTGTTGGCACTAATTTTCTCATGCATATCCAGGTTTATTCTTGGTCGTTTCGAAACTACCTTGATTTGAAAGCATAGAAGATACGGATCCAAAACAAACCTAGGAAGCAAGAGGATTTAAAAGAAAGAGTGGACCTTGGTAACAATCCCCGAGTCAAGCATCCAGTCAGTTGGAATTTTGAGGTTACCGTAAGAAACCATTACTGAGCTTCGCAACTTGATCAGCCTATGAATGCTCCGCTCCGACCTTACACCACGCAATGGAAACAATTAGATATGAAAATCAGTCTACTTAAACACGGATATTATGTTTTTAGGAATCCAATAATCTAGTGTTACTCAAGGTTCATACTTATCTAGTAAGCCAGCCATCTTCTTCAGAGCAACTGCACACGGAACATCAACATCATCCTTATAGGACAAAACTTCAGTTTCCAAGAGTTTGAGACTACGATATTCAATTGCAGCTTCTCGCATTGCATCTGCTTTCTTCTCAGGCCAGTCGAAATGCTTTAGCACAGCTCGCTCATCAGCCTGAAGTTAAGATAGAAGGCAAGATTATGGAGTAATCTACAGCACCAGATGCGGTTCTCTTTCTTGGATAAAGACTTAAGTCACTAGTGTCCATAGATACAATAAACATCTAACAAGATGGAATATCTTCTCTACACCTGGATGATTTGATTGTATAAAAAGATACTCTTTAAAAGATGAACCCATAGCCGTAAAGGCCGTGACAATTGAAATTACTACATAGATAATACACTAAAGAAATCTTACAATTAAAACATTTCAGGTATTTTAGTTTATCAGTTTGAAGATTATCACAACTAGGCCTGGTATTTTCAGTAAATCAGCTATTGATAAAAAGAACAGTTTTGTGGCCATCAGGTTTTGGCAAAGGTGCGGGTTGTCTGATGTTTCAACTCCCAAGATATGGTCTATGGTCACAATTGCTTGGTCAAAGTAGGTGATGCATCATGTGTTCCCAGTCTGTGCCAAGGGCCTCTTCTTTGGCTGGTCATACATGAAACTGAGGGCTCACTTGAGCCCAGCCAGAGTTCAAATTAGGAGATGTTTTGAGATTAGTATGCTTTCAGGTATCTTGCAATTAAACAATCTCAAAATAGTAAGTTCCTTCACAAATATCCTTCTACTTCTGCATACTTCATCTATAAAAGAGAGGTAGACAATTTTGCAACTTCTGTACAGTCTATGAATAAGAATGCACATAGTTACAGGTGCCCCAATCGTCATATAAAAGGAAAACTTCCCTAAATACTGTAGCATTGTTTAGCTTTTGTATAGATGACGCAACTGAAGTTTACCTTTTGGATAATTTGGACAATTGCACACTAAGAGAAACTCCAAGATAGTTTGAGTATGCCCCAATGCATTTTCTTATGCATCTAAAGCATCCATGGAAAAAAAAATTATTACTTGGTCAGTGGCAAAACAGAGAAAAAGGATTGCTTGTGATTCATCAATAGTCGAAATTGGAATGCAGGATTTTGTTAGCAATCCTATTGGCAAAGAACTTTTAGCTGATCATATAGAACAAAAGCAAACATGATGACTCTTTTCTTTTCGGAGCAACAGTGAAACGAAGTGAAGTGAATTGTGGGGCTATGATGGATGAGAATTTTGTGCTATTATTGCCTAAATACTCTATAAGCCTAATAGCAGTCCAAAAAGAAATTACCAACGATGAGAGTTCGTTGTCAAGCCAATCCACGAACTTCAGAACGTCTGCAATATCTGTATAAGCAGCAGAGAGGACTTTCTTGATAAGGCCATCAATTAACACTTGCTTTGTTTCAATGTCAGATTTTATCTACAAAAATCAGGCAATCAGTCACAATTGCAATTAAGGCAGATTTCAAACTACACATTTAGCAACTAATTTCGTAATTCCATAAACCCTTACTGCTAAAAGATGTGCTGAACGATTCTGAATTTCTCCAACTATGCTATTATGTACACTGCTAGCAGTCAGCTTATTGTATTTCCCACCGACCACAAGATCTTTGTTCCCATGGTGCCTTGCTAACGTGTGATACAGTGTGACAACAGCAGAAGCCGTTCCCACAGTAGCTGCCCTGACTTGAGGCCGAGATGGAGGAGGAGGTGGTGGTGGTGGAGGTGGCAGAGTGGAGGGGCACTTAATAATTTTCCTTTGCATGTCTGCTGCTGGTGTCTCTTTCGTACTCGTCTCCTGGATAACATCATTTTTAACTGTTCCAATTTCCAACTTGTTTGCAGCTAGCTTCTGAATGTCTCGAAATATTGGACTCTCGTATTCTGGTACTAATTCAATCTTTAAAGAAATTAAAGAGAGAAAAATGTTACTGTACGTTCAATCTAGTGATCACAAATCGATGAATATCATATTCTAGCATTTCTTTAAGACCCAAAGACTAAAGCGCGACAACAGACTTGATGAAAGAAAGATCTTTTTCCTAATGAGTAGTATGAAAACGAGAGATGGATTTGCAATTATTACCTTGTTATGAGAGGTTAGAGTAGCAATCTTTGCTTCTGCAGCAGCAAGGTCCACTGAAAGCTTGTGGTTATGTGACCGGAGCTCAATATTCAAACTATGTGCCTTGTTTAAGTCAGCCTTCAAAGCCAATACATCAGCCTGCAAATTCCTAATTAAAGTATGCTTCTGGTCAAGCATGTCCTGTGTTTCCTTGTTCTTACCATCAATCCCAGCTTCATTCGTCTTCCTCAACGAGTTGGTTGAGCCACTAAGCCGCTGCGAAGTTGGCCGTGCAAATTGCTCCACAACCCTTCCACTAGGAGATCGCACACCAACAGAGGGAACTGCCCTTGCCATATCTTGTCCAGATTTGTTAAGGGAAAGAGATCTCCTCCTCGTGGCCGAATTTTGAGCGGCAATGGTAGTGGTGGTGGTGGAAATGGCTCTTGCTTTTGGAGATGGCCACAGCCCATCACCATTTACAATCTCTGGAGTTTTGGATGAGTTTTTGGGTTTAGGTAGGGTGCCAGTGGAAGGTGAGAGGAGTCTGCTGCCGGTGGTTGTGGTGGTGGACTTGGTTTTTTCTGGTTTAGATGTTGATAGAGATGGACTCTGCTCTTCTTGCTTCATGACTACTTCTCTTCAGAAATTAGCAAAATGGCAATTGCAACTAGTTATGCTCTTATGTCTATTTAATGTCAAAAGTGACAGGGTAACAACTCTAAAGGACGATCATGAAAGAGATGGAAAACTGAACTTTGGTGAGAAAATTCATGAAATCCAGATGATAGTTAAGTTGACCAAGAAGATGGTTGAGCGAGGGAGGGAGGGGGGAGGATATCATCAACCCATCATACAATACATTCAAGCAATCAATCTTATCATTGATTAAACCCACGAGCCCCATCACACACACACACACACTGACACACACAGAGGGCATATAGATTTGTATAAATGTAATAATAGCTACTTTGTCCTTCATCCTCCCTGCATTAGCATACTCCAACCAACATTCGCTGGCTAGACTTAGAAAGAAGGAAACCAAATCAGACAAAACAGAAACTAAAACTGACCCCAACGAGAAACCCTTCTCGGTAACGTACAAATTAAATACGGTTAGCCGCCATCTTGAATCATCTTCCGCGAAAGAAGGGTCCCTGTTCTCCTCTCTCTTCGACTGTAGTATTCATCAACAATTGGTTATCATTGTGATTGGGGTTGATGAAGGAGGCACCTCTTTTTACCATACCTTACAGTAAAAAGTGATCATTTATGGAAAAGTAAATTTTAGTCAACAATAAATGCTCTTTCATCGATGATAAATGTGCCGTGAATGTAGATAAGCTTGTGTCTTATAATCGAACTTCAGTATGCGAGCGAGTCCAAAGAAGAGTCCCCTTCTCTCTTTGTTGGCCAAGCAGACAAATTAGTTTCTCTTCATGTGAACAACAAGCGATTATCCACATGCCCGGGCCGAGTTGTCATCGAGATGTAGCCAAGACACAGCTGCCTGCAATTGCCTTAAAGAGCTTGTTGCCCTTCTCTTGTAATTTGAGCTGCTTTTTACCTAGGTTACTTATTTCAGAAATATGTAATTCAACTTCAAAACCAGAAAAGAAAAGAAGACTGAAAAAACGGGCTATATATATTTTATTTTTTAACAAATCTAAAATAAATAAAAAAAGTCTAAAGTATTTAAGCTCCGCCACACCCATTATCCACTCGCTAACACAATTAAATTATCTACTTTTTTGCCGCCGCCACCGCTCATTCCTTTAGCTTTCTAGGGTTAGTTTTGTTGGGTTTCCCCTTGGCCGTATTACTCGTTTGATAGCTTGGAGATAATGTCTCGACGATCATGGGTTGGTGGTAGGCTTGGAAGGTAGCTCTGAGATCCTTCCATCACTAGTGTGTCAGGGTAGTTTGTTCGGTGGGTTATATTGGTTAGAGTGTGCATGGTGGGTGCGGCGATAGCAGTTGCTGGTGGGGTAGGTGGTCGAGTGCTTCTTCCCCCGGTGGTGTTTCAGGGTGTGGTGGGTGGGCGACGATGGCGGCCATAACGACAGCGACAGTGATGGAGGTGACGACTGCGGTGGCTTTTGAGGTAAGGGGGTACTTTCATGCTAGGGTTTTAAATCCCCCCCTTCCCCTCGAGTTTGGTGCCCTTTTTTTGTTTTATGGTATGTATTGGGTTTGGTTGCTAAAAGCAGTGGTGTAGTTTCTGCCTAGAGTTTTGTTATCCCCTTCCCCGTAGCTTGGTGCCCTTGCTAGTTGTTTGCGTTTAGTTTGGTGGTTTGTGGTGTTGATGTGGTGGCATCATTTTGTTATGAGTAGGGTGCTGGGTGCGTGGTCATCGTCGTGTGTGGTGGCGTGTTTGGGGAAAGCAGCCTATGTTTGTTGTTGGGTGGGTGGTCATGTCGGGGTGCCGCGTGCAATGAGTGGTTGTGTGGGGGTGTGGTAGATGGGTAGCACTCGGTTTGGTCGGATCTGCTCGGTTTGAAGGTGGTGCATGGTGGCTACGTGCTCTAATGGTGCTAGTTTTAGCTGATGGTGATGATCGGATGTTTGAAGGGTTTATCCGGGTCAATATAGGAGTTCAGTTTCTGGGTAAAAGGTTTGTTCGTGTGCGTTTTAATTTGTACTTTGGTGCTTTTTATTAGTCCCTATAAGTCAAAAGGTGTTAGGTCGTTAAGTTTATTGTTTATTTGTCTTTTGTTTTATGTTGGTTTTTTACTTAGTGACACTGTAATCTCTGAGGTCAGGAATGGTGGCGTTATATGTTGAACCGATAATATATATTTCTTATTCTTTTTGAAAAAAAAAATAGAAAACTACTTTTCTGCCAATAAGTTTCCAAATGAATGTTAATCACCGAGGGAGGGAGGGAGGGAGGGAGGGACGGAGGCCTTTTAACGCATGGTCTGTCCTCTACGGATTAGTAATGGGATGATGATTCTTGTACTTAGTTACAGATTCTCATTCTCATAACAATCAATACAAAGGAGTAGTTGATTGAGGCAGGCAGGGAGGCAGGCAGGCGGGGCGACTAACACTCATTCTCCGTCCTTCACAACACTATTCATGATTCTACTTTATAAGTACGATAATTATGATCAAAGAGAGTTCCAAACAAAACCTGCCTGCCTCCCTGCCGGGACATGGCATTTAATATACAACGATGATCAGGATGCATAAGTCAGTACTAACAATTACTACTAGAACAAGTCAAGAACCTTGAATGACAAACCAATTAGTCATTACTATTACACATACTCATACGTACAACATCTCTACAAATGTCCCAAAGATATAACATAAAGAGCCCAACATTTTCTCGAACCTGTTAGAAAATAAATCTGTGCATTGTCTAATGCTTGACAAGTTAAGTTGTTTTATGCATTGAATTCTTTACATTCATGAATGAGTCCAACTTAAGTTGTTTTAAATATTGTTTAAGAACGAGAAGAAGAAGAAGAAAACGACATTTGTATAGTCATTTATAAGTTTTCTTTTATATAGTTATATTGATATTGATTACTAATCACTAATTATTATTGTTAACTACATTGATATTGATTATGCCTTAACCGACGGTACATATGGCAACTCTGGTAGCTCAGCTTTCAGCTCAAGTACAATCGGAGTATAATGGAAATCCAATGAAGACGTGTTCTGAGTGTCACAGCATTGGCGATCAGCAAAGTAATAAAGAAAAAGGACAATTTCAACGAACATTTAGACAGACACTCGCGGGAACTGCAGAAAGAAGCCACTTAGCACACTCGGTACTTAATTTGAAGTGCGAGCTTGGTTTCTCGCAATCCCAGTTGTTGAATCCTTTGTATATCTTCTGGCATGTGTTAATCCTTAGAACTTTGAGTCCAACTGCATTCTCGAGCAGATACTTGAGGAGCTCAACTTCATGTTGATTACCATGAAAACCATTCATCTCCAGCTCACGAAGATGCCTATGAGGGCATTCAGGAAGATGCCTGTATATCTCCGTAGTTTGCTTGATAAAGCTTGGGGATAACAACTGCACAGCAGAGAGGGTTTGCATATAATAATCAGCATTAAGGACTTTGCAAATAAAAAATATTTTGTTACAATTACCTGCTTGAAAAGGATAAAGACATACTTACATTTAGTTGTAACTTTTGCAAGAACGGGAAAGCCTTCAGAATGTAACTGATCCAGTGGAGCTTGTCATCATCATTGAAAGGGAAGACAGTAAGTACTAATTGCTTGATGCTGGCGAATGCAGGTACATTTTCTGGGAGATTTAGAAACTGAAGCAACGAAAATATAAACGTTAGTAAACATACATATAACAGCGCACAATATATAAACAAATGAGGTATTCTCTCGGGACTAATCTAGTCTCCAGATATAAGCGTAATGTGTTCAGAAAGTTCTCAATTCAGGAATATCAAACTTGCTCTTCGAGGTGCCTACTGCTTACACAAAATATAGCGACTACTATCCTAAGACTGACTTATGTTATCCAAAAAGTCCAATAGCTTTTCCAAAATTAGCAAATAAACAGAAAATTAACTACTTAAGTTAATGATTTCTTATTGTAAGTGAAATTTTCTAAGATTAGTATTTTGCAGTTCCGTTATTAATAAAACTTTGTTTGAGAGCTGATGATATACTAGAGCAGTAAAGAACCAACTGCAACAAATATGCCTAGATCATCCTTGATATTTCATTCCACTAACCTTCATAGCCTGTATTGAAATTAGATTTAGAGTCTGCAATTTGGGTAGATCATAAGCAACTCTTGTGAGAGCATACATTACGCCATCATGTCTCCCCGTTCCAGTGAAAACCATAAATACTTCAGCCAATCTTGGGACATTTGTGAATGAAAACTTAACTGATTGACCGGTGTATTCTAGCGTAGCAATATTCTCTGCATCTATCGTGATACTCTCCAATCTGAAACAGTTCTCGATATTCAAGATCTCCAGTAGCAAGCTTGGACCAGCAGCTTTGAAACTGACAAGATGATTGCAACACTGCAAACTCAAACTTTTCATACACAAAGCAGTTGAAAGAAACATCTCCAGTTGTTGATCGTTGATATTTACTCGTAGCAATCGAACAGTGACCAGAGAGGCGAGAGTCGTGGAAACTGGAAGTGAAATGAGACTGCATGAGGCCAACTGCAGATGCTTCACAGAGCAATTTTTACTCGGTGCAGCAAGAAGCCCACAATGAAAAGTGTATTGCTCGAATGCACTTGTAGACGTGTGATTCACTAGAAGACTACACTGCTGGGTAAAATCAAGATCGAGTTTCTCAACTCCCTTTGTAACTGCATAACTAACCCAATCATCTATTTGAGAAGCAGAATCTTGACCGAGATGATATTGGATGGTTAATGATTCTATCTTTAGGCGATTGCACCACTGATGCATGACACTATTGACTCGTTCTATGAACATGCATCTCTGCAGCCACCAGTCCAATTCAGTTTGGCAGCTCGAAGAGGAAACCGTGTTCCCAAGTATATTAGCAGAATCAAATAATAGGTTAGGCTGACTAGCCCAAATGTATCTCCAACTTTTTGACAGCACACTAGTCCTTAAAGCCTCTTTCAACGATAGCTTTGAAATGATCGTGCAAACAATTTCATCTGGTAGTTCGAGAAGAGGATCCCTTTTTCTCTGTTAAGTCAAAGTAAGTGTTAGCACACCAATTAACAAGCCACGCGTAATCTAACATCACTAGCTATAAAATACAGGCTTTAGAAGTGGCTTCTTACCAATCGCTTGCCGGATTTTGCTTGCTGATTCATCTTTTTTGCATTGAAAACATATTTATCTACTGATCGCCTGGCAGGTTTTGCTTGTTGATTAATCTTTTGCTCCTTGAGAGCGTAATTAACGGCCATGAAAGGAGGAAACTTTTATTTCAAGATATTCACCAATAACCCCGGATCCAGAAATCAGCTAGGAGATGGATCTCTTTCTTTTTTCAATTGGAGGGGCGTTCACTTTGAGGGCATGACCTGTTTTACACAGCCACAAATTAAAACACAATCAATATTGTAAACTTTCGACATAACAAGATAGACAATGGTGAAGCTGCACATTGTTTTTCTCCAACAAAAGAAATGTCGTAAAGTTTTGAACTAACGAGATAGACAATGGTGAAGCTGACGATTTATGCATATATAAAGGAAAAGAGTCCCAAAGTTGCGCCGGCGAAACTCTCTAGTCTGCTTCAGAGAAGGACTCCCTCAAAGATCTAAAGAGGTTTTCACAACACCATTATGGAGTGGTGAGTGTTTCAGTTCAATTATTTGCTTAGTATCACACAGAAGCAACCATGGCAACTGAATCTGTGGGATCAATGATTCAACTAATGAGTTAGTTGGACTGACAGATCTAACCATCTTCAAAACCCCTTTTTGGTTACATTGGCATGATCCTGCTTTCTTCTACTACCGCATAGTTGTCGTAATTCACTGACCCAATCAAGAAATTCCCTAAATAGAACTACTTATCTAATTCTACAGGAGCTCCGAATTATCGATAACTTTATGCCCATTAGGAACATTGCAACTCCGAATTCACTTCAAATCCAGTTGACTACTTAGCATAAAGTTAAAGAATTTTAGTTGCTTTTGAACCTCGAAGGAAGAAATCAAGAAACATATTAGAGAGAAAGAGCAACTCAATCAGCGATGCAGGTCAAGGATACTTACAAATACAGGGGGATAAAATACCTGCAACAGGGGGCTTCAATAATCGGATAATTTCTGGTGTCGAACGCTTTTGTAGTCCTTTCAGAAAATTAAATTTGATCGAAATCCAACTTCGACTAGGATTGGACTCAACCACTCTCGAGTCAGAATGGTTCTGGACAATATTCAATCTTTACTGATAGATAAAAGGTGGAGGGAGGATATCAATTTTTAAAATTTTGGCCTTCTCTTAGTATTTTTTTTTAACTTCAATTTTCCCGTAATTATTCTCCAAATTTTGATGAAAGATACAATATGTGATAGATAATATGATTTTACTGATTTTGATGGAAAAAGTATTGCAATCTCTATTAAATCTTGAACAAAAATTATGTCCTCTGATTATTCTCTTCTCTTCTAGATAATTCAATTTGAAGATTAGTAGCTTGATCTAGAGTAGAAAAGTAGGATCCTATCTAGTTTGATTCCAAATAGAACAACAAACGACAATCTACGAGTTTTGTAAAACTATTTAGGATGTCGCTTACAACCATCAAGTATGAATGTATGTTTGTCGTTTTTCTTTGGAATGATTTTCAAGTGAACTTTCAGTCTTACATTGTCTTTTGTTCAAACGGGATCTCTCTTACGCCTTTCGTCAATAAAAAAGGACATAAGATTTTATAAGACAAAGTGTTCTCAGAGGTACTTAGCAAGTACTAGAAAGAGATACGGGGTCTAGTGGATTACGACTGTAAATTTAAAGGACTTCTGAAGAATTATAAGCAGAAACTTAAGTAGCGTTTCGTAACACTTCCAGTTTTGGTTTTTTATTTCCAAAAAAATCAAAACCAGTTAAAATTTTTTTTTACAAAAATAAATTGGTGTTTGATTACCCAATTCTTTTGGGTGTTTGATTACCTAGTTTCTATTTTGAGTTTTTTCTTTGGCGGTGGTTTGCGGTGGCGATGGTGGGGCGTGGCGATGGCCGGCTGCCAGCGATGGCTATCAGGCGGCGGCGGTGGCAGGTGGTTGCCGGTCGCCGCCGGTGGACAGTGGCGGTGGCTGCTGGCGATTGGAGGGTGGTGGTGGTCTCAAAAAAAAAATCAAAACTGAAAACTCTTTTTCGGAGTTTTTAAAAAACAGTCCTGTTTGAAAAACTGATTTTCAAAACTGTAGGAAAAAAAATTGTGCCAAACATGTTTATTTTCTCCAGTTTACAAAATTGGAGAAAAAACTAAAAAAATACGTGTTACCAAACGGAGCCTTAATTGTAACGACGTTTGTTATTAAGTTTTATCCATTCTTTCAAAAACTAGTTAGACCCCACTCGCTCGCTAGTGTCACAAAATTATTATTGCCCGTAAAAACCAAAGTTAACGCTTAATTACACTAAAATCCTGCTTGAACAGTTCTCCAAAGCAGATTCAGCAACGAAGCGGAATTGATTGCCCGTCTAGCAAGGAAAAGAAAGTACTTTTCGTTTCTGATCTTTTCTCTAGGAATTAATGTACAGTAAACTCACATTAACTCGTAGACAAAACATGACCCATAATGTTTTTAGAGGGGTTCCCAAGCTTTTGAAGTAATTGGACAAACAAATGAAGTGCATCTCACACTTGCAGACTATTCATTCATTCATTCAATAAAGATATTATGAGTATTCCACTGCACTTCATTTTCGCTTATGAAGATATTATGAGTATTCCACTGCAAAAGCTCATCTCACATGTTAGGATTTACATAGAGAGCAAAACTCTGCCTACAACCAAACAAGGATAGGAGAAGCTGCAGAAGAAGAATAAATCCCGCCCGTAACCGCAGACTAAGCAGCCCTCTTAATCAAGATGATGATGCACTGGTGTGCAGTGCTACCAGGGATGCATAAACGCCATCCTTGGTATTGATCAAGCTCTCATGTTTCCCTTTCTCAGCAATGACTCCATTTTTAACCACTGCGATTAAATCGGCACCCCTAATTGTGGATAGCCTGTGAGCCACAATCACCGTTGTTCTGTCCACCATTGCTCGATCTAATGCATCTTGAACTACTTTCTCCGACTCCGCATCCAGAGCACTGGTGGCTTCATCCAGTAGCAATATCTTTGGGGCCTTCACGATAGCTCTTGCAATTGCAACTCGCTGCTTCTGTCCACCCGACAACTGGATCCCTCGCTCCCCTACTACTGTATCATAACCCTGCCATTTCATTTTTAACATCTTTAATGAACCGGGTAACAAAACGATATAAGCATATATGTTTATTCACGTCCAGATATGAATCGTCTAGGGGACAGTAGGAGATGAAAGTGGTTAAACCTGTTGCAACCCACTAATGAACTTGTGAGCATTCGCCAACTCTGCTGCAGCAAAAATTTCTGCCTCTGTGGCGTTGCCTTCCTTCCCATATGCAATGTTGGCCCTGATTGTGTCGTTAAACAAGACAGGCTCCTGGCTCACTAGACCCATCTGCTGCCTAAACCATTTCAAGTTTAGCTTTTGAATTTCAACTCCATCCAGCATGATGCCACCTGAATCAGGGTCATAAAACCTTTGCAACAGAGATATCACGGTAGATTTTCCGCTCCCACTTTCCCCGACCAGAGCAACAGTCTGATATACAAGTTTTAAATTGTCAGTGTCAGTTACCTAACATAGTAAAGAGGGAGTTTCAAGCCATCTGAAAGTGAAAGTTACCTTCCCAGACCTAATCGACAAGCAGAGATCGCTAAAAATTTGAACATCGGGTCTAGTAGCATACTTGAAACTGACATGCCGAAACTCAATATCTCCCTTCACATTTTCCAGAGTTGTTCCAGATTCATCACTAGGATCGATCTTTGATTTTTGGTCAAGCAGAGCGAAGACTGAAGCAGCGGCAATTTCAGCCTTACCCGAGTCCGGAGCGAGGCCACCTGACTGAGATATGCCAATTGCAGCCATACTGAGACCAAAGAAAACCTGTGAACCAGGACAGAGGGAAAGGATGGCAAGAAGCATGAAATACGATAAAATTGCTTCTCAACAAACAAATGGGGGACGAATGGAAGAAAAAAGTGAAGAGGCTCACTCACACGAAAAACGTCACTGAATGTCATCTTGCCAGCCTCGACAAATCGAGCTCCAATATAAAAACTAGTTGCGTAGACGAAAAATAGGAACGACATGGATAATCCATAACCAACACCACTTATCAGACCTTGTTTCATTCCTGCTCTACTAGGCCCTTCACATTTCTTTTTGTACAGTTGCATTACCTTCTCTTCAGCACTAAAAGAAGCGACCGTCCTAATACTTCCAACCGCATCACTCGCAACTTGACTTGCATCCTCGTACAATTTCTGTTAGAGAATAAAATTAGCAACTAAACCAATATGATCATTTGCAGTGACTTCGAATTAGGCAACTACAAGTTAAGCAGTTGCACATAAGAAGAATTTGAAAGCACCAAGGGAAGCCTCTATTTATAAGGCGGACAAAAAGCAAAAGAAAGCCCACACTTGTATCTCCTCTGCTTTCCGTACTCGTATCTTAAATACATCAACTCTAACCTGCCAAAAGAAAAGATATAAATCTTTCTCCATCCATTAGGCACACGTTTGAGCTTACCTTGGTATCAGCGCTGAATCCACTAATATACTTGATTTGAAGATATCCATTCAGTCCAATAAAAGGTAGCAAGAGAATAATTATAAGTGACAATTGCCAGCTTGCTACAAAACCAATAACTAGACCAGCAATAGCTGTCGCAGTGTTCTGAACAAGCAAACCAAGCGAGTCCCCGACCAGTCCTCGAACAGATGAAGCATCTGCAGAAAGCCTCGCACCTATTGCACCACTTGAATTCTCTATTCTGTCAAACCAACTTATCTCCATCTGAACCACTTTCTCAAAGCACATTAATCGGATTCTTCTGATTAACTTACAACCGGCCACTGCGAAAAAGTACATCCTTAATGGAGCTACCAGTAAAGTCCCAACGCCAAGGAGGACATAAATTAATGCCCAGAACTCCGAATCCTTGCGAAGTTTCTGGGGTTGCTCGTAGAAAATTTTGATGATGGTGGAAAGAAGAAGCCCAAAAACTGGTAGTATTACACCATTCAACAGAGCAGCTATGGAACCTGCCACTAATACTGGGATTTCTGGCTTGTTCAGATACGCCAATCGACGGAGAGAAAAATCTGGTTTTGTCTGTGGCGGTGCTAAAGGTGGAGTTCTGGGTTCTGAAACTGCCATCTCCAGGACGCTGATAGCAGTGGGTACACCAATTGAAACTGAGAATGAGTGACGGCTACTGTTTCCTATTCCAGATGAGCCTCGACTTACGGATCGCAAAATGGAGAAACGCTGACTTGAGTGCCTTCCAGAATCCATAGTTATCTCTAGTCTGTCCTGATCACTTGAAGCTAGATGTTCAGATTCATTCCCAAGTTCTTGCAACCGTATAAGCTGGCAGTAGGCTCCTTCAGGATCTTGTAGTAGCTCAGAGTGTGAACCTGAAGAATAAATAAAATATTAGCAATGATCAAGAGCTGAAACCCCTCGTTATCCAGCTTATTTTTTGCCAGAACAGAATCAACTAGCAACTGTTAGCTAGTATTTCGGGGGCTCCAAATTTATCTCATAACCTCAACAAATGTAACTACTTATAAGTATCTTATAATCGGAGAGAATCAACCTTGTTCAACGATTTTTCCCTGATTAATAACGGCAATCATATTAGCGTTCTTTACTGTACTCAAGCGGTGGGCTACAATAAGTGTAGTCCTATTGATCATGACCCTATCTAATGCCTCTTGCACAGTCCTCTCAGATTCTGCATCAAGAGCGCTTGTAGCTTCGTCCAAGAGTAGAATCCTGGGGTCTTTTAGAATTGCTCTAGCTATAGCAATTCTCTGCTTTTGGCCCCCAGACAGCTGAGTTCCATGCACACCAACCATGGTGTCTAGTCCCTAAATGAGGTAAAGTTGTCACTTATTAGGAAAAAAGAAAAGAAGGGGAAAGAAGGAGAGATCTACTATGTTATTTTTTGATCAAACTGTAAGGAAAAGGTTCTGACAGGGAGCTAGTTAGAAAAGATCAATATTAGAAAAGGAAGACCAACTAAATTCACCAAGTTGTTAGGGCGTGATCAAAATATTGGAGCATCTGAAAATGGAGTTCAAATTAGACCTGAGGCAGATTATCTATGAACTTAGCAGCATTGGCAAGCTCGGCAACGGCTTTAATTTCTTCAAGGGTCGCATCATCTTTCCCATAGGCAATATTATCTTTAATGCTTGAAGCAAACAATACAGGTTCTTGGCTCACAAGACCAATTTTGCCTCTGATCCACCTAAGCTGAAAAGCTTTAAGATTGGTGCCATCTATAAGAACTTCGCCTGCTTGTGGATCATAAAACCTCTCTATCAGGCTGACAACCGTTGATTTCCCACTTCCACTCTGTCCCACCAAAGCTGCAGTTGTTCCACTAGGAATTGATAGAGAGAACCCATTAAATACTCGTTCATCAGGCCTAGATGGATAACAGAAATAAACATCTCGTATTTCAATATGGCCACGAATGTCATCCAAAACCTGCCCACTGGTGTCATAAGTATCTATATCCGGCTTTCTTCTAATTGTCTGAAACATTTTAAAAGCTGCAACCCGTCCAGCAGCAAATGCACTCAAACATGGAGATGCCTGTCCCAAAGTGCTGGAAAATCCAAAATTCGTAGCAGTTATTGTAATGTTCTCCAAGGCATCACTTAAACAAGATCCTTATATGAAATAGACCTTATGTAAGCGTGCATGTTTCCTGAATCACGTGTGTGAGCAAGGACATAATAGATATGTAGAGAGCAACTCACAAGGAACCGGTCAACACAGCCATCATTACATTTAGGACATCTCCTCCTGTATATGATTTGTGTAAGATCATTCTCGCACCAAACCATACAGCCAAACCATAACTGCAGAATATGACAAACATAAATACGCTAGAACCCAACCCAGCAGCCAAGCCTTCCTGCACACCAGCTTTGTAAGCCTTTTTAAGAGACTTGTCATACTTTGCAACAGCTTGCCTCTCCCCTGTGAATGATGCAACCTGCATTGAAAAGTCATTGACATAACCTCAAATCCATGACGGGAAAGGTAAACGGTAAATTTTATCTCTCATAGTTCTTCTTACAGTTCTAATCGAGGAAATTGTCTGTTCAACAACAGTTGCTGCTACCGAGTAGGCGGCTTGTCCACGTGATAATAGCTTTGCCATAAGGAGGGTCATGACAGAAGCAGAGATGACAAGAGGAGGAATTGCAGCTATCAAGACAAGGGTAAGATGCCACCCTTTTATGAATGCAATCACAAAGCCTCCCAAGAATGTTGTTACCACTTGTATGAATTTCCCGACCTGCGTGATAGAGTTATCAGACAAGTATCATTAAAGTTTGGTATGAATTGAGTACATGCCAATAATTCTTAGCTTGGCACAGGAGATGCACCTTCTCGCCCATTGCATCTTGAATAATGACAGTATCACCTGACATCCTCTCAATAATTTCTCCAGTGCTAGTTTCCTTATCAAAAAATACAATATCTTGCCTCAGTATAGTCTTCAAGTATAAACTTCTAATTCGTGCAGCCTGTCTCTCCCCTGTGACAATCCAACAAACCACCTCTGCCACAAAGTAAACATGATTTCCTTAAGCTTTTCAGAAAAATTGTCCACTCTATCTAGTTCAAAACAGTAGATTGTATATCAGCTGCCTAGCTTTATAAACTTACGGGAAAATCCTGCGAGACCAGACCCCAAAGCCAAGTAGACATACTTGAGGGATACCTAAGAAAAAATTACAATATCTTAGGAAGGAGCTTGATGCAATTTGGTTTCCATCTTCATTCAATAAATTGACAGAGAACGAGATGAAGACTGTATGTGCCAAAATCCGGGAATGACGTAACAGAAGACATTCTCGTGCAAACGGAAACAAAGGGGAAAAAAAAAAGAGTGTGGAACAAAATCAAGATGGAGGGGGTTTTCAATCAAAAATTTGAGCTTCCCCTGTACTTCTGTAGCACATAAGAAAATTCGAGTTTAGCATGGAGTTATGTTACGAAGTCACATAAGCAAAGGTCAAAACGAGCAGTCCCATAAGGATTGTAGGGTCCAGTTCAAGGTGCTGCAAGCTTTCTTCCATTGCGTAAAACTGGAATGAGTTTAACATTTTAATCGCATAATACCTTGGAAACTTCCTGAACAACTTCTTTGGTGTCCACAGTCCCTCCAAAGACATTGACTAAATCTCCAAAAACCACAGTCATAAAGGGCAAGCACATCCCATTACCAATAGCGGTGATTGTGCCGATAAACATTAGTACATAGTCAGTCGAGTCAGCAAAGGAGAACAACTTATAAAATGAAATGGTGTTGGTAACTTCCTTCTTTTTGCTTTCATCAAGATTTTGCTCGCTACCAGACTTTTCTAGGGTTTTCGTTGTCTCCATCACTGGTAATTGGCCCGCTGTTGCTGTGATCTGCTCTGCAATAATATCTCTAACCCTACCACTCTCTTCAGCCATTGGTTAACTGAAGTAACAACACCTTGGAGAACTTGCATGCAAGCTACAAGGCAAAAAGCCAAAGTTCTATTGTTAGCCTACCAGACGAGCTGGATTATGGAATTAGTCAAAGATGATTGGACTCTTAAATTATAAAAGAGTACACCATGTTCGAGTAAAGTGACAATTTCTTCAGCTATTTCGAACTATGAGCTTGTATACCAAACTAATCAGGGCCAAAAGGATGAGAAGTATTGAACCATAAATTTAACTTGCATTCCCAAAAAAAGGAAAGAAGCTATATAAAAGAATAAACAGAAATAGATGTTTAATCATTCCAGGGGTATAACAGCTGCAAGCCTTGCAAGGAAACACAATGAGAATTCTACTCATAGCAACCCATGATTGCATGAGAGTAGAATTTGATAACACAGAAGCCCTATAACAACATCAACAACTCGAACTATGAGATGCATTAGTGTGCTTTCAATTCTTTCTGGCACTGCAGATGAGTCGGATTTTCCAACTCAACTATGAAAATTGAGGAATCCAAAACCTTTACATGCTCAAGAATGGTCAGAATAAAAGAAGTCCAAAAGGTGATTCCATGGTTTACCCAACAAAATGGTACGTAATATTTTTCAAAATTTTTTTGAAGAAAGATTACTGAATTCTGTCAATCGGATTACAGCCAAAAGGCACCTAACTTTGAAATAGAGGGCTTGAGTCCACTTTGAAACCCTTAGGATCACAAGAAGTGACGAAGGAAACTGAATAACCGGCGAGGAAAAGACTGAATTCAGATTGGCTATGAATGAAGCAGACCAAAAGGAAAACAGTGACTGATTAAAGCAGCAGAAGCTGATACCAGATCAAGAAAACAGAACGTACCAAATAACCAATGTAAACTTACAAAAATTCCAAATCTTATTGAAAATGTCCCTCTGCAACTGATGAGTAATATACTGTGCATACACCACCCTTTCTATGTATATATGTACTTTCTTAAGTTTCAGCTGTGACCACTTGATACCTAAACTACTAAAGCCTGTGGGATATGGGGCAAAAGGAAATCCAAATTTCACTTTAAAAAGTAGCTAACATAAACAGAAAGTCATAGTCTTTCAGTGTCAAATGGCTTACTATATTGTCCTGACTCCTGATAATTCCATGTTACAGAGTTCTACAGTAATTCGCTGACTTATTCAAAAAACTTTAAGAACATTATGATATAAGGACGAGCATTTAGAGGTAAACCATGAATCTATTATTCCTTTCGGGGGACACATTAACAATGTCTCTGATGCATTCGCACAGATTAATAACCTTAAAGCTGAAACTACCCCGCATTAAGTACAAATGATGATGCTAAATACTTCTAATCACGTTGGGGTGTCCCGTCTTCCCTAGTACAGATTTCACTCTGGATGTAACCCTTATTGCAAGTGCCAGTTATTGCTCTCAGTGCTCTTCTAAATAACCTTTGCAAAGCAAGGAATTTGCAAGTTTTTGGAATGCTTTTATCTTCTCATGTTACCTTTTCTTGGTATTCAATTTTCATACAATTTGAAAACTCTTGACTTTGATAATCTAGTCATTGGTAGGGCACACTTAATCAGTGGTGAGTCAATCATGTAAGTGGAGCCTTTAAAACTGTTCTTGCTACCTAGGGCCTACTACCTCAGACTTTGAATGTCTAACATCCCTTCCTCCAATTTAAAGTTAGAAACAAGAATAAAATGCATGTTAGCAGAATTATAAATCTAGATTTTTTGTTGTTTAGCAATGAGTATGTTCGTTTGATGTATTTGCTTCTATTCATACGCATATAAGTACCTCTCCCCCAGTGATTATTATTAACCTCAATTGCATCATTTCTAATTAAATTTCATCTTTTCTAGTTGTTAAGTTACTGGTGCATATGCATGCTATCTATGCTGTTACAAAATAGAGGGCCACCATGATGTCAGCTAGTTATTATATCTCAATCTGATGTTCACACCACGCCACGATAATTAAGGATATTAGTATAGAGTTAGTGAAGTTCCCATAATTGTTAAGCATATAGTGCTTGCAAGGCAGACTTGATCTTTGTTTTCAAGTTCCTTAAGCGTCATGACCTTGATGCAGCATAAGTTTAAAGCGTGTTTTTCAAAATCCAAGATATAGCTATATGAGTTGTTTGAACCAACTACAACTCAACAGAAAGAGAAAAAAAACAGTGCACCACATGCAAAGCTTCTATTTCATATCAACCTTTTCGTGACAAAGGTCTTGTGCAAGCAGTGAGCACAGATTTGAGAACACTTCGAGGAGATTTTCCTCAACCATTGCAAGTATCCAATCTCCCCTCCCCCACCCCCACTCCTCTCTCTTCAGCACCCCCCCCCCCCCCCCCCTCAACCAAAAAAAAAATATAGCTATAAGAGAAATATTTTTGGGACACTTATCAATTTGGTACAAAGCACGCGGATTGAGAATTCTCAACATATTTGGAAAATCAACTGAAACGTATCCAATGCTTATACTTCTTGTTTACACTTACATAACATGATAACAGAACTCTTCTGCAGTGAACTTCATGATTTATATTCTAAAATCTTTCAGCCGACTATTTATCATTCGGTCCTCTGGAGAGATCATTGACCATCTACTAGGTTTATTCATAATGGAAAAGAAAATTGCCAAACGCCCCAACTGATGACAAATTGTGGTCAATATGAATGTACACAGTCCACTAGGTACAGGAAATACAACAGATCAAACAAAACTTGTGTAAGTGTATATGTATGGACAGGGTAGATATCTTAATCATGATAAGCCATCTAGGCATCTGGTAATAAGCATAAGCACCGAAGGACTTGATTACTGGTCAAAATGAAGCATGCAAGATCATAAAATGGGACAAAATTTGCTGCGCTCATAGTTCAACATATAATAATATTTCCCAAATCAATTTTATTAACAGAAGCAGGCTTTGAGAAAATATGACAGCCCAACAAACACACACCAAGCAGAAGGAATCCGGTATTAAATTAAGCATTAGTGCTTTCATAGAAAGCACCAAAAAGGATAGAAATACGGGTTTTTTTAGCGTAATATTAAAAGTGGTCGTACCAATCAAACGAAACAGACAAGGGGAGCTGATGAAGGGATTGATGTCATGGAGTAGGACAATCTTGTCTCCTTTGCTGTCTCCATACCCTTGTAAGGAATCTCCAATTTCCATTGAGTGTTGCATGTTTTGGGCACCACTGCTCAACGTATCCGTCTTCATCTTTGATTTCACTTTACTCACAACTCTCTGCAGCCGGCGTTACAGGAGTGCCGGAACCCTCAGTAAGAATGCCCAACACCCTCCAGAAAAGCAGAGGGACATGAGTCGCTTCTTTCTTCTTTTTCCTGTGCAACATATATATTACATGAAATTGGAGCACAAACAATCTCATTATGATCTTCCAAGCGAAAACATCTCATCATCCGGTGGCTACAATCTCCCAAAAAAAAGTCTGGCTCTCTACCGTTTTCAATCAAAATTTTTAGGACTTTTCTTTGTTTTGAGTTTACTTATTAATTAACCTGATTTTCTTCTTCTTTCTGTTTAAGGTTTTTACTCCTTTGCTAATTAACATTCCATTTCATTCCCTTCATAAATTATCAGGACCAATGATTCGAGATTATATAATCTTCACTCTACCAAAAACATCACACGAATACAAGATAAAAAAACATTACTTACCGATTACGAAATTACAATTTCAACACAGTAGAAAGTGTTGGAAATAATCCAATAAAATAAAATCTTTTTGTTAAGCAAGCACTTGAAATGAATAAGGACAATACAAGTAAACAATTACCTTTTATAACTTGTACGAAAGAAATTGTCCATTTACTTCAATTGCCTTTTGGAACATGAAACTTACCAAACGAAGTATCCTTAATCTCGAGTACCTCATATGATAAGTAATAAGTTAATAGCTAGGATGAGGCGCGGACTAGGTCGCTCTCTTTAATACGATTCGCGCCCCTTCGGATAATTACCGCTGCAACAAGGTTTCAACGCGTCGCCTCCAGGATACAACAGCCCAGCTTATAACTGTAACTTCATTCGCATTTTATGCACTATCGAATGAAGCAACACCCTTCTTTGCCCATAAGATGATAAGCTAGTCATCGAGATGATACCGCTACAGAGAGGTGTTGTTCGTAACCCATGAAGAAAAAAGCCAAAGAAAAAGGTAGGATTCTTAAACAATCCGGTAACACAAACTTGTATGGTAAAAGTATAATTGTCACTCACCAAAAACCATCCACTATACAATATACATATATATAGTAGCTTTAAAAATGTAACTCATGACCATTAAGTTTTCATTAGAACGTAGGTTACAAAAAGTTACGAGGATTAATTTAAAGCCACTAAAATGTAATAAAAGCATACTATTAAAAACATTATAATGAGGTGTTATGGCTCATCATAACATATTATAATGAGGCACTTAAACCAATATTATGGACCAACAAAAAGATGGACCAATATTAACTGATCAAAGTGACAAGTCCACCTTTAAAGATTGTTCCACCTCATTGCCTGCGTTCAAGAGGAGTGGCACGCTTTGCAACTTCTAATGTATTAGCAGAGGGAATATCGACTGTTCATGGAGACTTATTCGTCTTCCTTTCCCCCCCACCCTTGCGAGGGAGTTACTGTCATTAGAAGTAGACTGTTAAGCATCTGTAGAACTTGGCCAAAAAGAAGATATGCTATGGACTAGCTAAACAAAAGAATCAGTGGGTTACGAGTATGTATGATATCAGACCTTCTACCAAAAGAAAAAGGACTATGGCTGCCGATTAGTCTTGGACTGAGAAAACTATTACAGTTGGAAGTGCAGTGACGTCTGTCAGCAAAAATAACAATGGCTTTTACTTGGCTATGGTTGGACTGTGGCGCCATATTGTCCCCTTGAAAGCAGAGCTTCTAGACTTCCTTTAATCCTCTCCAATGCTACACAGCCTCTCTGCATTTCAAGCTGCTTCCATTGTAGGCTTGTAGCACCTTCGTCCTTATCCTCACCATGCATAGTATTGCAACGAAGGGTGAATCCTGTTGTTCTTCAGCATGGCAAGACACTTGATATAATGCTCGTAGAGGTTAGTCTTTCAACAGACCTGAGCTCTGGAGTTCTTCAGACCGGCCAGTAGACAGGTAACAATTGGTGTGACTGTGCTGCGCTCAGGAGGCACCTATTTTCTAATGTTCACATCTCAGTTGAGGATGGACTAATCCTGCTGCGCAGCAAAACTGATCTAGCTAGTTTGGCTTTGTTGAACTGGTGATTGCTTTACAGAGTGATTAAGAGGTTAGATCTTTTCTGCTTTATCAAAAGAGAATCAACTGTACGAACCACCTAGGTCATCATTTCTCGAGAAATATTTCAAAGAGAGTTCGAGTGCCTCCCTAAGATAAAATGTTGGTGTGGTGTGCTACCAGGGAGGCATAATTACCATCCTTGATATTGATCAGGGCGTTGTGCTTCCCTCTCTCGGAAATGACCCCATTCTTAATGACTGCGATCAAATCAGCACATCTGATTGTGGATAGCCTATGGGCCACAAGCACCGTGGTCCTTTCCACCATAACTCGATTCAGTGCATCTTGGACCGCTTTCTCGGATTCAGCATCCAGAGCACTTGTGGCTTCATCTAGTAATAGTACTTTTGGAGCCCTCACGATAGCTCTTGCAATTGCAACTCTTTGCTTCTGTCCACCAGACAATTGGATCCCTCTCTCCCCTACTATTGTATCATACCCCTGCATTTCAGCATTTTTGTGGGGAATGAATCAGAAACAGTCCTGGGCAGGAAGGATATAATAGAAAATGCGTATGTAATCAACGTTAATCCACTTTTGCAACAGTGAGGAATATATCGTTTAAACCTGTTGCAACCCACTGATAAATGTGTGAGCATTTGCTAGCTCTGATGCAGCAAAAATTTCTGCCTCCGTGGCATTGCCTTCCACTCCATATGCGATGTTGCCTCTGATTGTGTCGTTGAACAAGATAGGCTCTTGGCTCACTAGACCCATCTGTTGCCTCAGCCATTTCAACTTTAGCTTTTGAATTTGGACACCATCTAGCATAACTTGACCTGAATCAGGGTCATAAAACCTTTGCAACAAAGATAGCACGGTTGATTTTCCACTCCCACTTTCTCCAACAAGAGCAACTGTCTGGTAAGTAAGTCTCAAATCATTACTCAATATAGCCTTCAAAATCTGACACAACTTCTCAACATTCCATCAACTAAATAGAAGGATGCCTTGTGGAAGCCATCTAGCTAAGTTACCTTGCCAGAGGGAATGACCAAGCAGAAATTCCTGAGTATCTGAACATCAGGTCTACTGGGGTACCTGAAACTGACATGAGAAAACTCAATATCTCCCTTCACAGCTTTACATGTTATTCCAGATTCATCACTAGAGTCTATACGTGATTTCTGGTCCAGAAGAGCAAAGACAGAAGCAGCGGCTTTCATTGCTTTGGCCGAGTCAGAAGAAGGGGAACCTGATTGAGAAATTCCAATTGCTGCCATACTAAGACTGAAGAAAACCTGCAAGGAAGGAAAAGATGAAGAGTCTGAAAATGGAAAGAGCCAGCAGTGATTCTCAAATGCTTGAAACTATCCGTGACACCTATACAGCGAGGAATAGAAGAAGGGGGTTTTTGGGGGTGGGGGGGAGTAGGTAAGAAAGATTACTCTGAAAACTCCAGAAAATGTTATATTCCCAGCCTCAACAAGTCGAGCTCCAGCATAAAAAGTGGCTGCATAGACCCAAAATAGCAACAACATTGACAAGCCAAACCCGATACCGCTAATCAAGCCTTGCCTCATTCCTGCTCTCCTACACCCTTCACCTTTGTTTTGGTATAGTTGCATCACCTTCTCTTCAGCACAAAAGGAAGCAACTGTTCTAATATTCCCAACTGCATCACAGGCAACTTGACTTGCATCCTCATACAGTTCCTGTAGGCAGATATCAATTCATGTCTATTACATCTAATTCATGTCTATACATTTTTTTAGGTAAACACGTTTTATTGTAAAAGTTTTAGGACTAGGGATTTTAGGCATCACCGAAGTTGTATCATTGAAACTCAAAAGGGTGAGCTACCTTTGAATCTGCACTAAATCCACTCATGAATTTCATTTGAAGATATCCATTTAGCCCTATCAATGGTAGCATGAGAAGAATTATAAATGCCAGTTGCCAGCTTGTTTTGAAAGCAATGACCAAGCCAGCAATAGCTGTTGCGCTGTTCTGAACGAGCAGAGCGAGTGTGTCCCCAACTAGGCCTCGAACGGACAAAGCATCTGCAGAAAGCCTCGAACTGATTGCACCACTAGAATTTTCTAATTTGTCAAACCAACTTATCTCCATCTGAACCATTTTCTCGAAGCACAGTATTTGGACTCTTCTGATTAATTTACACCCAGCAACACTAAAGGAATACATACTTACCGGCACAGCCAGTAAAGTAGCCAAGCCCAGAATGACAAACATCGATGCCCAGAATTCTGAGTCCTTCCGAAGATCGTGAACTGGCTCATAAAAGGAGCTGATTGTGCTGGAAAAGATTACCCCCAATGTTGGTAATACTAACCCAACGGCAACAGCAGCTAAGGAACCTACTACTAGCTCTGGGACCTCTGGCTTGTTTAGGTAGGCCAAGCGGCTGATTGAGATTTCTGTTTTGGTCTCCAATGGTGATGAAGACAGAGCTTTGGGTTCTGCCGATGTGTTCTTTACGTCACTGACCACGTTGGGAACTGACGAGGAGTAACAGCTATAGTGTTGTTCAGTTACAGATTGTTGTTCTGACTTTCCCTTACGTTCTTGCAATTGTATAAGCTGGAAGTATGCTCCTTCAGGATCTAGTACTAACTCAGAGTGTGAGCCTGAATGGTTGAAGAAGACAAGGATGAAGGTGAGGTAATATACAAGAAAGATAAAGCAACTCTAAAGGTGGATATAAAACACAAAAGAATGACACTGGAACATTAACCTTGTTGAACAATCTTTCCATGTTGAATAACCGAAATCATATCAGCATCTCTTACTGTACTTAGTCGATGGGCTACAATGAGCGTAGTTCGATTGATCATCACCCTGTCTAATGCCTTTTGCACAGCCCTCTCGGACTCCGCATCAAGAGCGCTTGTAGCCTCATCTAGAAGTAAAATTCTGGGGTCTTTTAGGACCGCTCTAGCTATAGCTATTCTCTGCTTTTGGCCCCCAGACAGTTGAGTTCCACGCACACCGACCAAGGTGTCTAGTCCCTGTATTGTATATATGAAGAAGTCAGAAAGATAACAATAAACATAATTCTACTTAAAGCAGTTATGAAGGAGAAGAAACAAAAATATGGTTCTTGGTCCAAACAAATCACAAGTAGAAATTTCCCAACTTTCCCTCCACTTTTTTAGCATGGATGGAAGGAAGCCAAGGAGCCAGAGACTAGGATCACGTGAATAAGAAAGCCAGAAATATATTCTCCAAATAACTGAAAAAAGGTGGACATAATAATGCCAACATACATGAACGTAAAGAAGGGAGAGTATTATGAATTGGACCTGAGGTAGTTCACTTATGAACTTGGCAGCATTCGCAAGCCGAGAAGCAGCTACAATTTCTTTGAATGTTGCGCTATCCTTCCCATAGGCAATATTATCTTTAATGCTCGTAGCAAATAATACTGGTTCCTGGCTCACAAGACCAATTTTGGCTCTGATCCACCTAAGTTGAAACTCTTTGAGATTGATACCATCTATAAGAACTTTGCCTAATTGGGGATCATAGAACCTCTCTATTAGGCTGACCACAGTTGATTTTCCGCTTCCACTTGCTCCCACCAAAGCTGCAGTTGTTCCACTTGGTATTGACAGAGAGAATCCATGAAAAATATGCTCATCTGGTCTAGATGGGTAACTAAAATGTACGTCCCTTAGTTCAATATCACCACGAATGTCATCCAGCTTCTTTCCATCAGTGTCAAAAGAATCTATCTCTGGCTTTCTGCTGATTGTGTCAAACAATTTACGAGCTGCAACTTGTCCGCCAGCAAAAGCACTGAGACATGGAGATGCCTGCCCTAAAGAACTGCAAGAGCCCACATTCTTAGCGAAATATCATGAATTCTCATATGCATCACATAAACAATATTCGGGTAGACAATTAAAAGTTAAAAGCAGAACAAAACTCACAAGGAGCCAGTCAAAACTGCAATGATTACATTTAGAACATCTCCTCCTGTATATTCTTTTTCTATAATCATTTTTGATCCAAACCATAAGGCCAAAGCAGAATTGCAGCATAAGACCAACATAAATATTCCAATCCCCAACCCAGCAGCCAGTCCCTCTTGCACAACAGACGTATATGCTTTGTCAAGGGACTTGTCAAACTTAGCAATAGCTTGCCTCTCCCCCGCAAAAGACACAACCTGAATTGAGAAATCATCAGTCATGATTACAATTCCAAAACAAAGGAATAGGGTAAACTCTAAATTTTTCTATTTGGAAACTCATCATACAGTTCTAATCGAGCCAACTGTTTGTTCAACTACAGTTGCTGCAACTGAATAAGCAGTTTGTCCACGGGAACCTAGCTTTGTCATAAAGATCGTCATGACAGCAGCAGAGATGGCTAGAGGAGGGATTGAGGATATCAAGACAAGTGCAAGGAGCCACCCCTTCATAAAAGCTATCACAAAGCCTCCCAAAAATGTAGCTGCCAGCTGCATGAATTTTCCAACCTGTAGTAGTTTTTACATCAATGAAAGGGGTACTTAACTTTTCAAGTCGAATTAAGAATTGAGAGGGTTTCGTTTTCTGGGCATCTTGGCCACAGCAGCTGTACCTTTTCACCAATGGCATCTTGAATAACAGCTGTATCGCATGAAATCCTCTGAATAATTTCTCCAGTGTTAGTTCCCTTATCAAAATATCCAATATCTTGCCTCAGCACGGAATTCAAGTATAAGCTTCTTATCCGTGCAATCTGTCTTTCCCCTGTGACTGTCCAGCAAACCACATCTGCAGAAACTTAAACATGGTTTCTCAGTTTTTCTTGATTCAAGCTATCTACTGTATCTAGTGAACACTAGCTTGATACACTTACGCGAGAATGCTGCAAGACCAGACCCCATAGCCAAGTACACAAACTTGAGGGATACCTGAAGACAAACAAGTGCAGTGCATTAGCAAGGAGCCTGTTAATCAGTACTAAGGCCGGCAAAATGATGAAGTTGAGACGCTGTTGGACTTTGAGAACATTGTTCTAGAGATGGAAAAGAACATTTGAAATGCATCAGAGTGTTAAGTATATAAGTGCAGAAAGTTTGAGTTAGAAGGTTGCACATGTCCTCTGTTGAAACTCAGTTTCATGGAGCAAGATCAGGTATGTGCAACTAGCTAAGATTCACATTACCTTGGAAACTTCATGAGCAAGAATTTTGGTATCACTAGTCTTTCCAAAGGTATCTACCAATTCTCCAAATATCACAGCCATAAGGGGCATGGACATCCCACTTCCAACTGCGGTTAATGTGCCAACAAGCATTAATGCATAGTCGGCGGAGTCAGCAAAACAGAACAGCTTGTAAAACGGAACTGCTTCGGCGATTTCCTTCTTTTTTATTTCATCTGGATCCCGTTTGATGCCACCTTTTTTTGAGGTTCTTACAGCATCCGAATCCAAACCTTCCTCGGCCATTCTGTCAACCGAAGTACTTATCTTCCGATTGTCCAGCTACGTGACCACCCTATAGAACTTGAGTCACAGCTACAGGTCAAAAAGAAAATGAAAATAGCAGCTTGAATTAAAACTTATGACCCACTAAGCTTCAACGCTAATAAGTGAGTAGCACTGAATTATCACGTACAGAACATGGGCACCTGTATGCAGATTATATAGCAGAACAGCGTTATAGGAATCTCAAAGGAGATGTGCAACATCAGGACAGACTTAGTGTACAACAGGCTAATCACAAAAACACTAAACAGTGACAACCATTGAATATGATCACAAAGGAAAATCGAATTACTGGGAGTGAAAATCAGCTAACAAGAAATTCTGAAGGATATTCAGGACAGGCTAGACAACCTGACCATGGTCATTAAGTAGAATCCCCAATGATTGTTTCTTGGACGTCAAACAAGGCCAACAAGGAATTGTTTTTTGCAGGATTTTCGGCCGCAATTCTGTGCCTGATCAGGATATAAGTAATTCATTAAATGTCAAAAGGTAGAACACAGTATTGTGTCTAAACGTTGTAGGATCCAATGGTACTTGACGATATAGGCAACAGCTTGAGATGCCTTTGGCAAAAAGGGCCAAAAGGTGAAAGAAGCAACACCTAAAAATGCTTCCTGTCCTGTGGAGGGTGGACTTCCATTAGATTACAACGTACAATCTTGTCCACTTAGGTTGTATATATCCTTTAAGTTACATGCTTGCAGCAGTCCTTGATCATGTGGATGTATAGAATCTCCATTGGTTCACATGTAGAGTGCCAGCGATTACACGGGAATGCTATGCCTAGCCTGACCTTTTGCTTCCAAGTATTAACCTGACCCTTTGCTTCCATAAACAAAAGGTCATACAACACCAATCAATACACAAGAAGGGAAGGACAATATTCAGCTAGAAGTGTTTGACGTCGGTGTTGGCAATGGCAGCAAAAACTATTCAAAAGTGCCACTAAAGAGAAAAGATTGGCCTTAAAAGTAGCTAGGTTTTATGAGTTTTACTAAACACTAATTACTCTCATTGCATCTTTAACAGTCAGTCCATGCGCCAAAACCCATCCCCACCGTCCGAGCCCATCCCACCACCGTCTGCTAAAATCTGAACTTCCCACGGGTGAGTGCTGTGGCGACGGCTCTTTTTGGTACCCACAATTGCAACACAAAAATAATTTTGTTTTGTCAAAATAAAGTTTGGAGTTAAAACTAAAAATAAACCGACTCAATTTCAAGGCATCTTAATATTAGACCCTGCAAACGGGTATTTGCAGTAAGAATCAATCACAACGGCATGTCTGGTAGCTACTAGATAGGATTTACCTAAAGTTCAACCAACAATATTTTCTTGAATCCATGCTCAACTCCCTTGGACTTGGTATACCTACG
The DNA here is from genome assembly GCA_033065855.1 of Escallonia rubra. Taxonomy (NCBI): domain Eukaryota; kingdom Viridiplantae; phylum Streptophyta; class Magnoliopsida; order Escalloniales; family Escalloniaceae; genus Escallonia; species Escallonia rubra. Next base: position 361,367 of record JAVXUO010002782.1, on the reverse strand, counting down.
GGTAACTCAAGATTCCCCCGCTTTTTGTGCCTTTTCTTTTTCTTTTTCTTCGGCAACACCCGTACAAAAATGAACAAATTTAAAGGTAGCTTTTTTACTTTCATTGCTTTCAAGCGTTGCTCTTCTCTAAAACTTTAAACATAATACTTTCAACTCAACAAATATGTAGGCAACCAAGATTCTAAAATAACATTAGAACGACTTCATCAAAATACACCAAATTAGTCTTAAAAATAGTTTTAGACTATGAAATGGAAGCATATTCTATAAAATAAAACTAGCGCACAATTATGTGGAAAATCCAAACGTGAATAGAAAAAATCAAACTCGAAAAGATTCATATTCACAGGACGATATTTAAGATTCTTTATCAATACAAAATTCCGCAACAAAAAAAGAAAAAAGACCAAAAGTGATCGAAAGTTAAATTTCTTAAGGGTAGTTTTACGCTCAGGTATGCTCACGAGTCATGCCCAACCTGCTTTTACCCGCCTATGCAAGCACAGGGCAGTTTTACGAGTAGGCTTCGTTAGGTCTACTTCTAATGTAACTTACTTAAGAAATTTTCTCATTTATTTGTCGTCGTTAAAAATTTAATTGTGACAAATGTTATGAGTATGAGAAGTTGACTGCTTTTCAGATAAAATATCAAAGTCAACGAGTCCATACTCAGATTGGGCGATCCGATGGAGTTGCAAGTGTTATTCAACAATGGTAAGATTGAAAGATTTTGAACTATAATCCCTACTTTATTAGCTCTTTTAGGACGGACATTGTCCCCGGGTTGAACCATTGGACTTAATCCTCGCTGTGCTGCCCATTGCCCCACTGAGTGAGGAACCACACTGTTTTTGTCTGTTCCGATTCTCTGCCACACTTCTTACACCAGATGAAACGGTTCTACTGTTCCGATTCTCTCTGTCCAACTCCCTTCCCATCCCACCCCTGCTCACACTACACACACGCGTCGAACAAACAAAAAGGGTCCCTGATCACAAAAGTCTTAGGACCCCTTTCTTCTAATGTGGCCGCAGCTAGAGGCAAGAGCTGTCCATCTCTTCAAGAATGGCACCTTCTCAATCCAATGCCCGTAAGCCTCTGTTGCAGTGTTCTCTTATCATCTTGCTTTATTTGGTCATTGTTTGTTCTTCTTGGTTATTTTGCGTAGGGTGTTGGCATTGTGACTTCTTTAGTTGCTTTTGTGCTTTTACATTTCGTCCCCTGTACTTGATAGCGAACGAGCTCTGTTTTGATAATTTAGTTGCGTAAGAAAACCTCTGTCTTGAGGCTCCGGTAGTTGTTTCATTACCTTGCATTATATTTCTGGAGGGGGAAAGTAAAGTTTTTCACAGGAAACATGTATATTTTTCATTTCTAAAATTATGATCAAGTGATTGAGCTTGCGAAGATACAGCCATGGTAGCCACATTGGTGGGTTAACAGACTTTTTAGAAGTTATCTTGACTAATGAGCGCGTTATGCAATCTGAGTAGAACCCATCTCGTCGAGCCAAATTCATTGGAATCTGGTGTACTGACTATGTAGTGGACTATTGCCATACTATTTCGTAAAAGTTGATGGCAGCAAAACTGGTAACGGTCAATTAAATTGATAAATGAACTGACTCAACTGCAAGTCATTTAATCTGTGGTTCCTTTTGATTTATTTTGGCCTTGGATCGATGAAACTCAGTCCTTTCCTTTTTAGGATGTCTCAAAGGTAGCACTTTGTGAAAGTTAGCTGAATGCATTTTCTTTTATCCAGATTGACCCGTTTCTTACCTTGAAGTGAACGTTTGTAAAGATCTCATATAGATGTACCAAAATTCTAAATATTTTCCACAAAAGGTTCCACTTTCTCATGTAGCCTGTTGGCTCAGATGAAGACAGCATAGCTGCTTCCATTAAGTAAAGACAATTGATATTCCCATTCCAAAACGTCAATAAGGCAGTCAGACCTCTCATGTACATCGTGTACCCTCAAATATTTGGAGTGCATTACGATTTTCCAAAAGCAAAATTGTCAAACCCTCATATGGAGTGATTGCAAAATTTCCCTCAAACTAATTCAACCGCGAGATATCTGTTCGGATTATGGGATTAGTTAAAGTTATACCTTTTGAGGGTACGCTAGCAAATGCCATAGCTTAAGGTGCCATATCTTGATTGCAATTTACGAAATTAATCTTTTCCCAAATGCCCTTAATAGCTAAGTATCTTCAAGTATTGAAATACAAAGAACCTCTACTAGCCGCTTTTTACGTTTCTCATAGAAATTGAGTTATGCTTGTACTTTTTTGTTTTATATTCTAGTGTGCATTTCAGAAAGGAAGAAGTTTTTCTTCTGAAGTTCTTGAACACCTCAAATCTTGTCAGACTACGTAATCGTTTCCTACTCATGTTATGTGAGCATGAAGAGTTGCGATACTATGTGATGTACACTACACCTTATACATGTTAGGCAGACTGCTATGCCTGCTTCCTTACGTAAATAATCCCTGAATATTTCAGAGACTTAAAGTGGTTAGTGGACACAGCATACATTATTATTTCAACTACGGTATTTAAACCTCCTTTTATCAAGTTAATGAACCTTTCTGTTTCAGTAACTGATTGTAGATTGCATGTCTATTAAGACTTATAGCATCCCATTGCGTTTCTGCACAAGGGCTCTTCCCCCTCCCTTTAAGTTTCTTGCACTTGCTTCGAGTTACTTTCTTTGATCAACCTTGTTTATTGTGTCTTGCACTTCCATTAATTTCATATGGATTGATCATTCTTGTAAGTGCCTTTGCTTTGATTTTTACTTATTGCACTAGGAGAAAGCTTTTTATACAATATTGTATGGGGATGTTATCAACTGCCTAACTTTAATACATAATGAGGATTGCTGCGATAGTTCCCTGAATTCTTGTTGTTGACCATTACAAAAAAGGTTATATCACAAGAGTTGGGTTTAAGTTAGTCAAATTTCTTTAGAGAAGTCGAATTTCTTTAGAGAAGTGGGCTTTTGACAGCAAAAACTAAAAATTTCAAGCAATTCTGATCTCCAACTTGGACTGAATGCAGAACAGGCATTTCGCCCTTGGACGGCGAAGGAACTCCTAACCAAGACGAGGCAGCAAAAGTTGATTACTTACTGCTTTATACTGAATTCTTACATTTTTCATATTGGGCTTTGTTCTATACACTATAGTAAAGTCTAAAAGTGGCCAACTCCCATGTTGACAACAAAGTTTACCAAGAGGGGCTTTATTGTGTTCCACAGGTTATACAGCTGGTAATATAGTACTTGTGATAAAACAAGTGTTAACTAGTAATTACGTTTTGGTCTCATGAGAATGCTGCTTGCTAGAGAATTGACTGCAATTACTCTGATATTCAGATAGTTTTCTAAGAACGTTATACTCAAACACGTTATACTCAAACACGTTATACTCAAACACGTTATACTCAAACATGTTATTTCATGTTTTCAAGGTTTTATTATTTCTGATTTTGTTCAGTTTTCCCAGGTCCTTCAATGCATAAGAACCAATTGCAAGAATATGCTCAGAAGTCTGCCTTACCACTTCCGAGTTACCACACTGTTAATGAAGGTTATCCACATGCAGCCAAGTTCAGATCAACTGTTTTAGTCAATAAAACAACATACACATCTAAGTCAACTTTTCCAAATCGGAAATCTGCAGAGCAGGATGTTGCGAAACTTGCATTTGATTGCATAGCAAGTAATTTAGGGCAGGAAGGGTGCCCACTCATTGAGCAGGTCTGTTGCAAGTACAACTGGGCAACTTAGGTTGTTGGTTCCAATTCCTGAGTACCATCAGCATTTTCAAGTTGATATTTTATGCTGGTTCTGATGTTACTTGTCCATTTCATGTGTGCTGCTACCATTTTGATTTGGCATGTTATCTGAATTAACAGAACTTGCACATAAGTCACTTGGAATCCTATTAGAAAGTCTATGCACTGTTTTTTGTTGCTTAAGATGATATTTAGAGAATTTCTTTTGTGCTCGTCGCAGCGAGGTATCTCTCAGTCATCTGGCGTAGGCTGTTAAGCCAATTTCTAGTGTCAACGACCTCAGAGATTTGTGATGCCCTATTTATCTTAGGCTGGAACACTGTCCTTGAAGAGTGTGCAACAACTCTTTGAGATGGCATTATTGTGAGCAACAATCTGGTAACTATGGTGCAAATTGGGGGGAAAAAAAAGAGAGGCCAAATTGAGGTTGAGCGTGCCAAAGCCCACAGGGCACAGATTGGAGACGTGCAAGTCAACTCTGCAACCCTTTATTTCCGTAGAGCTATAGTTGCTGAGACCTTAATTAATGTTCTCCTATTAACATTCAAGGTGCTTATTGCACATTCACAAGTATCTTGTGGATTTCAAGAACCAGCCGCCTCACGTTAGATAGAGCAGGTTTCATGTTCTTGAGGTACAAAGCTTCAACGTGACTATACTCCGGCTGCTCAATCATTATGTTCAAAGTTGATGTATAGTAGAGACTTATGGCATTAAGACAGATTAATGCATCAACTGTGAGAAAACTTTCGTAGATTAGACTGCTTCTTGAAATACTCATTGGAAACATTAGTAGAGCTATCACATAGTAGTATATCGATTGTTCTCTATTATAGGTCATTCTCATGCAATTATCATGAATTATGTGACTGTTAGTATTCAAGATGTTACTATATATGTGGATATGTTGAGGGAGATATATGAGAATATGTCTCTCAGAACCTTAGTTAAGCGAGCTGTGCATAGTTAATTGACCTGACCTACAGGAAACTATCTTAAGGGTAACATCATCACAACCTTTTTCTAGGTACATAAGATCATCTAAAACTTGTTTGCTAAGAAACCTTAAAGACTATGCGTTGCCTGCCTATTTCATTATGTCTATTGGACATGTTTGGGACTCAAGAACATTTGCCAAGTCTAGTTCTTGTCTTAAACTAGTTATTCTGCACTGCCATAAAAATTTCATTTGGTGCAGAAGAATTTGGCTTGAACTCTCTTTTATATTTTCCGTAAGCAATTATGTATTATTGATGTGGTTCCTTATACTGGTTTTAATTTACACAGGATCCATTATCTTCCAAGTCTATCCTGCACGAATTTGCTGTGAAGCGTAACCTTACCTTTCCCAAGTATACAACTACCTGTCCAGAAGGGCCAGGCGTGGTGTTTGTCTGTTCCTTGGTTTTTGATGGTCGAACTTACATTGGTGAGGTAGCTGGAAGTAAGAAGTTTGCTGAACAACAGGCAGCTCACAGTACTATCCATTCACTTCTTGGTACATTTAAACTCTAATATATCTCGCTCTTGTGTAATTACTCTCCTGCAGTTCATATAATTGTTGACATTTGTGATGTATAATGTCAAGGTTCTCATTGGGGAAATCTTCTTCGCGAGATTATCAAGTCTAAGGGAAAACTTGCTGCTTGGAGGAAGGATCCAGGCTTCAATCAGAGAATCTCGTCCAATGTTCAGTCAGGTATAAACAATCTGATTTATATTACTCCATTAGTCAGTAAGAAAGAGACCCCCATTATCTTTTAATGAACAAAGGATGGTTTTTGGAAAAGTAATAGATGTCTTTTCCAGTTTTACACTATATGTCGGTGTATGTTGTGAGGCTGAATAAATGTCTAAGGTTCTTATTTGAGGAAGAAGAGAGTACTTAATGGGGTGTCAAAGTCTAGAATATGTTTGAGAGCTAATTTGCTAATGGCTGTGCGGCAGAAATTCATCCAGCTCCTCCAAGTATTCCAGTAAGACGCTCAGAAATCAATTTGCCTCGCCCAGGCATTCCAGTGAGACACTCAGAGATCACCTTGCCCCGCCCAGGCATTCCAGTGAGACACTCAGAGATCACCTTGCCCCGCCCAGGCGTTCCAGTTAGACATTCAGAGATCATCTTGCCTCGCCCAAGCATGCCAGTAAGACACTTCGAAACTTCTCCTTGCCCAAGCACTCCGGTAAGACACCCATCCTTCAACATGTATAGATATCTGGACGTGAGCCATTGTTTGTGTAGATAGTATTGTAAAATTGCAACTGACCATTGGCCTCGGCGTAGCCACAGGGTTGAAATATGTTTGAACAAAGATGACAAATAGTTTCCTTTTGCATTTTGCAGCCTTCAAGAGTCCCAATGAGTTCTTCTGGCGGTCCTTGCCGCGGAGGAAAACGCAGGCTTAATGCCGAGAATTTGGATGTGAAGAAAATGCGAACTTTCGACCGCTATATATGACTCCCACAAATGACTCTGGTTTCTTAGTTTTCGCTGTCTCGAAGGTCATCGTGCAGCATTTGATGAATTGGTGTTTATGTAGTGTGAAACTGTAGCAGTCCAAGGTTAATAACTAAGGCCTCATTGTTCATATGTTAGCAAGTTCTAAAAGTTCTAAAGTTAATACTGATATGGAAAGAGTGTTTTCTTGGAAGGCTGAGCCTATAAAGAGATTTCCCTTCATTTCTGTGCAGGGTATATGTCTCTGTCTAAAATGTACTCCTTTATCCCTGGGGTTGGGGACCTAAATGCTTATGTCTCTTCCTTTTCTTCTTGCTAACCTTCCTCCTGCGGGCACTTGACAGATGGATAGCACGATCTGATATGAATTTGAATCATTGTAAAGCTGTAGAAGTTGGAGCAAAAAGAAGGATGTGGGCTGTCCGAGCAATATTTTCATCTCCAAAGTGACTTTTTGTCGCTGTTTATTCCGAGGTTAAATCTAATAGTAGTAGTAGTAGTTAAGGCTCTGATTATTGTTATGACAGTTGAATAAATTATTCTAAAAACCAAGTGATTGGAGCGGAAAAAGATGAAAGTGTTGAACAAGTTGAACAGTTCTCGTGAACTCAGCCTAGTTTGTAATTGTACGAGTCGAGAGGTACATAGTGATCAATACAAACCCTTCGATTCCAGAAGATAGTCTTTACTGATTGATTCTTTGACTTACTTAAAAAGAGAAGAACGCTCACTTATGAATAACTTTGGATTATCACGTTTAAATTACTCTTAAAAAAATAACAGACGTACTTATTCTTTTTTGAAACCAATAAAAATATATATCAAAAGTCAAAGGAGATCAGAGGACCGGGGACAGCAGCAGGACAAAAATATCCGCAACGAGTGAAGCAAAGTAAGGACCACCGACGACCGATTACTTGCTTTGTTGATACAACCTGAGAAACAGAGGTGCACGAGAGACGGAGACGGGCACTTTTCTCCCCTCGCACTACTGCTTTTACCACACAGTTCACCCCCTTACAGGCATTGTTGGGAATGGCGGTAAGGGCCTATTATGTCCCGAACCCGCTCCTTCCAAGGCCCGCGTTGGTTCCTCAGATAGTCGAAACGAAGATGAAGAAGAAGAAGAATAAGATTGTGGGTGTGGGTGTGGGTGTGGGCAATACTGCTACTAAACCAAGTCGTATGAGCTGCCGGTGCACCACCAAATCCGTGTCCGGAGGAGATGTCTTCTCGGTGGCTCAAACCACCACCACCCACGACTTCGATTACCTGGGTCAAAGCACCAAGGGCGACCTCAACCTTACTTTCAGTAAACCCTTCCCACCTCACCCCACGACGACTTCTACTTCTCAATTACGGCCGCTTATCTTTTGTTTCATTAATGCAGAAATTGATGGTCAGGAGGCTGCCTTAGAAGGTCCAATTGAGGAGGTTGCCAGGCTCAAGGCCGAGGAGGCTGAGGACTTGCTTAACCACTTGGGCATTCCTCCGGTCCTCTCAACGTTTCCCATGTTTTTAATATCTTCCCTTTTGTTGCTCTTTTTAGCTTTACTTACGTCCCTCAATTTGTGTCGAAAGCCTACAAGAGCTGAGCAATTAGTTATTTTCATGCTTCATACGAATTATGCCTACTATTAGCATTTTAGTTTCATCGCAACATCACTCGTCATTTTGTAGTTTCATATCAACGTTTTGCCCCACCCATCAAGCTCAGAGCTTTATCTTAGCAGATGTCAACGCCACTTTCAAGTCACCGTCTTCTTTGCCATTGTATTGGACACCGGTCACTTTATCTCTACCGTTTTTCTACACTTTGGCTTCATCAAGGTTTCTTGTGACCATTTGATGCTACACTATAATCCACCATAGCGGGCATTTTTCAGCATTAACAAAGTACTGCAAAAATGTATCAAGTGCTTCGATCATAATGCTATTGCTCAGAATGCATGTGTCGATTGCCTCTTGATGTTGTCTTCTTTCTTTTTCCTTCGTACTTTCTTTCCATGTTGACGGCACTAATTTCTTGTGCTCTTATGATGTCCAGGGTCCATTTTCTTCAAGGCCTTCTTCCCGTGGAATATTCTGTAGTCGCACATTGAATCTTCGGTCGATCAGTGCAATTGGATATGACATGGACTATACATTGATGCATTACAATGTGATGGTATTATTTCGCTTCCCCTGTGTACTGATTGCTTAAAACCGTCTCAAAGTTATCCTCTTATCCAATTCCTTCAACTGAGAAAGCAATACATCCGTGTCCCCTGATTTGTATGTGGTTTACGGACGTGTAAGAAAAGAATTATCGTATACTGTATTGCTGTCATTTTCAGTATGATGTAGGCATCAAATAGTTATCCAAAATCATTGCATGTATTTGATTCATCTGTTTTGCTCTATGTTCAATGCATACACATGTAGACAATGTGCCTTCTTTTTCTTGGCATTAATGATATCTTACCCCCTATTGTTGTGGTAACCCTACAGCTCATTAAACCCTATCTGTTGGTTGTCACACGAGTCGTTACAACAGTTCCATTGAAAATTCTCTCGCAATATGCATCTCAAGCATTTGAATTTACTCGATGGTGTGACTGATTATAGCTTTTTAAAGACTTAGTGTGCCGCATAAACAGTATATGGCTTCATATGTTGCTTTAATATGCATTTACTCCTCCCAGTGGAAATTGGACCTTTGAAATAATATGACTTTGTTTACAATCTTGTAGGCCTGGGAAGGACGAGCTTATGATTATTGTATGGACAACCTAAGGAACATCGGTTTCCCTGTTGATGGACTTGCTTTCGATCCAGACCTGGTGATTTGCTTGCCTCCGCTCTAAGACTTCCATTATGCATCTAGAATCCTGTTTCTTATTATCAGAGTATCTTTCTGCACTTTTTTATAGGTTATTAGAGGTCTAGTCATGGACAAAGAGAAAGGTAACTTGGTCAAGGCAGATCGATTTGGTTATGTGAAGAGGGCTATGCATGGCACTAAAATGCTGTCTACTCAAGCTGTGAGGTGTGCTTTGAGCCCCTATTGTCTTGTTTATCTTCTAGCATGGGAAAAACTGAATTGCATTTTTTTAAGCAATAAAATGTGAGACAAAAGGCGACTCTGCAAAATGGGTCGTCAGTCTGTTGATGGTGAACTGCTAAATTGTCCTTTAAAGACAAAGTTGATTCATTCCTCTGCTCTAGTATCTAGTGGGGATTATGTATTTCCATGTGCATCCTTCAGAGTTTCGGCTCCATTGCAGCACATGTTCATGTATGTGGGTAGCTCAGGTTTTCCCTGTATCTTATATGTGGCGCAAAGAGGGGTAATATTTTCTATAGTGCCTGTTGACTTTGTATGCATGGAAGTGAGATGTATGGACGGGAATTGGTAGATCTTCGGAAGGAAAGTCGTTGGGAGTTCCTCAATACGTTATTCTCGGTCTCAGAAGCCGTGGCCTATATGCAGGTAGTTTACTCCATCTCTAAGGCACTGTAAGAACATCTTTTCGAATTCTCTTTAATTTTTTGGCTTAAATATACCGATCCCTGATGCTATTTGAGATTATCTAAGCATTTGGAAGCAATGTCTAGTCTCTCAATTAACAAGTAAGCAATGTTTCTGGAATAGCTGACAATGGTACTACTTTCGGGGCCATTTCTTTTATAGGCTAGCATGTATTAGTTTCTTTGTCACATATTAGGTCCATTCACCTTTGGAGGTCTAGATTGTTAGGCTTCACCTTTGTTGAACTTTTGGCTTAGTAAAATTGATCGACATCTTCTCTTAGTATTAAGTATGCACGCCTTTATGTGTTAGCTACAGCTAATTATTTTTTCTGTTCATCCTTATAGTTAACATAACGTGCACCACGGCACCCAAATTGACGGATGCATGATAACCGCTGTACCTGTAATTTGTGGGATGGGATCTGGAAAATGTGAAATCCATGATTCAGGCAGCAGATATGGACCACCTGCTCTGCCTCCAATAAATTAAAATGCACATGGGTTGAGGCTGAGCGCGGATGTGGCCTTAAAAAGAGCTGATTGGAGACAAAAAGATCCAAGCAGTTGACTCAACGCTGTTGGGATTAATATTTGTTGACTATTGAATCTGTAACCTCTAATGTGTACATCTTGTTGTAAGAAATTATGAAGCTTTAGTTCGCTATACATACCTGTACCACAAATACATGAATCCATGTTATGAACGTTATTCCTACTAGTTGAGTGCTTTGGGTCTTGCAATACAAAATTTTGTATTTAGGATTAGGAGATTAACCTATATCTCCGCAGTTAATATGGGTATATATCTGCAATGAAGTGCAAGTTATCCAAAAACTTGGGGTTTCAACTGATCTGCCTGTCTTCTACAGTAGATTCAGAAGTCAGATTAGAGCTATTGCTCCACCACAGCTAGCATATTAGTCATTGCAGTCTTCAGTTTAAGGAGTCACGAAGTCAGCCTGGAATATGTTCCGATCTCACTGCCAATGCGCTATGCAGTTGAGGCTATTACTTTGTCCCCTCAATCCTCTTTATGTTCCTTCACATTGTAGTATCTGAGAATGTTGTGCTTCTATGCAGTGCAAATTTTAGCATTATCATTTCTACAAACGTGCTCCTTCTACATCATTATTCCAGTTTCTAAGGTCCTCAGGAAGATGCTGTATTACTCCCCTCTACGATTCATATTTGTCTCCATAAGCATTTTGGAGCTCTGACAAGTCAAAGCTTGATTTTGATCGTTTTTCCTCAGTTATAACCTATTAGCCCGTGTTGATGTGAAAGGTTTTCCCTGCTCATTTGATTGACGAGTAAAATTGTTTCTAGAGTGATAATTATAACTATACTGTTAGATTTGTCAATAGTCTAAACCTTTTAAGTTCTGTCTCCCAACTGATTCAGTAATGCATTGAGTTAGTGCTGAGATGCATTTAAATTGTTAGTTTGCTTTGTTTTTGATGTGTTTTATATCCCAGATGGTAGATAGATTGGATGAAGGAGCTATTTCAGCAGATCTTGGTCCACTTGATTATAAAGGGCTTTACAAGGCAATATATCTGAAGGGTTTTGACATAATATTGATTTATTTTTATATGTTGAATATAGGTACATAAGTTGTTAACTTTGGCCTTTTGTTTCAGGCTGTCGGGAAGGCCCTTTTCAGGGCGCATGTAGAAGGTCAGCTTAAGGTAATAGTTTGTGTAGATGCTCCGGTTTATGGGACGATATGTTCAAGCATGAACTGATGCGTGGCATCCATACAGAGTGAAATAATGTCCAAGCCTGAACTGTTTGTAGAGCCTGATCCAGAGTTACCTTTAGCACTTTTGGATCAGAAGGAGGTATGACTTAGTAGGGTTCTTATTGTTATCCGCCACCTACTTTGTCTTAGAATTTCCACTTGGACACCTAATTTTTATTCGGTTTATCAGGCCGGTAAAAGACTCTTGCTTATCACCAACTCAGATTATCACTACACAGATAAAATGATGCGGCATTCTTTCAATAGATTTCTCCCCAATGATATGGACTGGCGAGAACTCTTTGACATGGTTAGTATACGTCGACCCTTTAATTCCAGTATGACCATGCTAAAAGAAGCATTTTTTTTTATCTTCTTTGCTGGTCGACTAGGGAAATGACTCCTCCTTGAAAAGGTATAACAAAAGCTTTTGAGCACAAAACCCATCCATGCTTTTACATTTATCATCGCTATAGATGTGAAAAGATAAATTTGGATTTTTATTACATTCCGATACGAAGTTTGTTTTTGTCTCCTTTACGCTGTTGAGTACATCTCAACCTAGAGGTAATACTCATGATGAAGCATTGAAAGCACACACATCTTACCCTTTGTGCTTCGATTTCTTCTTTTTCTTTTTTAGGTTATAGTCTCGGCAAGGAAGCCAGAATTTTTCCAGATGTCGCACCCAATGTATGAAGTTGTGACAGGCGAGGGTCTAATGCGTCCATGTTTCAAGGCTCGTCCAGGTGAGTATCTCTTTCTGCTCCCTGACTCTGTATTAAATTGTCTAGTTTTGAAGCAGATGGGGTTGAATATGTTCTTCTTTGTTAATTAAAAATTCAAGCAAGAAAATAGGTTTTTTTATAGTTTGGTATAATGTGTAGTGCAATAATTAATCGATCTTCATCGCCCCAAAAAAGCAATACTAGAAGAGAGAAAAAGAAGACAAAGGAAGAAGAGAGGAAAACGGATTTTTGGTTGATAGAACAGCAAGCATGGCTGGTTCATTTTAAAGAAGTTGATTCCCAAGTTCCGTGACTATTCAAAATCTTCTTTATTGAGACACCAAGCAATTCACAATTCAACCTTCCTAAGTTGCCTATTTTAGCTGTTAAATATATTGCCAAGCATTCTTGAATGAACTTCTTGTCACCTTTGAATTAAATTGCTCAATGAACTATGTTTTCCTCCATCAACTAGCATCGACTGGTCACAAATCATGCTTTGCTTAATCTAATTCGATTGATCACATGCTTTGCATCAATGGAATTGCAAGAATTTTCTTAATGGCAAATTGTAATACTTGTATATGTAGATTATGAAGATTGGACTTCTTGAATCCGTGTCACTGTTTCCTTCTCTTTCAGGGGGCCTGTACTCTGGGGGAAGCGCACAGATGGTTGAGAATTCCCTGGACATTCATGGAGATGAGATACTGTATGTTGGTGATCATATATATACAGATGTAAGTCAATCCAAAGTCCACCTTCGCTGGCGGACAGCATTGATTTGTCGGGAGTTGGAAGAAGAGGTATCCATTATATAAATCCACTCTCCTTGTAACTTATACTGAAGGGTATATTGTAATGAAAGAAGGGATGGGTTGTCATAAAATTCTTTTACCAAATCCTAGTAAATTTAGATCACTTTGAATAGCCGATATTGCTTACCGTGGTCTGCAATAATTTCTTTAGGTATGTAGATTGAACTGTCAAGCTGTCAACTTACTTGCGGTTGTGGTTTGAATTTTTGTGCGTGATCAACATTCAATGTTGACGCTAGTTTTATCTGGTTGAATGCAGTATAATGCTTTGATTCATGGTCGAGGTCACCGTGCTACACTTATAGAGCTTATAAATCAGAAGGAGGTTGTGGGGGATCACTTTAACCAACTCCGGCTTGCTCTGCAGAGGAGAACTAAGGGGCGTCCTGCTCAGGTATCTTTGTTTCCACGATATAATTTGTCTTCTTGTCTCAACTACTAGTAAAGCCAGTAATTCTCCTACTTACATACTAGCTTCAAAGAAAGAAGTGAGAAGAGATACTAAGGAAGTGCAACATGAAAACTTTCCAGGGAAAGGAGATCAAATGAAAAAAGTGAAGAACAAAAACCATGCAGCAACAAACTCCCATTTAGCGTGGCACCTCACCTTTCATATATACACTGTTTTATCCCGCCCTCTCCTTGCATCTTTATTTCTTCTAATTCTTTTGATGCTGTATCCTTCCTAGTTTACAGCATTGAAAATTCTTTGCTATTTTATTGAGGTTCTATTTCTTTCGTTTCCTCTGATTTCTTTCTTATAACCTTATTATCAAATACTCCTGTGGAAAAGTTGGCCAAGTTTCCGTCCTTCTGTATCACAATATTCTACCATACAGTTTTTTGGAACATGTCCTTTTTCGTGTACTAAACCCTGTGGACCATATTTCCAAACACGAGCTAGAAGACTTGGCATGGAGCAACCTGGAAGAGCCAGATGCATAATTAGGAGAAAACTTGAATTGGAAGTTTAGTTTGCCTTTGAGATTTGAAGGAGAAAAACAGATCTTATGGCCTTCTTTTTCATCGTTGGGAATTCGTCTGACATGAGAACCTTTATTCGTGTACTCTAGTGATACCCATGTAATGTTGTCCTTTGTTGTGGGTGATTCATAATTTTCTGCAATGCATTCTCAGACCCTTGCTGCAACCCACATGGATGACAAAGATCTCACGGAGAGTATACAAAAGTTACTTATCGTGATGCAAAGACTCGACCAAAAAATTGCTCCAATGTTGGAAGCAGATGGGGAACACTTCAACAGAAGGTTAGTGTCAGAGAACCTCAGTCTTGGACGCAGTAACATTTTCTATTCTCAAGCTTGTCTAAATTGTAGGATTTTGTCAAGTTTTTACGCCCTTTGGTTATGAAATGCGTCTTGGAAGGGAGGAAAAAATTGATAATTTGGTTGATATGTGACCCAAATGCAGACGACGCTAAAAATTTTGCCAAGTTCGCAAGCCCTGGATGATTAATGACTAGGTGACTATATATGTAGATCTAGCCTAGAAATCCGCCACAGACCTCTGCTCTCATCACTTCTCAACATATTTTTCTAGTTGCACGTTCGGTTCCATGATCAAATCAAATTAAGACTTCCATACGGTGCCCTTCCACTCTTTTATATTCTGTAAAGAAACTTTCCTAGTTCATTTAATAAAAGTTCCTTTTTTGATGGGTTTTGGGATCATAAAAAGTGTGTACTTTGCAAATGCATAGATTTTGTTTATAGTCGCGGATGAATTTCTTAATGGATGATTTGAATCATCTATTAGTAGTCGTTTCTAGATTCAGTGAAGAAAGGGGTGTTGTCTGTCGATGATGTCTTCTTGTGGTTTAGGCTATGAAGCACCGGTGCGGCACTTAGGGTGAAGCACCGGCACCGGATACGCGTCGGGTGCGGGTGCGCCTCGGGTGCGTGTCCACCAATTTTTTTTTTTTTTTAATTTCTTAAATCCCGGGTGCGGATTGGGTGCGTATCGGCTCAGATCTGTCACCACCGGCGACCATCGGGAACTCCAGCGGCTACCGGAAATCTGAGAGGAGACACTGGAGAGAAGAAGAAGAAGGAAGAAGAAGAAAGAGAAGGAGGGGACTTACTGGCGACCCACTGCGGCGTCCCCGTGCGCCGAGTCCCGGCGACCCACTGCGGCGAGCGCCGTGCGCCTGCTTCCAGAGAGTCGGTGTACTGCGTCGATGTGTCTTCTTCTCTTCTTCTGACTTTTGACTTGTTATGTTATATTATTTACATATTATTTAAGGACATTAGTTTTGTTATATTATGTAAGGACCCAATGTTAAGTTATTACATAAACCATTTCATAGAAATAGAAGTGATACCACATAAAAGCTTTATTATGTTCAGTTTTACAATTTTAATATTTATAGAACAACCCATTAAACTTAACTAATTTGGTTGAAAGCTTTAAAATTTACAAAAGAACCCATTAAACTTCAAAAATCACTACTTTGGTTGGAATGTTAATATATTTTCACATATATCAAACATATATATTATGATTATTAAGATTTAAATTGTTTAAAAATTAAATACTAAGTATATATAATTAAAAAAATATTTATAAAATATGCCGTATCCCCGCCGCACCCGTATCCTAAAATTTTCAAAAATGCCGTATCCGCATATCCGCACCCGTGTCGTATCCGCACCCAAGTCCGTGCTTCTTAGGGTTTAGGGATCCATTTCTCTGTTAATATAGAGGATAATTGTAAGTGACCTCCGGGACCTTTGATAAATTGGCACGGCAATCTCCCGACATTGGCAGGCAGGGAAGTGTGCAGTTCAACTTTGACCATGAAGTTCAGGCACTGACCTCGTTTTTGTTTTGTTAGGTGGGGTTTTCTTTCACGTGCAGGTTTGTGGGACAAAAGTCATCTAATGCGGCAAATAGAGAAGTACATCTTCTGTTTCCACATTTCCAGTTCAGCTCTTAGTATCAAGAAGCTGATTTAACAGTTTTGAATATCTATTCCTGATAAATTGTTCTTTTAACTTCTGCCAACTGCAGGTATGCTGATATTTATACCTCCAGAGTCTCAAATTTCCTCCATTATACACCCTTCATGTATTTCCGCTCACAGGAGCAGGTAAGTGCTTGTGTTATTATTTGAACAAGATCTTCGCGTTATAAATGGTGTCAGCATGTCTTTGATATTACAAAACCTTATATTTTAAGGATTGTTATGAAGAGCGATAAATGCAGTATTGTTTTCATCTTCTTTGATTCTTATTATCATTGTAGTTTAGGTTTTCAGTGCAACTTTTGCACCCACTCTTCCCTTCCAGTGGATGTACTGCTTATTATTTAGTTATATTTTGTTTGTGCAGACACTTGCTCACGATTCGTACTCATCCTACCATCCAAAGCTGAGCCAGTCACCTGAGAGTTTGTAGCTCAATATCTCCACAAGCTGCCCATAGTTCTTGCTGGTCAATTTTGTTGTTGTTCCGATTAACCCTCTTTTCCTGGGAAGAATGGAGCACAAGTATGAGCTGGGAGTTCTGTTTTGATCCCATCACCAGCGTTATGCGTATAGCAGAAAATGTTGTATGATATAGATGTTCCTTAGTGGTCCTTTATATGGGGTTCATACAAATCGTGACACAATGCTTGCCAATAATGGGAAATGATAAAGGAGATAAAATTGCAACCATGTAACCGTGGATATGACCATGATGCGTATAGCTTTTCTTAGCAGTCTGCAACATGGTAGCGGAATTAGTGGTTGTGTGTGTATCTAAGATCGATCAAGATGCTAAATCGAGTTTGATTTGAACCAGTGGAATGTTAGCTGTTTGGTGATATCAGGCTTCTTATTTTCCCTTCAAACATTAGTCAAGGACAAATATGCACTGGGAAAATGAAAGTATTGTCATTGGTGTTGAACACGATAAGCAGGAGCGGCCCCATTCATCATCAAAGGGAGCACATGAGCTCGGACAGTATATTTGCTAATGACCCGAAAAGCGTGGGTACAAATTTATATCTCGAGTGGTGACATTTAACCTTCAATTGCCAATTTTGTTACCCAAAAAAGGAAGAAAAGAAAATTTTGTTTTGCTGTGGAAGGAAAAAGGGTAATTCTACTCGAACATTGTGGTAGCCTATTTTAAACTCTCTTCATGTGAAGGCTGATGGAATGGAGTGGTTGATTTTAGTAGTGAATTAGTTCTTGTGGGGGAAGTGTTGTCGACCGAATACCATCTCTCGAGATTTCTATTCGGTGCTTGTAACATGACATGACTTTTGGATAGTAATCATGGGTGAATTGATCGTAAATCACACCAAACAGTTGGACTAAGCTTTATTAAAACGTAAAAAAACATCAAAATCCCTCTCAAGAGATCAACCAACTGCCACGGGGAACTATTTGCCACACAATCTTGAGAACCTCCTCTCGAGCAAACCCAACAACGGTATGAGCTACTCTATTCACCGATCTATCGTCATAGGTAAGGAGCAATGAGTAAGATACCTTATTCATGTACGACAAATCATGAACATTGACACTCACGTCAATGTTGGGGATGCCGTGATTTGATTAGACTCATCAATAGTTTGACAATAATTTTTGCAATGTACCGTTGATAATTCAAGTAAAGGGGTATGTACAATTCGTTGAGAGAGACTATCTTTATTCCTTAATAATGCTAATTACCACTCTTCGCTGAACTATATTTATAGTGACCAAGAAAAGAAGGTAGAAGTAAGAATTTCTCACATCATGTTTCGTGGAAATTACTAACTGTAAGAACTTGTTTTTGTAGTTACTGCCCGGCTGCCATAGATAAGGGCCTTGGAATACGGTAAAGTGTTTGGAAACTGATCTTGTTCTCACCCGGCAATTATATGGTGGGTGTATGTATCTAGTATCTACCATCCACAATCCTATTTGGCTATTTCTAACCCAAAATTGTTGAAGTCGAGGAAAGAACAGAGAGAAAGGAGGGGAGATGAACAAGTTGAGGTGGGCAATGGACGGCGGGTTTTGGGACGTGGACGTGTCCACCCCCATGACCCTCAACGGCATTGCCCGTCCGGTCCCCGGAGACCCGCTTCCGTTGGGCCTATCCAGGGGGGTCAGGCTATCCAGGCCCAAACAGATTGATTTCTTCCAGCGATTCATGACCATGCCCTTCGTCCCTTGCTTCAATCAACGCCATGGCACCTCCCTCCAGCGCGTCTTCTCTTTCCCCTTTGGTCAGCGCTGGTAATATCTCACCCCTTTCCCTTTTTGTACTCGTAACTCCTTTTATTTTTGTTTTGATTGCAAAATCTGAAAAATACAAATTCCCGGACCTAATATTTTAGCTCATCTCCGTTTCATAATTGAACACCATTTGTATTTCATATTGTTTCTGGAGTTTTGCAATAAGTACAAGGGGGACGAAAAATATGAAATGGAGGCAGTATTACTCTTGATTACAGTCAGTTCTTCTCTCTGTTGTTTGTTTACAGTGCTTGTGGAGTTCTGTATTTTTGTTTGTTTTGTGACCTTAAGCGAGCCAAAGCCATAACTATCTTAGCTGGTATTTTATAGGTTATTATCCCCCAACCGTTGCTTTTTTTAATAGCGATTGTTGAACTTGCTATTTGGACAGTCTGCACTATTTCGCATACAAGTCATATGCGAAAGCGCACAATTTATCTTCGTTCTCTATGTAAAGATGGTCTTCTATACATAACCCAGTGGAACAATTCACGATTTGGGGAAAGAGAAGAACAGTAGGAAGGGGGGTTGAGTAGGAGTTAGTGGAGACATTTAGCGGAAAAAGCTCTCGCACACTGGCGGGGCATACAGGTACTATTATACAGCAGAATTAACTGATGTGATTGTGGAAATTCTCATGTCTTATTGTTACACCTTTTGGGGGGCCCGAGGGGGCCACTATCACTATGTCATAAACTAGTAGTTGCTCATCTTGATTCTATTTAGTAGAATAAACTGAAAGCTGTTACAATTTTCCATAGAACTTGTCTTAAGGGCAATGGAGATTGTGAACATTCTCTTGCCTTATTGTTGCACCTACTTGGGGCTGCCGGGGGTGGGGGTGAACCTGAGAACATGATAAACTGAGAACTGTGGAGTACAATTGCCATTTCTACTGCTTGTTGTTGCACACTTAATTTTCCTTGATGGCGATGTGGATTTTGCAACCATGGTATTCATGATGGAGACATATTGACTGATATTTTGGCCAAAGTTATGCAGGTTTTTGACATTACTAGGTCAGTTCAATGTACAAGATTTCCTGTCTACTATAAGAACAAATGGATTTATGCAGCCCTCGGAATCCTCATGGATGCAGAGCCTCGGAAGACACCTTTGCAACAAATCCTTGTATGCCCTTGATTTTTGCTCGGAGCTGTTGATAACACCTGATGATACCTTATTAGCTAGTGTGGAAGCATATGCAGATAACAAGACACCTCGGAAAAAAGCAATTTTCCATCACAAGGCAAGCTTCTTTGTCGAGTAGACTCCTTCATCTGTTAGTTTTCTGTACTAGGTTAATATTTTTACTTGTCTTTGTGTGTAGAGTAACTAGAACATGTTAATGTACATGTTGCTGCAAATAGGGAAGGAGTCCTCAATCCCGCCTCCTTTTCTCCTCTTTACTCCAACAATGCATCTGATGTTTTCCTTTGATACCTCATGCGTCAGTGCTGTACTTCTGTCTTGTTGGTTTGGGTTTGTCATGTTTACTTCCTATGTTCCATTAATATGACTACTCATCTCTTTTGTCAATTTTTGGAATATCAATAAATAAGTTTTGTTACTTTTGCAATTTCACCCACCGATGAAGTTGCCGCCAAGCATTCATACCAGGAAGCTGTACTAGCTAGCTGGTCCAAGTTACTCAAGTGATTCGTTAATGCGAGGAGATGGGTTCGCATTACACTAGAGGTGCCAGTCCAGAGTGCAGTCTGAGTCAGATGTCAAGTATACTTATGTAGGAAAGAGCAAGAGCAAGGGAAGGAACTGAGGCAATCAGGGTATAGTGTGAGGACAAGCAATGCTATGAGGTCGAAGGCGAAGAGCGAGTTCAACGATGGTCTAATGTCCATTGTCAAGGCCCACTGCTAAGGTCCAAAGTCGGAGTGCGCAGCCAAATTACCTTCTCTCTCCAGACTTCTTTACGCTTCGTGATGTAGAGTGAGAAAATGGAAATGTGAATTGTTGGTTAAATGTGTTCTCCAAGTTTTGTGGTTGGCTGAGGAAATCTTGTCTTGATGTGACACCGAGGGTGTGCTATATGCCGGTGTGTTGCCATATCGGTGAAGAACCGTACTCGCTCGGCTTCCTTTGCACAAATTCGCTCTGTGAAGTCCAACTCGGACAATGCCGGTGAAGTTAAGAGTAAGCCCTCGGTCTGTCGACCTGTCCAATACCTTTGCTAAGGCTCACGAAGGCGTCAAGAGACCAGAGAACCTGGCAGTGGTGGGCAAGCCTACTCCCGACTGGCAGGGGACTAGGCGCGATGCCCTCATAAGATTCCCGTCTTGGAATAACCCAAGGGTCATGATTATAAGAGGTGTTGGAGTGTGTAGACTAATCTTGCAGTTACCCTGATCTCAATGAAGAGAGCTCTTGGTGCCGGAGCATGTAGATCAATCCCACATGGGGACAGCGCATGGCACAAGGTCTCCAAGTACCCGAAAGTTCTATGCCAGGGTACCAGAGGAAAGAGGAGGGTAGACGAACCCAAGGTTTGGGAGTGGAGTGTGTATTGGAGGAAAGGAGCTCGGAGAGCCCTGACATGCTGCCTTCCCCATGACAGGCCAAACCCCCCGAGGTGGGCCTTCCCTGGTCTGACCAGCCGACCCCTTAGGGCGGATTGTGCCCCTTTGGCTGGACGTACCCCATAGTGACAGGTCGTCCTCCCATTGGCCAGGGTACTCCTTGCAACGGGCATCCTCCCTTTGGCTGGGAGTACTACTTCGTTGCCTAGTTTTGTGCTTTTGGCACTTTTTGCTGCGTGTAACACGGATGGTGCTCTCTGGTTTGACTGGGTTGCTTCATTGACGATTGGCCATTGAATTTTACAAATAAGAGCCACATTTCATACCCAAAATGGACTAGCGGCACTCGTGTTCTCTACCCATCTATCTCTCTTCTTCTCTTCTTTTTGTCAAATGCCACGCTGCCCCCCACCTTTCTCTTATACACATTTCTACCGACTGTAACTTTTGCAAGTTTTGGCCTGTTAATTCTGCAGCTGCTGTTGGCAACACCACCATTTGTTTTCCTCCCTTTTACCTTTATCTGATCTTTCTACTACCTTGCCAACCCTCAACCCAATTTCTTTTTCTTCTAATCACCATCACCACAACAATCGCCGGTCAGCACCCCATGACCGACTAAAATGAAACAACATTGATCTTCTTAAATTCTCAATCGCGTTGCCAATTTCTGACCTGACCAGATAGCAAATCATAGCACTATATGTATCCAAAATGCACATACGTTCTCAAGTTCTCTGTTCTCTCTGATGGTATGGTCGTATGCATTGCTGGGTATGTATATGAGGCTAAATATCTCCTCTTGTGTGATAGAGTGTGTGGGCACATATTGCAAACAAGTACTTTGTTCTGGACTTGTGGTCTATTGGTAGTAGGCTTGGCGTTTTTTGGTGACCTTGACATCCAAATTAGAAAACAAAGGTATTGTAAAACATAAATATGCATCTTTGCGCTCAAAGATGTTAGCGACAGTCTCTAACTGGAGGGGAGATATCTGAAGCCAATAACACGCAGGGCCGAGTGTCTCCCTGAACTAGGCCAAATCTCAGGAACGGTTGGTGTAGTTTTCCCTAAAAACGTATAAATGTTTTTGCATTATTTAGTGCTCGTCGCTGGAAAGTTACTTGTTAACTCCTGCTTGAATCATATGTGCTTCTTTGCAGTTTCCACATCATAATCTCACTGTAGAGGCAGCTTGGCCAGGACTCTTTATTGACCAGCATGGTACTTACTGGGATGTACCTTTCACAACAGCAATTGATCTGGCATCAGTTGCTGCGGACGCCGGTGCAAGTTACCATGTCTTTGTCAACTATAATGCTGGTTCACCAAAGCAATTTGAAGGTCAACCAACTGGCAGTGTAGCTGCTACTTTACTCCCCGGTTTGTGTGCCAAAGGTGCTTTGTCCTTGAAGAAAAATATTGACATTTGGAAAAGTGAAGCACAGAAGTTGAAAATGGTGCAACCGTATGACATATTCCTCTCGAATCCTCATATTTCAGCTTCTGGAATCCTTGGTAAGAGAAACCTCTATCGTACCGAAAATTATTTTTGCTATTGATCTAGTTGAAAGGAAAGGCAGTGATAGCTCTTTAAATTAAACGGATAGGTGTACTCCTGTATGAGTAGATAATTAACCTTAATATGAGGTCGCAACAAGTCTTGGCTGCTCTTATTTTTTCTTTTGCAGTTAATGAAATATCTAAGATGTGAACAGATTGACTCCATTGGATTGCTGCATTTTCTTTACGTGTATCTATTTGCGAATGTGGGTCTGTCATACTGTTTAGCAGGCATGTACTGTGAAGTTTATGCGTATAAATGGTTGGGATACTTATCAACAATAATACCATAAGCTTAGCTTGGCTTCCTTACACTGTTGTTGGAACCAATTGCTGGTACTAATGCTGTTGGTTGATCCTGAACAATAGTAACTTATCTTTTGTACTGCCATATATCGGACACATCCCTGAATTTTTTATCACTGATGTCATATATACAAGGATGTGTAAATGTATATCTTTGCAGGAGCTGTAGTTACTGCGTCTCTGGGAGAAAATTCAGTCAGAGCACCACCGGAAAACGGATCCGAAGGGTTTAAAGGTTTTGGACTTCATTACCGGGGAGCAAATTCTGCCATTTTGGCTGATGTATTTGCATCTGTGTCACTATCTGCACAGCATGGTAACTTCCAAAGGATGTTTCTAGATCTTACCCGGTTTTATGGCCGCCTGGATTTTCCTTCTGGCTCAAATTTTGTTTCGGGCGCCACTTGCTTGGCCAGTAATTTTTACAATTCCCAAGCACCAAGTCTTGATGCCGTTCAGGCAATTTGTCCCAGTGCCAAACTTTCACTTCAACAGCAGGTACTTAGTTTTCAATCATGACTTCCCTAGGTTGCATCTTTACGAATACTTTTAGATCATGTGCATTTATTTCGCAGGGAGAACGCAATAGTCAAAAAGCTCCTTGTCTACATACTAATCAAAAAAACAAAAAACAAAAAGGTCCTTCTCTACATCAATGGAAAGGCATTCATCACTTGTATCTTTCTGCATATGTTTATGGTGTTTTAAGGTCAAATTGAAAGTCTAGGGTTTTCATATGAACTGTAATAGTAGCCAATATAGCTCTAGGATATTATGCTCGCTGTCTATCTGACCAGTAGTCAAAACTCTTGCAGTTAATAGCTGTCTTAGCATCAAATTCCTAGTTTTCTATATGGATGCAGTATATAGTTATGATTATGTTGATAATTAAGTTGGCTGCATGAAGCTGTTTGTTTTGATTTAAGCTTCCATAAAGTTTCTCCTTGGTATGTATTATATGGATCTTTCCTTGAACTTTGAGGAGGAAACTTGTTAATCTGACATTGCATTATATGGCCATTGTTCACTGATCCATTTCGGGGATGACCTAAATTATTCATGGATTTATTGCAGATTGCTGGACCTTTCAGTTTCAGAGTAGATTCAGGAGTATCCCTCGACTTAAAGAATAGAGAATGTCACGTCAGTGTGAGGGATCCTGTGTATGCAATTGAATATGCATTGCAAGTTCTAGGGTCGGCCAAGGCTATGGCTTGGTATTCCCCCAAGCAGCGAGAATTCATGATAGAGCTTCGATTTTTTGAGAGATAAAACTGTATACTTTGGTTTTGCAAAGCAATGCAGCTGTTTTCATTCTGATTTCTGTACATTTGTTCCATCACCTAAAAGGAGGCTGAGGTCAAATTTATGCTCTCAACTCTGAAAATTAAACCCCTAGGGGTGGTGGAGATGGCAAAGGGTCTCGAGGTTCCGAGTTTGAATCCCCGTATCGACAGGGTCATATACAATTGCAATTCTCATCTTCCAAAAAAAAAAAAAAACTCTGGAAATTGGGTGTGGTACATGCTTTTCTTTGTGAATCTTAGCGAAGGACCATGTCTTGTACTTTCCCAATGGGTAGAGAGGAAAAAAAGGAGCACAGCATGCACCAATTCGCAATTCATGCAAGCCCAAACTTGACCAGAGCAGAAAGTCCCGTGTAGTCCCCTTCTTGCCATATGCATGTAATGAACTTCACGAAGT
Organism: Escallonia rubra; assembly: GCA_033065855.1. Classification (NCBI taxonomy): domain Eukaryota; kingdom Viridiplantae; phylum Streptophyta; class Magnoliopsida; order Escalloniales; family Escalloniaceae; genus Escallonia; species Escallonia rubra. The sequence goes on along the minus strand of JAVXUO010002782.1, from coordinate 336,963 downwards.
TTTTTTTTATTTTTTGAAAGAAGTCAAGAATATATACCAGCTTTTCAAATAAGACCAAATGTACAACGAGTCGCCAAAAGACAGACATTACTTCATAAAGATTTGGTTTAAAGCTTTTTTGCCACTGAAATAATATCCAGTTGTTTGGAACGTTAAAAAGGAAGTTGGAATTGGATTCTGGATTTGTTTCTATCAAGCAAAATCCGATGGAAAATGGTCGGGATTTCATAAAACTTGAAATCCCAATCTCTGAAATAATATCCACATCGGTCAAGTGCATTCATTCAGAGAAATAATTTCTCTGGGTGCTGGCTCGACGTTTTGAACCCAAGAAGTGAAGGAATGGAACAAACTTCCTTGATTATCACACCAACCCCTTGTGGTTATCCTTGAGCCGTGCTTCAAAAACATGGAAAGAGCTTGCAAACAAAAATGAGATACCCTAGCAAACAAATAAGACCACTCTAACAAGCTTATAAAGTTGGAAGCTTAATAAATAAATAGTTAGAAAAGAAAAGGGATCCTAGTTGTGCCTAATATCCTTGGAGACACTTCTCCGCACTAGGTAAGATGCCCCCAGGCCTTCAGGACTATTATAGTAGTCTTCCTTGTTGCCTAGCAAAGCTTTTTCCCGTAGGTACTCGTTCAATGCAGTGTCGTTGTTCTTGAACACGTCGACCTTTTTGAGGGCTGCCATAAAATCTGGAGATGGTTTGTAGTGGGCCATCCTATAGCGTAATTCCACACGACCAAGATCCCTACACATCCTTCTTTTGTACCATGCAATTCGACGTGCCACGCGATCAGAAGGGAGTGGAGGCAGCGGAATAGAAGAGAACCTCCTCATCACACACTCGTGTGCAGCAAGGTTTTCTTCTGCACCAGTCATAAGAGCTGCAAAGAAGATTACCAGTACTAGTGCCATTTTTGTTAAAGAAATGACGGAAACTTTCCCGGAGGAGCTGGTAATCACGGCAACCATTGTGACTAGTTGACTTCTGCTGCGTCTAACGAAAAAGAAATTATTTCTTATTCCCTCTCTAGCCAGACCTAAATCTGCAGTAAAAAACAATAAAGGCCAGAAGTGACAAATTGGGTGAATCAGATAAGGAATAGTTCATTACTCGACAAGCCACATAGTGCATAGAAAAACTGCCAGTACAAAAGTTACTGTACACCTGGTGTTATCAACAATATGCAATAGAAAACTACCTTATGAACCCTTCAAAGTTATTTGTTCACTATGAAGGAAACCCTACTCTCAAAATGCCAAAATTGACAAAGCCTAATTCTAACATGTGGGTTTCCCGTAGACTAAAATTACATAGCAGAAGAAATTATGAAACCTAAAGCACCGGCTAAAAAGTGGAGATACTAACCAGAGGGAGGACGGGAGACGGAGAAGTTGTTTCCGTCAAAACAGTGATCGTAACTTTGCCGGAGGAGAGGGCAAATACTCCCTCTGTCCCGATCTTGTTGATTTTACACGCATATTAAAGATTTAGGTTATATATAGTGTATTTTTTCTATTTTACTCTTTAGAGAGAGGGGGGAAGAAAGTGGGACGGGAGAGAGAAAATTGGTTGGTAGAGTGTTAAATATTGTAAGAGAAATAGAATAAGAAAGCATAAAGTGGTGGGCCAGGAGATAGAAAATGAGTTGGATAGAGAAATTTAATAAAAAGTGTAAATATATAAAAATACCTATAAAATCTTTTTTAATTTGAAAGTGATCAATTTTTATGGGACGGCCAAAAAAGAAAATCAAATCAAATTTTCATGGACGGAGGGAGTATAAGTGAATTTGGGACTGTTTGAAGCATAACCGCGATTATATACCCTTCTGACATTAGGGGGCCGATTTTATCAACGGCTACACAGGCAAAATACGGATTTTGTCGCTAACAGGTCATTGCCAATAGATTGTCAACATTTTGTGCTCGGTGTTGAAACAAAATTTATATTCGTATTTGTTATTAACGTTGAGTAATGGTAAGATCTTTAAAGTCCTCCAAAGTTGTGTGTCAAGGTATTAGCCAAACAACTTTTCCTCTAGAATTCTCTCACAACATCAAGATTTTCTCTGAGAAGGAAATGCATAAACTCAACATCTTTCGAAGGCCTCAACAAGGCCCACACAGGAAAAGAAACTGTTAATCAATTAAAGACGCCTACGTACCACGTAATACGTAATGGGTTTGGGAACATACTGTACAAAATATCCGAAAATTCCGACGAAGGATCCTTATTGTTACGAGCCTCTAACACGCTTGATCTTTATTCGCAGGTACGAAAACTGTCCACGAACAAAATCCTAGAGCTTGGTGGAGAGTGCAATAGGGGAAAAGCTAGAGCTTGGTGGAGAGTGCAACAGGGGAAAAGATTGTCTTGTGACTTATTGTATTATCTGTTTGTCTTGAAATATTTCTAGCTTTTATATAGAGTTAGTATTAGAGACTGCCTTGATTTTATCTCAAACATTTATGAGATAATTGACTGTATTTATCTCAAACACTTACGAGATAAATATCATCTAATTAACAGTAATAATCATGACTAATAATAACACATTATCTGCTAGTGGGCGGATAATGGGTCTACTGTCCCAATTTATTAACGAAAACAAACCCCAATGCAGAGAGAAAGCTGAAAACAAGAGAGAGGTGATGTGATTATAGCATCTTTCGGTTATAGTGAGAACATAGGGTATGGACTTAATAACAACAATTGCTTCCAATTTACAACCCACAAAAGAAATTGGTCCAAGTCACAGCCCAGAACCAACAAAGAGAGAGGAAGACAAAAGGTAGCAAAGAGAGAGGAAGCGAAGACTTCATCTTTTCGAGAAATGCTGCCTCAGGTGAGTACCCGTCTTCTCCGATGATTGCGGGTGGTCGTCCATCGTCTCCGGTGGTCACGGGAGGTCGCTGGAGTTGCGGGTGGTTGCCTCGAGGCTACTGTCGTCGCTCTCTCTCTCTCTCTCTCTCTCTCTCGCTAATTAGGTTAGTGTAAGTATCTTATTTATGTTTTGACCCCCTCGCAACTTATGTTCTATGTTTCGACCTCCAAAAAATCTTTTAGAAATTATGTTTTTCACTCATAAGTATCAGATCCGCACCCGATATATTCTTTTTTTTTTTTTTGTGGTCAAAGTCCTTTGTATTCCATTACTAATCAAACTTAAACATCTATCCACATTACATCTCAGCACTATAGATCACATTTTCCCTATATACATGTAACATTTTATGCTATAAACACTGTTTCACTAAATCCCCATACTGCACAAAGCTGCTTATTCTCCACTGATGGTACCACCTTAGTCCAGCTACTCACCCTCCACTAAATCTATTGCTGGATAACATGACAGCAGCTTTATGATTCTGCTTGCAAATGCTCAAAGGCTCTTGTGTTTCTTTCCTTCAATTCCACAATCCATAGAAGTTGAAAATGGTGCAATCGCTATGACATAATCCTCTCGAATCCTCTTATTTCAGCTTCAGGAATCCTTGGTAAGAGAAACCTCTATCATACCGAAAATTCTTTTTGCTATTGATCTAGTCGAAAGGAAAGGCAGTGATAGATCTTTAAATTAAACGGATAGGCGTATTCCTGTATGAGTAGATAATTAACCTTAAGATGAGGTCGCAACAAGTCTTGGCTGCTCTTATTTTTTCTTTTGCAGATAATGAAATATGTAAGATGTGAACAGATTAGATTGACTCCATTGGATTGCTGCATTTTATTTTACGTGTATCTATTTGCAAATGTGGGTCTGTCATGCTGTTTAGCAGGGAGATGTATAAATGGTTGGCATACGTATCAAACAATAATACCATAAGCTCAGCTTGGCTTGGCTTCCGTACACCGTTGTTGGAACCAGTTGCTGGTACTAATGCTATAATTGGTTGATCCTGAACAATACTAATGCGATTGGTTGATCCAGCAGTGATATATATATCCATCTCTCAGCAACACCCACCTCCTATCATCACTTAACCAATGCAGACGACCAACAACAGATGCCTATTCATAGAGGATTTTCCTGATTTAGTTTATCTTCCACACAGCAATTAGGGTAGTTAGGTTTTGTGTCTATTACAATCTATTAAATACAAACGCATTCTGATGTTAGTCAAAGATGGTGAAGGAACAATTAAATTGCAAATGAAATACCTTGTTTGATCGGCAAAGAGACGAGGTGGTGGCGGCGCAGCGTGGCGGGCACAGCGTGGGTCAAACGTGGTCTCAGGCGTTGGATTAGGGCAATGGCAGCGGTGGCAGGGAGCGGTATGGCAGCCGTCGTCGGAAGAGCATATAGGTGGCTGTTTTGATGATGAAGTGGAAAGAGAAATTAAGGTTGGATTTTGTGCTTTCTTTTTTATTTTCAGTTCTTTTTTTAGTTATAGTTAACCATGATTAAGAATTTAGATCTAGACATTGGGCCCATGACTTACCAACCTCGCTTAATTGGCGCGATATTAGTGGTAATTTAACACCACGTATGCTAATGACGTTGCGTTTGCCAACCACAGAATATTTTCTCGCTGCGAGCATCTTTACGAATACTTTTAGATCACGTGCATTTATTTCGGAGAGAGAACACAAATGTCAAAAAGCTCATTCTCCACGTACTTATCACAAAAATAGAAAATAAGGTCCTTCTCTACATCAATGGAAAGACATTCATCACTTGTATCTTTCTGCATTTTAAGGTCAAATTGAAAGTCTAGGTTTTTCATATGAACTGTAATAGTAGCCAATATAGCTCTAGGATATTATGCTCGCTGTCCATCTGACCAGTAGTCAAAACTCTTGCAGTTAATAGCCCGTGTTAGCATCAAATCCCTAGTTTTCTATATCGATGCAGTATATAGTTATGATTACGTTGATAATTAAGTTGGCTGCATGAAGCTGTTTGTTTTGATTTAAGCTTCTATAGAGTTTTTCATTGGTCTGTATTATATGGATCTTTCCTTGAACTTTGAGGAGGAAACTTGTTAATCTGTCATTGCATTATATGTCCATATATTGTTCACTAATCCATTTCGGGGAGGACCAAAATGATTCATGGATTTATTGCAGATTGCTGGACCTTTCAGTTTCAGAGTAGATTCAGGAGTATTCCTCGACTTGAAGAATAGAGAACGTCATGTCAATGTGAGGGATCCTGTAGATGCAATTGAATATGCATTGCAAGTTCTAGGGTCGGCCAAGGCTGTGGCTTGGTATTCCCCCAAGCAGCGAGAATTCATGACAGAGGTTCGATTTTTTTAGAGATAAAACTGTGTACTTTGGTTTTGCCAAGCAATGCAGCTGTTTGCATTCTGATTTCTGTACATTTGTTCCCGCACCTAAAAGGACGCTGAGGGTCCAATTTATGCTCTCAACTCTGGAAATTGGGGGTGGTACATCCTTTGTCTGCAGACCAACCACCCACTAAACTTAAAGTTTGTAACTTTTGTTGAAGTTTCCACACAAAACAAATAGGGCCAAACAACGAACAGGAAAAGAAAAAAAAAACTTTATTAGCAGCTCCTCATGGTAAAGCATATTGCAGATCGATTAGCATCACACTCGCTTTCACACGCACGAGAGATTGATTCCTTAATTTCTATCAGAGATAGGATAGTATAAACAAGCGCACCCTGCGAAGGTGCTCAATCAGCGCAGTCTCGTTGTTCTTGAACCGATCAACTTTCCTCAGCGCTGCCACGTAAAGCGGCGACGGCTTGTGGGCGGAGCTCCAATACAACAATTCGCTACGAGAGTGACTCAGGCACGCCGGGCCTAGACCTGACAAATATGGTTTGACAACATGAGGGTTGGCGGAGGTGGGCGGCGGAGGCGGAGGTGGAGGAGAGAACCACGAGACCACGCAATCGTCAAACGTCAGGCCCTGGCCTTGGACTGCAGACAAAAGTAGCAGCAGCACGAGTACGGTTGTGGTTCTCGTGATCGGAATTTTGGCGGAGGAGTTGGCAGTAGCAGTAGCAGACATTGTGAGCGAATTTGGGGCCTGCGGCATACATTTGAAGCATGCATATACATGTAACCTGCATAATCGTAACGTAAGCCCTTCCGACGTTATTAGGGTTTGGTTTGCAATACGTAACGTATGTGCGGACTTTAGTGTTGCGGCTGTATATACGGGCGTACAAGTTAGAAGATACTGTTTATGGAATGCTAACACCCATTGAACCTCCTGGCAATGTGGTACGGATTTGGCCCGTCAGGGTTGGATTATTCTGGGGGCAGTATTTTTATGGACTCATGCCCACACCTATCTTGGACGGTGCAATAATGCATCTGTGATTGTTGTGGCAGTGGTAACGTTAAGTATGGTAGTCAGCTCACAAGTTATGCTCTCAATTTGAATTGAACAAGTGATTAACCTAAAGAAACAAGCAATAGTACGGTCATGTTTATACCATTGAAAACTGTAATGTACGGGACTTGGCAAGGCTGATACGTCTAAAGGCACCAAGCATGTCAAGTCGGCGTATAATGAGTAATCAACCTAAGAACGAGTCCCACTTAAGGCCAATCCGCCCAGAACAAGAGGGGCAAGTTGCTAACTGTCAAATCACATTGTCAAATCGAATACATTAAAGACTACATGACATTTGGCAAATTCTGACCATAGGAGAGACACGTGACTTCTTCGCATTGGGCCTAAGGTTTTAACTATGCTACATGTTGTCCAAAGAGAAGGTGTAAAAAATGTGACAAGGGCCGAATAGAAACTTAATTTGGAAGGTGAAATGAGGTTATCTCCATTCCCAACACGTGGCAAGGTCATATCACTCAAAGAGCTTAGTGTGAGCAGAATGATAAGACAGACACGCTCCGACACACGGCAATTCCAGATTGGATCATCCTGGAGGCGTGGCATAAACAACTGTTTTGAATATCTATTCCTGATAAATTGTTCTTTTAACTTCTGCCAACTGCAGGTATGCTGATATTTATACCTCCAGAGTCTCAAATTTCCTCCATTATACACCCTTCATGTATTTCCGCTCACAGGAGCAGGTAAGTGCTTGTGTTATTATTTGAACAAGATCTTCGCGTTATAAATGGTGTCAGCATGTCTTTGATATTACAAAACCTTATATTTTAAGGATTGTTATGAAGAGCGATAAATGCAGTATTGTTTTCATCTTCCTTGATTCTTATTATCATTGTAGTTTAGGTTTTCAGTACAACTTTTGCACCCACTCTTCCCTTCCAGTGGATGTACTGCTTATTATTTAGTTATATTTTGTTTGTGCAGACACTTGCTCATGATTCGTACTCATCCTACCATCCGAAGCTGAGCAAGTCACCTGAGAGCTTGTAGCTCAATATCTCCACAAGCTGCCCATAGTTCTTGCTGGTCAATTTTGTTGTTGTTCCGATTAACCCTCTTTTCCTGGGAAGAATGGAGCACAAGTATGAGCTGGGAGTTCTGTTTCGATCCCATCACCAGCGTTATGCGTATAGCAGAAAATGTTGTATGATATAGATGTTCCTTAGTGGTCCTTTATATGGGGTTCATACAAATCGTGACACAATGCTTGCCAATAATGGGAAATGATAAAGGAGATAAAATTGCAACCATGTAACCGTGGATATGACCATGATGCGTATAGCTTTTCTTTGCAGTCTGCAACATGGTAGCGGAATTAGTGGTTGTGTGTGTATCTAAGATCAATCAAGATGCTAAATCGAGTTTGATTTGAACTAGTGGAATGTTAGCTGTTCGGTGATATCAGGCTTCATATTTTCCCTTCAGACATTAGTCAAGGACAAATATGCACTGGGAAAATGAAAGTATTGTCATTGGTGTTGAACACGATAAGCAGGAGCGGCCCCGTTCATCATCAAAGGGAGCACATGAGCTCGGACAGTATATTTGCTAATGACCCGAAAAGCGTGGGTACAAATTTATATCTCGAGTGGTGACATTTTAACCTTCAATTGCCAATTTTGTTACCCAAAAAAGGAAGAATAGAAAATTTTGTTTTGCTGTGGAAGGAAAAAGGGTAATTCTACTCGAACATATTGTGGTAGCCTATGTTAAACTCTCTTCATGTGAAGGATGATAAGAGTGGAGTGGTTGATTTTAGCAGTGAATTAGTTCTTGGTGGGAGAAGTGTTGTCGACCGAATACCATCTTTTGATATATCTATTCGGTGCTTGTAGCATGACATGACTTTTGGATAGTAATCATGGGTGAATCGATCATAAATCAAACCACAAACAGTTGGATTAAGCTTTACTAAAAAGTAAAAAAGATCAAAATTCCTCCCAAGCGGTCAACCAACTGCCACGGGAACTACTTGCCACACAATCTTGAGAAACTCCTCTCGAGCAAACCCGGCCCGACCTACCATCATAGGTAAAGGAACAATGAGTATTCATGTTGACATCCCCGTCAAGGTTGGGGATGCTGGGGATTGATTTTGTGCAATATAATTATGTGCGTATACGTCATTGGTAATTCTAGGTTTATAGTGACCAAAATAAGGTAGAACCGTAGAAGTAAGATTTTCTTACAACATGTTTCGTTTCGTGTAAAAACTTGTTTTTGTAGTTACTGTTTGTCTGCCATAGATAGGGCCTTGGAATCAGTAGTCGAGTGTTTGGAATCTGAGTCTTGTTCTCACTCGACAATCACATGGTGGGTGTATGTATGTATGTACCATCCACAACCCTATTTCTAGCTCCAATCGAAGACAAGTAAAGAATAGAGAGAAAGGAGGGGAGATGAACAAGTTGAGGTGGGCAATGGACGGCGGGTTTTGGGACGTGGATGTGTCCACCCCCATGACTCTCAACGGCCTTGCCCGCCCGGTCCCCGGAGACCCGCTTCCGTTGGGCCTATCAAGGGGGGTCAGGCTATCCAGGCCCAAACAGATTGATTTCTTCCAGCGATTCATGACCATGCCCTTCGTCCCTTGCTTCGATCAACGCCATGGCACCTCCCTCCAGCGCGTCTTCTCTTTCCCATTTGGTCAGCGCTGGTAATATCTCACCCCTTTCCCTTTTTGTATTCTTAACTCCTTTTTTTTATTATTGCAAAATTTGAAAAATATAAATTCCTGGACCTAATATTTTAGCTCAACTCCGTTTCATAATTGAACACCATTTGTATTTCATATTGTTTCTGGAGTTTTGCAGTAAGTACAAGGGGGACGAGAAATATGAAATGGAGGCAGTATTACTTTTGATTACATTCAGTTCTTCTCTCTGTTGTTTGTTTACAGTGCTTGTGGAGTTCTGTATTTTTGTTTGTTATGTGACCTTAAGCCATCCTATCTTAGCTGGTATTTTATAGGTTGTTAACCCGCAACCGTTCCTTTTTTTAATAGCAATTGTTGAACTTACTATTTGGACAGTCTGTCCTATTTCGCATACTAGTCATATGGGAAAGCGCCACACAATTTATCTTCGTTCTCTATGTAAAGATGGTCTTCTATATATAACCCAGTTGAACAATTCACGATTTGGGGAAAGAGAAGAATAGTAGGAAGAGGGGTTGAGTAGAAGTTAGTGGAGACATTTAGCAGAAAAAGCTCTCGCACACTGGCGGGGCATACAGGTACTATTATACAGCCTTCTACCCAACATAATTAACTAGTATTGTGATTGTGGAAATTATCATGCCTTATTGTTACACCTTTTGGGGGGCCGAGAGGGACACTGTGTCATGAACTAGTAGTTGCGCATCTTGATTCTATTTTGTAGAATAAACTGAAAGCTGTTACAATTTCCCATATAACTTGTCTTAAGGGCAATGCAGATTGTGAAAATTCCCTTGCCTTATTGTTGCACCTACTTGGGGCTGCCAGGGGTGGGGGTGAACCTGAGGACATGATAAACTGAGAACCGTGGAGTACATTTCCATTTTTACTGCTTGTTGTTGCACACTTAATTTTTCTTGATAGCGATGTGGATTATGCAACCATGGTATTCATGATGGAGACATATTGATTGATATTTTGGCCAAAGTTATGCAGGTTTTTGACATTACTAGGTCAGTTCAATGTACAAGACTTCCTGTCTACTATAAGAACAAATGAATTTATGCAGGCCTCGGAATCCTCATGGATGCAGAGCCTCGGAAGACACCTTTGCAACAAATCCTTGTATGCCTTTGATTTCTGCTCGGAGCTGTTGATAACACCTGATGATACCTTATTAGCTAGTGTGGAAGCATATGCAGATAACAAGACACCTCGGAAAAAAGCAATTTTCCATCACAAGGCAAGCTTCTTTTCGAGTAGACTCCTTCATCTGTGAGTTTGCTGTACTTGGTTAATATTTTACTTGTCTTCGTCTGTAGAGTAACTAGAACGTGTTAATATACATGTTGCTGCAAATAGGGAAGGAGTCCTCCAACCCGCCTCCTTTTCTCCTCTTTACTTCAACAATGCATCTGATGTTTTCCTTTGATACCTCATGCGTCAGTGCTGCACTTCTGTTTTGCTGGTTTGGGTTTGTCGTGTTTACTTTTTATGTTCCATTAATATGACTACTCATCTCTTTTGTCAATTTTTGGAATATCAATAAATAAGTTTTGTTACTTTTGCAATTTCACCCGCCGATGAAGTTGCCCCAAACATTCATACCAGGAAGCTGTACTAGCTAGCTTGGTCCAAGTTACTCAAGTGATTCGTTGATGCCAAGGAGATGGGTTTGCAGTACCCTAGAGGTGCCAGTCTAGAGTGCAGTCTGAGTCAGATGTCAAGTATACTTATGTAGGAAAGAGCAAGAGCAAGGGAAGGAACCGAGGCAATCAGGGCGGAGTGTGAGGACAAGCAATGCTATGAGGTTGAAAGCGAAGAGTGAGTTCAAGGATGGTCCAATGTCCATTGTCTAGGCCCACTAATAAGGTCCAAAGTCGGCTTCCCTTGCACAAATTTGCTCTGTGAAGTTCAATTCGGACAATGCCGGTGAAGTTAGAGTAAGCCTCCAATACCTTTGCTAAGGCTCACGAAGGCGTCAAGAGACCGGAGAACCTGGCAGTGGTGTGCAAGCCTACTCCTGACTGGCAGGGGACTAGGCGCAATGCCCTCATAAGATCCCCGTCTTGGAACAACCCAAGGGTCATGATTCTTAGAGGTGTTGGAGCGTGTAGACTAATCTTGCAGTTACCCTGATCCCAATGAAGAGAGCCCTTGGTGCCGGAGCATGAAGATCAATCCCACATGGGGACAGCGCATGCCGCATGGCACAAGGTCTCCAAGTACCCAAAAGTTCTAGTGCCAGGGTACCGGAGGAAAGAGGAGGGTAGATGAACCCAGGATTTGGGAGTGGAGAGTGTATTGGAGGAAAGGAGCTTGGAGAGCCCTGACATGCTGCCCTCCCCATGACAGGCCAACCACCCGACGTGGGCCTTCCCTGGTCTGACCAGCCGACCCCTTAGGGCGGATTGTGCCCCTTTGGCTGGACGTACCCCGTAGTGACAGGCCGTCCTCCCATTGGCCGGGGTACTCCCTTGCAACGGGCATCCTTCCTTTGGCTGGGAGTACTACTTCGTTGCCTAGTTTTGTGCTTTTGGCACTTTTTGGTGAGTGTAACACGGATGGTGCTCTCTGGTTTGACTGAGTTGCTTCATTGACGCTTGGCCGTTGAATTTTACAAAAAAAAGCCACATTTCATACCCAAAATGGACTAGCGGCACTTGTCTTCTCCCGTTGAATTGTACAAGAAAGAGCCACATCTCTCTTCTTCTCTTCTTTTTGTCAAAAGCCACGCTGCCCCCCACCTTTCTCTTATACACATTTCTACCGACCGTAACTTTTGCAAGTTTTGGCCTGTTAATTCTGCAGCTGCTGGTGGCAACACCACCATTTTTCTTCCTCCCTTTTACCTTTATCTGATCTTTCTACTTCCTTGCCAACCCCCTCAACCCACATTCTTTTTTCTTCTAATCACCATCACCACAACAATCGCCAGTCAGCACCCCGTGACCGACTAAAATGAAACAACATTGATCTTCTTAAGTTCAGAATCACATTGCCGATTTCTGACCTGACCAGATTGCAAATCATAGCACTATATGTATCCAAAATGCACATACCTTCTCAAGTTTTCTGTTCTATCTGATGGTATGGTCGTGCATACGAATGCACATTCATTGCTGTGTATGTATATGAGGCTAAATATCTCCTCGTGTGATAGAGTGGGTGGGCACATATTGCAAACAAGTACTTTGTTCTGGACTTGTGGTCTATTGGTAGTAGGCTTGGCGTTTTTTGGTGACCGTGACATCCAAATTAGAAAACATAGATATTATAAAACATAAGTATGCATCTTTGCGCTCAAAGATGTTAGCGACAGTTCCTAACTGGAGGTCTGAAGCCAGTAACACGCAGGGCTGGGGGTCTCCCTGAACTAGGCCAAATGTCAGGAATGGTCGGTGTAGTTTACCCTAAAAACATATAAATGTTTTTGCATTATTTAGTGCTTGTCACTGGAAACTTCCTTGTTAACTCCTGCTTGAACCATATGTGCTTCTTTGCAGTTTCCACATCATAATCTCACTGTAGAGGCAGCTTGGCCAGGACTCTTTATTGACCAGGATGGTACTTACTGGGATGTACCTTTCACAACAGCAATTGATCTGGCATCAGTTGCTGCGGACGCCGGTGCAAGTTACCCCATGTCTGTGTCAACCATAATGCTGGTTCACCAAAGCAATTTGAAGGTCAACCAACCGGCAGTGTAGCTGCTACTTTACTCCCCGGTTTGTGTGCCAAAGGTGCTTTGTCCTTGAAGAAAAATATTGACATTTGGAAAAGTGAAGCACAGAAATTGAAAATGGTGCAACCATATGACATATTCCTCTCGAATCCTCATATTTCAGCTTCAGGACTCCTTGGTAAGAGAAAACTCTATCATACCAAAAATTATTTTTACTATTGATCTAGTTGAAAGGAAAGGCAGTGATAAATCTTTAAATTAAACGGATAGGAATATTCCTGTATGGGTAGATAATTGACCTTAAGATGAGGTCGCAATAAGTCTTGGCTGCTCTTATTTTTTTTTTTTTTTGCAGTTAATGAAATATCTAAGATGTGAACAGATTGACTCCATTGGATTGCTGCATTTTCTTTTACATGTATCTATTTGCGAATGTGGGTCTGTCATACTGTTTAGTAGGCATGTACTGTGAAGCTTATGCATATAAATGGTTGGCATACTTACAATAATACCATAAGCTCAGCTTGGCTTGGCTTCCTTACACCGTTGTTGGAACCAGTTGCTGGTACTAATGCTGTTGGTTGATCCTGAACAATAGTAACTTATCTTTTGTACTGCCATAAATTGGACACCTCCCTGATTTTTCTATCATTGATGTCATATATACTAGAATGTGTAAATGTATATCTTTGCAGGAGCTGTAGTTACTGCCTCTCTGGGAGAAAATTCAGTCAGAGCACCACCGGAAAACGGATCCGAAGGGTTTAAAGGTTTTGGACTTCATTACCGAGGAGCAAATTCTGCCATTTTGGCTGATGTATTTGCATCTGTGTCACTTTCTGCGCAGTATGGTAACTTCCAAAGGATGTTTCTAGATCTTACCCGGTTTTATGGCCGCCTGGATTTTCCTTCTGGCGCAAATTTTGTTTCGGGCGCCACTTGCTTGGCCAGTAATTTTTACAATTCCCAAGCACCAAGTCTTGATGCTGTTCAGGCAATTTGTCCCAGTGCCACACTTTCACTTCAACAGCAGGTACTTAGTTTTCAATCATGACTTCCCTAGGTTGCATCTTTACGAATGCTTTTAGATCATGTGCATTTATTTCGGGGAGAGAACACAATAGTCTAGAAGCTCCTTCTGTATGTACTTATCACAAAAATAAAAAATAAGGTCCTTCTCTACGGCAATGGAAATTTCATTCATCACTTGCATATGCTTATGGTGTTTCAGGGTCAAATTGAAAGTCTAGGTTTTTCATATGATCTGTAGTAGTAGCCAATATGGCAATATAGCTTTAGGATATTATGCTTGCTGTCTATCTGACCAGTACTCTTGCAGTTAATAGCTGTCTTAGCATCAAAGCCCTAGGTTTTTATATTTATGCAGTATATAGTTATGATTATGTTGATAATTAAGTTGGCTGCAAGAAGCTGTTTGTTTTGATTTAAGCTTCTATAAAGTTTGGTCTGTATTATATGGATCTTTCCTTGAACTTTGAGGAGGAAACTTATTAATCTGTCATTGCATTATATGGCCATTGTTCACTAATCCATTTCGGGGATGACCAAAATGATTCATGGATTTATTGCAGATTGCTGGACCTTTCAGTTTCAGAGTTGATTCAGGAGTATCCCTCGACTTAAAGAATAGAGTGTCATGTCAGTGTGAGGGATCCTGTATATGCAATTGAATATGCATTGCAAGTTCTAGGGTCGGCCAAGGCTGTGGCTTGGTATTCCCCCAAGCAGCGAGAGTTCATGATAGGGCTTCGATTTTTTGAGAGATAAAACTGAATACTTTGGTTTTGCAAAGCAATGCAGTTGTTTTCATTCTGATTTCTGTACATTTGTTCCAGCACCTAAAAGGACGCTGAGGGCAAATTTATGCTCTCAACAATGGAAATTGGGGGTGGTACATGCTTTTCTTTGTGAATCTTAGCGAGGCATGATGTCTTGTCTTGTACTTTCCCAATGGGTAGAGAGGAAGGAAAGGAGCGTACAAATAGCACAGCATGCACCAATTCGCAATTCATGCATGCAGGCCCAAACTTGACAAGAGCAGAAAGTCCCGTGTAGTCCCCTTCTTGCCATATGCATGCAATGAACTTCACAAAGATTTTTTTTTTATTTTTTGAAATAAGTCAAGAATATATGCCAGCTTTTCAAATAAGACCAAATGTACAACGAGTCGCCAAAAGACAGACATATTACCTCAGAAAGATTTGGTTTAAAGCTTTTTTGCCTCTGAAATAATATCCAGTTGTTTGGAACATTAAAAAGGAAGTTGGAATTGGATTCTGGATTTGTTTCTATCAAGCGAAATCCGATGAAAAATGGTCAGGATTTCATGAAACTTGAAATCCCGATCTCTGAAATAATATCCACATCGGTCAAGTGCATTCATTCAGAAAAATAATTTCTCTCTGTGCTGGCTCGAAAGTTTGAACCCAAGGAGTGAAGGAATGGAGCAAATCTCCTTGATCACCAAACCAACCCCTCGTGGTTATCCTTGAGCCGTGCTACATAAACATGGAAAGAGCTTGCAAACAAAAATGATATACCCTAACAAACAAATAAGACCACTCTAACAAGCTTATAAAGTTGGAAGCTTAATAAATAAATAGTTAGAAAAAGAAAAGGCATACTAATCGTGCATAATCTCCTTGGAGACACTTCTCCGCACTAGGTAAGATGCCCCCAGGCCTTCAGGACTATTATAGTAGTCTTCCTTGTTGCCAAGCAAAGCTTTTTCCCGTAGGTACTCGTTCAATGCAGTGTCGTTGTTCTTGAACACGTCGACCTTTTTGAGGGCTGCCATAAAATCTGGAGATGGTTTGTAGTGGGCCATCCTATAGCGTAATTCCACACGACCAAGATCCCTACACATCCTTCTTTTGTACCATGCAATTCGACGTGCCACGCGATCAGAAGGGAGTGGAGGCAGCGGAATAGAAGAGAACCTCCTCATCACACACTCGTGTGCAGCAAGGTTTTCTTCTGCACCAGTCATAAGAGCTGCAAAGAAGATTACCAGTACTAGTGCCATTTTTGTTAAAGAAATGACGGAAACTTTCCCGGAGGAGCTGGTAATCACGGCAACCATTGTGACTAGTTGACTTCTGCTGCGTCTAACGAAAAAGAAATTATTTCTTATTCCCTCTCTAGCCAGACCTAAATCTGCAGTAAAAAACAATAAAGGCCAGAAGTGACAAATTGGGTGAATCAGATAAGGAATAGTTCATTAATCGACAAGCCACATACTGCATAGAAAAACTGTCAGTACAGAAGTTGTTAAACACATGGTGTTATCAACAATATGCAATAGAAAACTACCTTATGAACCTTTTCAAAGTTATTTGTTAACTATGAAGGAATAATTTAAACCTATTCTGAAATTTAAACCTATTCTGAAATTTAAACCCATAACGGCTGGTTCTGTGGCGCAAAAAGGAAAAATGCACAACTAAACAAAATAAGAGCAAGATACAATCTCTCCCTAAATATGTACAACTTTGCATATATCGGCAATAATTGCAGGACGGTCAACAGATTAGGGATATCGTAACAATCGGCATCCCGAAATTTTTGAAGGGGCCTGAATTCGGGTTCGGTATAAGCAGCTTCTGTTCCAACCACCGCAATCCCCTACTCTCAAAATGCCAAAATTGACAAAACCTGATTCTAACAGGAGGGTTTCCCGTAGACTAAAATTACACAGCAGAAGAAATCATGAAACCTAAAGCACCGGCTAAAAAGAGGAGATACTAACCAGAGGGAGGACGGGAGACGGAGATGTTGTTTCCGTCAAAACAGTGATCGTAACTTTGCCAAAGGAGATGGCGAACAAAAGTGAATTTGGGACTGTTTGACGCATAACCGTGATTATATACCCTTCTGACATTAGGGGGCCGATTTTATCAGCGGCTACATGGGCGGAATACGGATTTTGTCGCTAAAAGATCATTGCCAAGAGATTGTCAACATCTTATGCACGGCGTTAAAAAAAAAAAAATTTACTCTCTGTTTAAAACAATGCAAACCCACGGGGAGAGGAAGAAGATATGGGTGTTTCTCTGGGTGTAGCAAAAGAAACAAACGCCAATGCAGAGAGAAAGGTGAAAACAAGAGAGATGTGATCTGACAGTAATTGGTTCCAATTTATAACCCAAAACCCACAACCCACAAAAGAAACTGTTCCAAATCACAACCCAGCAAAGAGAGAGGAAGACTGAAGACTTCACCTTTCGGGAAATGCTGCCGCTTCTCCGGTGATCGCGGGTGGTCACCGGTGGTCGCGAGTGGTCGCGAATGGTCGCCTCGAGGCTACTGCCGCCGCTGCTCTCTCTCTCTCTCTCTCTCTCTGACTATCCCCTCTTCACGATCTGACGATCTGCCCGTTAATTAGGTTATGTAAATATATAATTTATGTTTTTGAACCCCCCGAAACTTCTGTTTCATGTTTCGGCCCTTCCTTTTGAAAATTATGTTTTCTACCCATAAGTATCGGCTCCGCACCCGATGTTCAGAAACCGAAGAAACTAAAAGGAAAAAGATGGACACGTACCTTACTCGCACCCCACCCTCCACCCGACCCGCACCCGCACCCGTGCTTCAGAGTTGGCAATTTGAGTCAATTTTTGAAAACTCCACTTTTGAGATTCGAGTTTTCTATTTTCACTTTTGTTTTAAGATCCAACTTTAAATCTCTTTAGAAGCCAACAAAAAAAAAAGTACAACATTTTAACATAACTCCCATCACACAGAGCACCACCGCCACCATCAGACCTGGTATGACGTTGCCACCAATCTATCCCCCCACCCTACACCACCACTACCGTCTCTACCATGGCTGCCATTAATTCCTCCAGTCTGCAGCCGCTGCGACCAATTAGACTTCCGACCCCCGCCTCTACCACCACCTGGTATGACGTTGCCACTATGGCCACCAATCTATCATCCCCACCCCCCTGCGCCACCACCACCACCAAGAATGGAGGACATGTTTATTTACTTAATTTGGAAGTCAAGAATGGAGGACATCATTTTCAGTAAAGATTTGTACGACCTTGTTGACGTTGATAAAGCCAAGCCCATAACTACGTGGGGATGGCAAAGAATGGGGCGGATGAACAGGAGGATTGTTGGCTATACTATGCAGCGAATTAATCACAGTTTTTTCACCTTGTGAAGAGGCGAAGGCACATAGCCTGAACTGAAGGCTATGTATGAGCAAAAGAATGACCAGAATAAGGCGTACGAGATTAGGAGACCGATGAATCTCAAGTTTAAGATTGTTGCCGAGCACTCGAGTGATTTACAGAGTTCGGTAAATTAATTCGGACTTCTTGCAAGGAAGTCCTTCACTTGAAATATGGCCTTCTCCAAACTGAGTAAGTAAGGTGACGAGCTAGGAATCGTCGGACGTCGGCCGACAATTGGCGATTGATTACCGCAGAGATGAAGCTTTACGATGTGGCACACGCCTTGTTGCTACTAAGTTCGCTGCCAAATAGCTAGGAGACATTGGTAGTGTCATTGAGTAGTTCTGCTCCAAAAACGAAGTTGACCATGTTGTTTAACTTAATGAAGAAGCAAGGGAAGCGAGGTGCATGGGTATTGGCAGTGGAGATGCAATAGGTCTTGTCAAAGTGACCATGCAGGAATACAAGCACGAATTAGGACAATCAAGGATATCGCGCGCGGTCAGAGCAAGAATGGCAGAAATCACAACAAGCTCCACTGCAGTTGCTGTGTACATGATATGGAAAGAAAGGAACAATAGAGTCTTCACACAACAAGCTCAATCAACAGAGGATGTTATGCAACTGATCAAACACTGGCTACAGTGGAGAGTGACAAGCTGGAAGCAAGAACCAACCTCAAGCACAAACAGGCGACTTTGTGAAAATTGGGAAATAAACAGAGGCATACTGTTGGACTGAAATGGGAGGGATATTGTATTTCATACTATAAAGAGTAGACACGTGAGAGATATTATAGAACAAAGTGTACATATGATCCTTTGTAATTAATAAACTGACTTTCACCCCAAAAAAAAAAAGAATGGCAGAAATCAGTCGCTGTCCGAGGAAACCACAAAATGACTTAGACTTGGCAAGACGAGCCATATGTAGAGAAATTGCGGGTATGCAAAGAGGGAAAAGGATGATTAGAGAGATCAGAAGGGGGTTGATGACGGTATCATTTCAGCTTTGATTTCGATGATGATGTGTTGGTTCTCTCGGTTGCTGAGAAACCACATGATCATGATACTGTTCGAAATACCAATCAGGTTGTTGATAGTGTTGCTTCATGTCATGCTTCTTCGAGAAAGCAATCCAGTTATTCCTACACAGCTGGGGGTTTTGAGATGGTGAAAATGGGTAATGACTATTGTGCCAGGATTGCAAGTGGAAATGGGTAATGTGCGACACATTCTTGATCCTCGCCTAAACTTGATTTCTGGTATTGCTTTGGATCGCCCAGGGTATGTTAGTGTGTGTGGGAAGGGAAGGTGTAAGCTCACCAAAGCGGCATTGGTGATTGGTGATGGCGAGAGGAGTTGCTTGCGGGAATGTGTAAGACTGGTGCTAAATGAACGATTTTGTCCATACGACATATCATATGCGGATGGGACGACCTCCAGAGGTTTCCTGGCAAAAGAAACCTTATACTTCGGCGGTGACGGTTCACCGAAAGAAACTGCTGTCAGTCTTATTATTGGGTGCGGGCACAACAACACGGATCCAACTGAAGAAGGGATACCAGGAGTTTTTGGGTTGCAAAATAAAAGAGTTTCGTTCATCGGGCAACTCGGTTCTCCTTCCTTCTCATACTGTATGAATGAAGGTGGCCATTCCTCCAACGGTTTCATCCGTTTTGGTTCCCTTGCTGTGCTACAAGGGCCTACCACTCCACTCTTGAAAAATGGTTTCGATAACTATCACCTAAACCTTAAAGGGATCTGGGTTGATTTCCGAAAGTTAAACATTCCTGAGCATTGTTTCGGAAGGGTTCCCGGGGATCCCGACGACATGGAAGCAGGCTTCATAATCGACTCTGGAACGACGATCACTGTGCTCTGCGTCGAAGCATACAACGAATTGACAAAAGAGGTGGACGATAGATTGAGTGAATATAGAGCACCAGCAATGGATCGTTTCACATACTGCTACAGCAATCTTGCTACAGCGCCATTCATAACATTCGAGCTGGAGAACATGAACTATACCCTCACCAACGCTAATGCTTGGATCGATTATGACGATGATGGGGCATTTTACTGTTTGGCCATCGTAGACACTATGGAGCGGCTCTCTATCCTGGGAATGCACCAGCTAAGAAGGGTGAACGTTGGGTACAATCTAGACACCTACGAGTTGTCACTAGACACCCGTTACGGCGATGGATGTCCAGTTTAGTATTCAGTATAGTTACTTCTGACTTGTGGTTTTGAGACAAAAAGCAAACACTTTACTTGACGCAAGCAGTTGTTTTGATATGTTAATAAGCAAAAGCAGTTTCTAGTAAAAATACGATTTTTTTTTTTTTTTTTTTCAAATGTACTTTTATTCCTAGCTCGCAATCTTTATTCGTCGCAGGACGTGATAGGTCTTTTCATTGCAACCAAAATCAAAAAGACCTATCACATAACTCTTGAAAGCAGATTAACTTATAATCTGTTCCTGAGCAATGTCGTTAACGCTAAAACGCTTCAGACATCGCGTCTGAGCCATATTAACACTACATGAATGTTATCATCACTGAAAACACACTTGTATGTGTTATTAAACCATTACAACTTTCACCAATATAATCATAATTAAGGATTCCTGAATTTTCCTTTAAAATATAAGCTATTTTGCATGACATTCCTGGCAAATGTTTGCCAACGTTATATAAATGGAGCAAATATTGGCAGGGCACGCATTTGTACTCGAAACATCTTAGCTGTGATCTAGCTTCACCGAGTACATAACTTAGGTTGTAACCGAATCTAGGAATGCATGTCAAATCTGCAAATGAAAACTCATCTTGGATGTGCTATGCATAGTTGTGGAGAACACTCGAAAAGATTCTACTTGCATTTCTTTCTATTCTTTCTATTCCGCAGTTCTTGCAAATAAATTTGTCAGTAACATGGCAGCTTGCACTTTCTTATGCTATGACGCCTACCAAAACTAGTTGCAGGGCAACCTGTTGGAAGCCGTATATGTTCTTCATTATACTTGACAGCAACAAGACAGAGACCATGAGGAGGAGCAGACAAGGCAAACTTCGCAAGCTCTTTACGATCACGAGTAGCCAAAATTTTGGGGACAATATCAGGAGGAATCGCTTCTTTTCCAATTTGAAGCAAGATAGCAACCTAGCAGCAGTAAAATACGAGAGAAAGTGTTAACACTACACCCAACTTACAGGCCCAACTCACTATATCATAATAACAAAAACAGAAAAATCATCGGAATAAACTATGATAAATGAAGTGCAATTGATGAATGCATGATTTCAGAAAGATATGATTGTGATATGGAACGTGAAAGAGAACCGTATACCATGTTTCGAACTTGTCTATACAAAAAGCCAGAGCCTTCAACTTCGAGCTGCAAAAGATATCCCTAAACAACAATATCATCAAGCATCATCTTAGAGCCGTTCACTTGCCTGAATATCATTATTTGAGATGCAGAATATAAAAGAGAAAAGTTGGGAGAAAGTGTTGGTTTGCCGTCAAGGACCAACTCCAATCATCCGGGAAAATTATGCATTAAGCCCAGAAACGCAGAATCATCTTCACACTGTTGTCGGACCAGAAAATTACCATTTCAATTACATCAAAGCGCAAAATATCCTTCACTGGGTCTCGTGGACATTCATTGCGTGATGCATTGACAAAAGCAGAAAAGTCGTGCTTTCCTACGAAATACTTTGCAGCTTCCCTCATGGCATCAGGGTTCAGCTTATAGACACTATGGTACGCATATTGCCGCTGAAATGGATCCATGATGGTGTCATTATATATCTTGTAGTGATAGATCTTGCTTGTAACTGAAAAACGAGCATGAAATTCAGGTGCTGCCGGGCTAATTTCGCGAACTCGAATATCAGTAGGAAGAAGACCATTAAGTGCTGCGTGAATGCTTTCCAAGCTGTCATAGTTGAAAGGGGTAACAAAGTGTGCCACCTGAAATGTAAAGTTACTTAAGTTAATTTCCACACATTACTGCTCGCTCAATTCCTACTAATGTGAGGATGTCAAACCTGACCCAAGGCATGAACTCCTGCATCAGTCCTACTTGCACCAACTAAATGTAGATTCTTCCGCTCTAGTTTTGTAACTCGAATCAAGGCTTGTTCCAAAAGGCACTGTATGGTTGGTGATGACTCCTGATATTGCCAACCTAAAGTATAATATATGAACATGAAAAAACCGGAGGGGAGGCGAGGAAGAAGTTTAGCATGACTTTACAAAACTAATGTCCGTACTGAAAAATTGGGGAGCCTAGCCTCGGGGCAAGGCTGCCATGTAAGGAAGAAAGAAACTTCAGCTTAACACGATAGCTTAGACCAGAAACCGTGTCCGTCCCTCTTCCATTTCCTGCTACGTCATGAGAGATAGGTTCTGAGGCAAATGAAACTCAACTACGTAGAGAACTTTTGGAAAAATTGCTCATAGTCAGCCTCTAAACATTAGAGTTACATTACCATTCGAAGCGTGTGGTGCCCTTGCAAGATTTGAGATCCTTGTCAATGGATAAATGAAACATCTTTCCCAAATCATTCCCATATTCTTCTTACTCTACTATTTTTTGGGGCCAAGTTCTACTATCATTTTCTTACAGGGTTGATATATGCATGGCCCTTCCCTCCCTCCTCTCTTTTGTTGTCTAGTTAATGTACAGAGTAACTTGTCACCTTTTTATGCATTTCACTTTCAATCTTCAAAACTTGAAAAGAATTAGTTTGTTTCCATTATGTAGTTTCATGAATGTTTCTCTACTTAGAGGAATTAGCCAAAATAGCAAAGCAAATGAATCTCAATAGGTAGATTCTGTGCTTTTCTTGCTAAACTTTGGGATATGTAAACCAATGCTCTTACATCACCACTTGTTGTGTTGACATTCTTACCAGATTCAACAGGATTTTTTTCAACAATCTCTAGTAAAGTTAAATTTGTCTAGCTTATACTGTAGCATGCATACTCAAATCACTTCCAAAAAATAAGTTCTCTCGTGAATGTGTGCAAACCGAAGCAAAGGAATCATTTCTAGCCAGACAACTGATCCTAACTCCACCTACCTTTGGTAAAACTCCCACTACACCACCTTATAAAGCTCTTCTGCCCATGCCCTTTGAGCTTTTGATTATGAACAAGGGTATTACATGCTTGTACTAGAATTCTGTCAAGCTCTTATAGCGACACATGATGCATAATATATGTTATATTCGTCAAACCCCAAGGACAAGAAATTTATATCACAAGAATAGCAACGTCTTGCAGTTAAAGAGACACATCCGAGCAGCCTATAAACAAAATAGATTGCTGTCTAGATTGATCTAAATAATTACAAACTTTAGTAATAAAGTACAACAACCGAGAGAGCTTTCTTAGAACCACAATAGCAAAAAGCAATTACAGTTTAGACCTCTTGAGATTCATCTTCTTCACCGGGTGGCTTAGATTCCAATTAAACTTAGAACCACAATAGCAAAAAGCAATTACAGTTTAGACCTCTTGAGATTCATCTTCTTCACCTGGTGGCTTAGATTTCAATTAAACAAAATAATACCAGCAGTACGCAACACTAGTTCTCATCATTTCTTCTGCCCACCCACAAAAGTTGAAGAAAGCTCTGTCCATCACATACAATAGCAGAAATGTTGTCGGACGATTGACATTATTGTATTACAACTATCAGATGAAAACCCGCTTAAGGACCAACAGTTCTGAAAATGGCATTTAGTCTTGACCACCTTGCCAGTTAACCCTAGCTACAATACCCCAACGTAATAGAGATTTGAAGTCGGGCAGCATGATATTCTGAATTCCCCAGGGGTGCGAATTAGGGTATGTAAGTTGTTTAAGATTAAAAAAGAAAGCGAAACAAACAAATCCAGAAGTTGTAATGCATCATAAGTAACATTAAAGGGCACCAATCCACTTGAACCTTGGTTCAAATAAAGAAAAAAATTCACATTAAGAGAAGAGGAGTGAAGAGCGAGAAAAGGACCTGAAAATCGGGTGCCGTCATAAGCTATAACCAAGCGCCATTTGTAACTCGGTGGTGCAGTGAGCCTCAACGAGTGCTCCTCCATGGCTGCATCCCCATCAACCCAATTCTGTATCCACCAAATATGCGGACTTGTTAGCTCACATAATACTACCGTAAAACAATCTTTCTTCGTGTGTGCGTGTGTGTAGAGAGAGAGAGAGAGAGAGAGAGTGGGGGAGGGGAGGCAAGGGAAGATAAGATGTACTGAATGTTGTTGGGGAGAATGAGCGGTGGTGGAAGAGGAGGGAGATGCGTGTCTTTGACTAATACTACTGGTAGTAATAAAAGACGCAGAGGCAGAGGACGATGATGGAGGTCCAAGTCCAACCACGGCCGCCGCCGCCGCCGCATAACTCATCCCAGTTGTTGCCTTCTTTCCCTTTCTTTCCAACGGTCTAAATCTTGCAAAACCCCATATATCCTCGCTGCGTAATGTATGTATCAATTACAACTGTACTCCGTGTGTCTTTCAAATACTGCGAGATTTTTTACTTTTTCTCAAGAAAACGTCAGCGGTACTGTTGGTTGGTGTCCCAAAGGCCGGTTTTATCCAATTTTCCAGTCTCGGGTATGATTTTTCCATTGATTCAACAAGTCTGTCCCCATTATTTACCTACCTGCTATTGAAGCTGAACCATCCGCAGTTCCGCGATATCAGTTGGTTCTACATTCATTTGAACTTTGACATCGCGGCTTTCCTATCAATTGCTTAAGAAGGTAAGGTCATGTATTCAACTCTTCCTCAAACGATACGATATCAACTACGTTATGTTACATCCACAGCTCAAAATGTAACTGAATATTTCATTTTTAGGTCGTTCCAATGTTTACAAAGGCACATTAAAGCCCCTCCATTTCCAACCTGTTTACCTAAGACCCAACAGGAGATTACTTACACAGACTATACACAAAATTTACAAAATAGTGGATCGCAAGCCATCCCGGTGCAAAGGAAGGGTGCTACAAAAGCCTCGTATCACATATATGAAGATGACGACTCCCTGAAGCACCAGCATGCAACTTTATACAAAATTCTGTCCATGGCGGGTCCCTCGGAGTGTCTCCATATTCAGGCATACCAAGCAGCCTCTTCATCTGGGCATTTAGTACATCAATAGCCGGGTATCTCCCAAAGAATACTTCCTAGAATTGTTTTACAATTCAATACAAACAAATAAAAAGCACAAAATTAATGAGTGAAATGTCCAATATATACCGTTCATATATAAGTTCTTATCGAAGAGGCATCAAAAAGTATATAAAATTCACTTTACCGCATCTTCGCCACTTAATAGAGCATGTATTCTGGTTGTTGGATCCTCTAATGTCATCCTTATTCTGTAGTGTCCAAGCGGTGAACGGAAGTCCTCAGCTTGTGAGGGAAGAAGTGCTACTACACGAGCAACACACTTGAGCTTGCAGCTATTCTGCGTGGTTAGCAATTAGAGGTTCCAAGTTAGCTAAAGCATCAAATTTCAACTACTGCATAAATACACACAAATCTTAATCATAGATATCAATATGACATGTACATTAGAGGCATGCCAAATACTTATCACTCAGTCTAAGGCAATCATTTTAGAACCGTGTATCCACATATTCTTTCTTTGTACAAGTAACAAGAGATCCTGATATATTTTTATAATGACATCTGGTTTTTGAGGGGTGTGCTTGTGTTAAGTTCAGCTGAAAACCAGATGTCATTAACCAAGGGAAAAGATAGCTAATTCAAATACAAATGAAAGCTTCTACTTGAATTCGGAGAGTTACACAAATTCCATTGCTAAACACTTGTAGTACTCATTTGGCTTAACCCAACAATTGATGTGTTGAAAGATAACCAAGACCCAATACGAATCATATTATCCAGAATGGCTGGGGAACAGTTTCATACACCGATTACTCACTAGATGTATTGGGTGATTGTGTAGACAATCACCTACCCATCAGGGGAATGCATTAACTGTATGTGTTAGGTAACCGTAGAATTATACAATCACCAGGGCATTAGGGGTATAAAAAGGTGGAGGAAATGGACATAACACGTCTATTTCCTAAATCAGAAAGTACCTGTGGCCAAGTGATAAGATCCATCAACGTTGCGAATTCAGCCTCCCTGTAACTTGTCTCTATAAACAGACAAAATAAAGAAATATGTATATATATTCAGCAGCTAACAAAGTTCTCCAGTAAAACTGATGACAACTTGGACTATGACAAAAAATAAAGCAGCGGCAGTCATGTCCAAAAGCACAGGGATATACCAGTTAAAATATTAGGCATAGGAGTACTTGATAAAGGAGCCCGACCCCCTCTTCCTGACACTCGTGCATTAAAGTTCCTGATCCAGAAAACCACAGCCAGCATGAAACTGTGTCATATGTGATACTCTTCAATCCTTTCCGTCAAAATCCATTTTATCACAAGTATTAGCTCCAAGATCCTTAACCGAACTTTACCTTAAACGCTCAGCGACACTGTTGTCTTTCTCGGATAGAAACCGAATTTTAGTTGTTGGCCCCAGAAGGCCTTTCCACAACCCTAACGGAATTTCTCCTGATAAGGACAACCCTAAGTGAGGTTTACAGCATAAGTTTCGGATTCTCACCCAGTGGCCAATGCCATTAAAATGATCACCAAGGTTTAAATATGATTGGCTAGCAGTAACTCTCAAAACAGTCCCAACCGGAGGAAATTTGCGTAAAACAATTTCAGGCAAAGGCATTGGTTCAATGTGAAGTGGGAGTGGATTATGTTCCTCATCTTCAAGCCTGTGGGACACGTACCAAAAAGCATGGTTTTAAAACAAAACAGATACATAACTCTTACAATACATCCAAAATAGAAGAAGCCAAAATTGAAGAGCATTCTCCTCTACCATGATTTCATATATCAACCACTCGAGGGAGTTGCATTTGGATGGTGGAGAAGACAATCAATGCTAAGCACAGAAGAAAAGGAAAGGACCGAAACCTACTTCTATTTTTTCAGTAAGTGTTACCTCAAGGGTCTGCAACAAATGGCGTGGAAATGCATCACAAAAGTGAAAAGTGTCAACCCAAAAAAGAAGGTCTTCATCAGCTCAACTAGACCAAAGATTGTTTAAAGAAGGAAAGGAGAGCATTCTTTTGTAAATTTGAATAGAAAATAGAGCATAAACTGTAATTTTACAGGGTAAAGATAGTGGGCAAAAAGGATATTTGTTTTGCTTGATTATTCACATAAGAAAACATCCAAGTTGTGTTCATCGTCAGAGGATGTCCAAAGTGACGAGGAAAGAGAAGAATGCATGGGTTGATTTAGGCTTTCACGGCCAAGCTGGAGGCTGCATCACATGATAAAAAAGGAAGGGGTAACGTCTATTCCACACCCTTGTACGCTTGTCCAGAACTCATTTTGTCCTAAAAGGCTAGCATTCTCACAGCAAAGCACTTTTTTAGCAGCGAATGAGGTGTGGAAAAGTATAATAGGGTGCGGAAATACTTTCGCGAAAAGAGAAGCTTACTTCGCATACAAGCGTAAGGCAGGAGCATCACTTGCATCCCACACAAAAAGCATCCACTGATCCTTTGACACTTCACATACATGCAGAACCTGTAAAAGTGGGAAGTAATTAGACTAGTTAGGAGATCGTACAGACACAATACCACTCTTATCAGAGTAAGCCTGCTGGCACGTGTTAAGAACAAGAAAATGTACACTAGTTACCTTGCATACTAGATCAAAATATTCATTGTCCTTAATATCTTTCAATGACAACACATAATCACTTACTCCTGCAAAGTATAGGTTAAGATTTCCAAGTAGCAGCCAATTCATAAGTGGTTAAAACTTGAAAATAAAATACATAAAAAGTAATATTTTCGATACGTCTTGAATCACCGGCTAGAAAAATTACCACCTGCCTCAGGTTGCAGGTGAGAGTTTAAACAAGGAAATCACAGGCAAAATGCTCAATATTAGCATAAATGGAGACAGAAAGAGAACATTTTGCAAATTTCTATGCAACTGATTGGTACTGTAAGGTCTAACATGACGCAATCTAGTGCCATTGCCACCGCTAAGCTATGCTATTGGTACTTCCAGTGCTACTGTAAAGCCACCATTGGCATTCTAACTGCGGCTTCACCATTTCCATTGTGTTGAAGCAGAGAGGATCTGATGAGAGGTAAAGAAGAATCTCGAATTTCAGCCTGCTAATGCAAAGTCACATAATCCTATCCAACTCCACTTTTTTTTTGTTTACACAAATAAAAGCTGTAGTAATGGAAAAGAAAAAATTCGCTATAGCTGATCCAGAAGAAGAACGAAAACTACAGGTGCAATTCAGAAGGAAGAAGAAGCAACGAAGAAGAACCATACAGCTATTAAAAGCAATTGAAACAGGGAAGACTAACAGACAAGAAAATGCAATGAGGCAAAGTGATAGCAATTTCTTCCAACTGTGCAACTGAGGGAAAGAGAAGCTTCGTGGACAGCAACCCGAATGCATGGCGAGAGAGAGAGAGAGACGACACGACACCAATCAAATTTATCTTCTTGCAACAAGTAAAAGGTGCAATTGCCAGAAAGTTGATGCTTCTGATGTACTTGTGAAGCATTAATCATGTTAGCATAAGTCATGTACTTAAAAACTTGAAGGACTCAATATCCAAGGTGCATCCATGGACTTGGGGGTGGACTGTGGATAGAGTAGGTCAATGGTCAAGGATGCTTGTTCAACACAGAATAATAGCATCATAGACAGGATGAACTTCAAATATAGCCACAGATTAAGAGATCAGTAGTAAACAGTAATCACACGTCATTTTCTTCCTTGATAAAGAGCAATAGCACTCCCAGATTATAAAAAATATATATACTTGCTAAAATCAACAACAAGACTCTAATAACATGAAACAGTTTCCACAGTTGTATGTAGATCTATTTATTTTCTCTAGCAAAATGCAAATAGTGCCTATATTAAGAATAATGGGTAAAGCAATATGCTCGTAGCCCGTACCTCCGTCATATGGAAAGGATATGCACCAGGTCCTCAAACTTCTCATGAACTCTTTGTCAGAATCTAGCAGGCAAAACCTCGGAGATGCTTGATATGGAATAAAGTCGTTGATATCTTCCCCACTAAACAATGCAAATGATGAGTAGCTTTTGCTGAAAACAGCCCAAACCGGATTCTGGGAATCATTCTGCAATCTCTTGTACAATGTCACTCTTATCAGCAAAAGACGCATAAGGGAGCCCACAGATAAGTGAAAAAGCTCATTCTCAAAACATCTTTTCATTATATTGGTACTTCAAAAAGATCAAGCAGCTAGAACATTACTCTTAGCGATAAGTAAACACCACCCACTTAATATATCCTCATCATAAGAGCCTCCAATGTGCTTATTATCAGAGGAGAACTTTGTCCAAAAGAATTTCGATAATTCATCTGAATACTACATGGCCAGAAAATAAGTTCTTGTGAAAATACTTATGTTATGGCTTTTAAAGTACGTAGCTGATAACAAAACCGAAAGTCAATATGAAGAGTGCTTTCAACTTAATTTGCCTTATCTACAGGCAAACCATGCACCAACAAGATAGTACTTCACTGTATAAACCCATTATATCCAACTGCAATAATGTCACATACCAAAGGCAAACTTCAGCAAAACTCAAAACATAAAATGCTGAATGTTCCAAAGAGTGAGTAACTAAATAAAATAACGAAAAAAATAAAATAACAAAGTTCAGAGTCAGCAACTAATACTATGGATGATGATACCAAGGTTATTAATACACCCAAAATAGATGTTGCTTTTGGCCACAGAGAACTTCTCAGTCAAGGCAAAATGAACTTTAATATAATAGATCCTACCAATTAATCACGGAGCAAAATCTGTTAACTAGCTACGGGGCTAATACCCAGCTATGATTGTTGTAGCCAAGAGAAGTCCTAAAAAAGAATGCTTACAAGGATGCACTTCTCTGCTCTGCTTACAAGTTCCAATTTATTCGAAAGAAATAAATTGGAACATGCAGCTTTAAGCTAATCCAGTAGGGACATGCAGCTTTAAGCTATTGTCGAGCATGATACATTGTAAAGGAACCTTGAGGCGATTAATTAGCTTACCATCATTTGTTAAATGTTCAAAAGCTAATCCAGTAGGGGCAAAGCAGAGTGCTTATGCAGTGGCTCAAGTAGCTCATTGTTTTTACCAGTCATTAAATATGTTGAAGACACCCTTCTTCAATCCAGTGAATTCTTGCTGCCCGAACAAGCAGAAAGCGATTCTCGACATGCAGTTAACCAAGTAAGCTCTTCCAATCAAACAAATCTAAGCAGCAAGTTAATGACCTCATTACTATGATCAGGCTATAATTCTAAAATACTCTCAAATTCCATAAAGCACAATGGGGAACCAAGTGCCACAAAGAGGGCATACACATTACAAGGCCAGCTTGACCTGAAAGCTTAAGCCACAGGGTCTTGGGTCCACCAAAGTAAATATGTCCATCCTGTTTTTGACACTTAATCTCAGAGGAGCCAACAGAATGTCAAACTCAGCCAAGCATAAAAAGTACAGGAATGAATCAACTACTAATGGAAGAACTGTCAAGATTACAAGTACCCGAATATTAATATCGCAAAGGAGAATGATGTCTTTTCGAGAGCGAATGTGGGGCAACTGATGAATGTTTTCAGTGAAGACATTAACGCACAACTCGGGACTCTGTTGCGATCTGTCCATTATCTTCAGTACTGTGCAATAATCTGCAAGATGGTGAAACACATAAAGTTTGATTCTTTGATGATTAATGTTATATGCGTGTTGTTGTGGTTCTGTTACTAGATGTGGAAATAAGAAATATGTACCAGTTCCATTGCCCTTTCTGGGGATACTGAACTCCACAACGACACCAAGGAGATTGACCTTACGCCCCAAATTACCGGTCACGTCCTTCACTTTCGTGACATACCGCCCTCCCCCACGACGACTCATCATCGATCAGTCACTTTATGAAGTTCGAAAGAAGCCCTAGTTTCTCCTTTCTAGTTCAAGAGTCGGCAAATTATGAATGCCCATAAAGGAGCGAAGATTAAGGTTTTGCTTACTTACAACAGCGTTAATTACGTTGATCTCCCCTTGGTTGAGATCTTACGGATACCTCCCTTGTCCAAAAGAAATGTATTCACGCAATCTCGTTGATTGCCTGACACTATCAAAGAGATTTGATCGTGGGCAGTCGTTTTTGGGCTCGGGAAATTTCTCTTAGCCGTTAATTATTACTTGCGAATATAGAGCGATAAATAAAGAAAAATTCTTCGCTCAAGATCTTCTATTTAACGATAAAATATTGTCATTTAAAGGATTTCGTCAGTACTACTGAAATTTATAGTGACAGTTTTTTTGTCGGTAAAAAATATTTAGCACCATTTTTTGGATACAATGCTTCTGATGCAGCAGAAGATCTTGATTCAAAATTCTTGCCTAGTTAGTAATCATTTCATAAACTTAAGTCTTTAGGTTTGAGGAGTCGGTAATTAGGGTTGATATTGTCATCGAGAGACTCAAACTCTTCATTGGATACAATTTATTAATTGGTACTTTTTTTTCTAAACCAGTTGGGTGGTAAATATTTCCAAGAGGCAAAAGTAGACCTTCAAGCACTCCGAACAGTTGAGTCAGCATTACTCAATTAAGCAAGCTGACAGGGTAACTCACCTCAAGAATCCTGATGCATAATTTAAGCAGCATGTGGTTAGGCACACAAGCCTACCGCCTTCCAATGTAGATTTGAAGGTAGGCAGGAATTTGGAGGAAATCAGATATGACAGACACCCAACAAAGTTGACGTCCTCTATTCATCAATTTACGGGCTGAATCCCAATTAATCGAGCGTTAGTCAATCCTTCGTAATTTGTACTCCCCTCATCCACCTTCAAAGTCACATCAACCTCCCTAATCCACTTGGCAATAGACCTGGCAAAATGTTGCCCGGACCCATTACCCGACCCGTATCCGGTCCAAAATCCCGGATACGGGTAGCCATTTTCCCTACCCGCTGAAATTGGACCCGACCCGTAATTTTCGGATCGGTCCGGGTCGGGTTTCGGGTTACCCGGTTTCATTCGTATATAACAAGGGTGTTTGTGCCCTAATCACATTCACTCTCCCTTCTTCCCACTTCTCACCTCACTCTCAGACTCCCATCTCTCTCTCTCTCACGCCGTCCCCTCACCTTCCTCTATACCATCGCTGCCGCCCCTCTCAGTCGACCGCCATCACGCCGTCCCCTTCCTCTCTACCGTCGACCGCCATCACGCCGTCCTCTTCCTCTCTACCGTCGACCGCCATCACGCCGTCCCCTTCCTCTTTACCATCGCCGCCTCCCCTCTCAGTCGACCGCCATCACGCCGTCTTCCATAGCCCCCTCACAGATCTGCGCCGCCACCTCACTGATCTGCGCCGCCACCTCCACCGCCGATCTGAAGTTGCATCACCACCGCCGATCTGAAGTTGCATAACCAACGCCGATCTGAAGTTGCATAACCAACGCCGATCTGAAGTTGCATCACCACCGCGACGCCGCTATTCACCGTCGATCGACACCAATTCTGCGAGGAATGGAAGATTTAATTTTTCATTATTTATGCATATAATTTTTTATTTTATTTTAGGAGAAGTGCATATGAATTATGATATGATCATGTAGTTGTTGTATTTTAGTTGTAGTTGTTGTATTTTAGATTGTTAGTTGTTGTATTTTAGTTGTAGTTGTTGTATTTTAGATTGTTAGTACTTAGTAGGAAATAGGATTGTATATATATTGGAAATTTAATTTGCTTTATTTTAGATTGTGGGAAGGGAATGGGATATGTATAATTTTTATTTTTTGGTGAAATGAGGAAACACCGAACATGTTATTGTTATTGGCTGAAAAAGCAAAAGGAAGCTGAAAAAGCAAAAGAAATAAAAGAGAAAAAAAATAGCCCTAGATTGGTATTTTATTATTTTATAGTAATTAAATTCTGTTTATAAAAAAATTAATATTTAAATTGTTTACCCGCGGGTATTACCCTACCCGCAAGGGTAGGGTACGGATCCTGAAAATTCCTACCCGTAAAAACCCGGGTAAAAATTATCCGAACCGTTTTTATCCGGACCAGACCAGGTTTTACCCATACCCCGACGGGTATACCCGTTTACCAGGTAGTTGGCAATCACGTCTATTTATTTACTTCCATTATATAGGCCCACCACCGCCACCATTCATACAACCACCCAAAATTGCCACTACTAAACCGAGTGCAAGCGCCAGTACGCCTAGCTCCATTAGACTAACACCACAATTAGACCCATTGCTTACAGCAACACCAACCCATCGTTGACAGCAACAGCAACACCACCCAACACCAAACCCGCACCATCACCACTAACATCAACGCTATTACCACATAACTCTAAACTCATAACCACTATCATTGCCATCAGATAAGAGTTTACAAGAATAATGTTTGTGCTTTTCAAACATCGCCACCACCACCACAATGCATAATCGCTCTGCTGCTTATTCCAGAACCATACCCATTGATTTTAAGGTTTGGTTTTTATTTTGGTTTTAGAGAAGGTAGTAGCGAGATGGCGCGGTGACTCTAGTTAAAGGTTTTGATTTTTTTACTTTGGTTAGGGTTTT
The DNA here is from genome assembly GCA_033065855.1 of Escallonia rubra. Lineage (NCBI taxonomy): Eukaryota > Viridiplantae > Streptophyta > Magnoliopsida > Escalloniales > Escalloniaceae > Escallonia > Escallonia rubra. Next base: position 303,314 of record JAVXUO010002782.1, on the reverse strand, counting down.
CATTTGGAGATGGTGGTGATGCACCCTAGCATGGTTTCGAGTTTTTTCGGGTTTTGGTTTTGGAGGCAATGGTGATGCGATGGCACGATGTTGTTATTTTTATATTTGATTGTGGTTAGGGTTTTGATAAGGACCGAGACGATGGTAGTTTAATTTGGAGGACTATGGCGGTGATGATTAGTATGACATGTGCTAATAGTGAAGCTGTTAATGGTAGAAGTTGTCGGCGCTAGCAGTGACGGGGATTTCGGATGATGCTGGCATTTAGCGCATATTGTGGATAATGATGTTGTTTTGACCGGACGAAGGGTTGGGGTGGGGTGGGGGTTGGATGAGAGAATACCAAGGTAGATTAAAAACCAAAATTACATATTTGCCCATAAAAGGGGTGGGGGTTGGATGAGAGAATACCAAGGTAGATTAAAAACCAAAATTACATATTTGCCCATAAAAATTTAACGGGCATCTAAAATAATTGAATTTTGACCGTATTAGCGAACGCAAAATTTCAAAGTACTCCGTATAAGATTTTTTGCACGAAGAAAAGAAATCAAGGGCGTTTACGAAAGAAAGAGCAGCTCAGTTAAGTTGCGCACACGGTTACTGTATCAACTAGGCCCCGACGAAGTTAGTTTGCTTGGGATTCTCCCTCCGGCCGATCAGGGAGAGAAGACGGTAAATGCTGTATTTGTCTGAATAAAGGAATGACAGGAATGGAGAGCTACTTCTTTTAGAGGTAAATCTTCTTTCTTTATCGATAATTCGTACTGCATACCCAAAATAAGGGTTCTTTTCTGATATTCCATAACGCTGGGTGACCTCAAAGTTCCGTTTTCTTACGAATTGAGGTGCAAGCTACTAGGGTTTCACTCTCGATTTGATGTCTGGGTATGGGGAATTCATTTTTCTTGACTTCATAAAGGTCTGAAGTTTGAAATTTATCTTGTGAACGCAGGTCAAATTTTCTTTTCTGAATTTACTTTTCTGCGTTTGGGGAATTATGTCTCTCAACTTCATAAAGGTCTAAACTTTGGTAGTTGTTTTGTGAATGCAGGTAAAATTGTGTTTATTGGTGTAGAATTTGGCTCCAATCCAGCAGGTCCTTATTTGGGTAATGCTAGAATGTCGACCAAAAAAATCATAGCAATATGCCAGTCTGGTGGCGAATTCGAGACCAAAAAAGATGGGTCTTTGTCCTACCATGGTGGGGAGGCCTATGCCCTCGATGTTGAAGAGGAAACGCTGTTGAGCGATTTCAAGAAGGAACTAGCCGAAACGTTTCCTTGCAGTGTTGACGGCATGGTGATTAAGTACTTCCTCCCTGGGAATAAAAGGACGCTGATTACTATATCCAAGGATAAGGACCTCAAGCGCATGGTGAACTTTTATGGGGATTCTGACCAAGTGGAGGTTTTTGTTATGACAGAGGAAGGTGCTGCTCGAAATGTGTCCAACATGCCTGCTAGTAGGTACTTACTACTGTCTCCAGCTTATAGTTTGTAGCCTTTCATTTTGAGTACATGTTATCCTGCTCATAACTTTTTGTATTTTTTTCGGTTTTGGCCACTATCTGGTTTTCTTAAACAATGGGAGGAGCATCGTTTATGTTTTTAGGTGTCAGCTCTTACAAAACTACCTGCTTTGGTGAATGGAAGCCCCCCACTATCAAGCAAGAAAGAAGTGTCGAAGTAAGGAACCATGGCATATATGTTTGGAATTGAGCAATAGGTCTTATGTGTAAAGGTTTCTGTACCCATGACTCGATACAACGCGCAATACCTTACCAGCCCTTGATATATGAACAAAAAAACCTGTCCTTAACGGGATGCTCAGCAACAATCGGACAAATTGGGAATGAGCACAATTTTGCAAAGAAATAGCCCACTCGTTTCTCTAGATTGTAATCCCCAGATGCAGGCACTAAGCCTCTACAATATTATTGTTTTTGGCTTACAAAGCTATCCCCTGCGAACTACTGGATCTCTTCCCCCCTCCCCCTTCCATCTTGAAGTTCTGAAATTTTTTTAGCAAGACGCCATTTTTTAGGGCACTCTGTGCAGTAACTAAACATAAAAATAAGTAGAAACATCCCCAGCACAAGCTGCATAACTATTTGCAGTAAGAAAAGAGCACCATTGCAAATTTCAACTCCTGTAAATTTATTTCCATAGTGCATCACTAGCTCTTTATATTCCCAACTTATGATATATGTAGCTTGTTCCTCAATATCCGTGTTTTCTTCTTTTTTCAAGACACAGCAATTGGTTGTCTTAAACAACAGCACACCCTTGCACTTGAAGTTGTGATCTGTTCCTATGTTGCATAAGACTCCAAGCTGCTGGGTGACATTTCAACTGAACAATGTTCCACAGGTTCACACTGCAGTTGACAGAAAATAGAGCTGTATTCTGTTATTTCACCCCACCTTCTAAATTTCTCCAGGGTCGTTGGCCATACAGGCCACATGATTCTACACGACGTCACAATTGGCTTACGAGTGCTTACATACTTCGCTGCATAAGCCACTGATTAGATTTCGTTCAACATACCAAATTACTTTATCTTCCAGCATAGGTCGAGGTTTTTAGCTCTATAGGAATAACTGCTGTCATTGTTAGAAAATCCCTGGACACACTATTACTATTTAGCTAAATGGCTGGTGTGAATCTTTGTATGCCTTCGCTATCTTTTTATCATGAGATTAAATCTGTCGAGAATTGGCCCTAGAGTATGTCAATCGTCGTATGACAAATGCGTATCCATTCAACTGAAAATTCTGTATATGGTAATTTGCCTAGTATCATTCTTTACTTATCACATCTTCTCCAGTTACAAGAAATATCAGTGGTATATTTACTACTCGAAAGACATCCCTTTTAACAGACATCCCTTTTACATGCTCCTGATTTCCAACCCAAATGAAGTCTACATTGTTACATCGTGCCATATTACGCAGGTCGAGCAGGACGACTTTGTCTGAAGCAGTGGTTATTCCAGGTGCTCCAGATGATGTAATCCAGGCTGGTGATCCCATCGATATGTACATGCCCGGTGAAACTACACCAGGTCATCTCCTTTGTGGTTTTAACGACGACAAGCATCGCAGAGCTGCAACACAGTGGGAGAACACCATTACTGGTGTGGACCAAAGATTTTGTAGCTTTACTGAATTCCGTGAAGCCCTGCATAAGTACTCAATTGCACACGGATTCACTTACAAGTATAAGAAGAATGACAGTCACCGGGTAACTGTCAAATGCAAAGCAGAAGGTTGCCCATGGCGTATATATGCCTCAAGGTTAGCCACCACACAATTAATCTGTATCAAGAAAATGAGCACAACACATACGTGTGAAGGAGCAGCTGTAAAAGCTGGTTATCGGGCAACAAGGGGATGGGTGGGAAGTATCATCAAGGAAAAGTTGAAAGCTTCTCCAAACTACAAGCCCAAGGATATAGCCAGCGACATAAAGAGGGAGTATGGGATTCAGTTGAATTACTCTCAGGCATGGCGTGCTAAGGAAATTGCACGGGAGCAGCTTCAAGGCTCTTATAAAGAGGCATACAACCAGCTGCCTTTCTTCTGTGAGAATATAATGGAAACTAATCCAGGTAGTGTTGCTACCTTCGCAACAAAGGAGGATTCGAGCTTCCATCGTCTGTTTGTCGCTTTTCATGCCTCAATAGCTGGGTTCCAGCAGGGTTGCCGCCCTCTCCTTTTCCTAGACAGCACTCCTCTAAACTCAAAATACCAAGGTACCTTATTGGCTGCAACTGCTGCAGATGGGGATGATGGTGTCTTCCCGGTGGCTTTTGCTGTGGTAGATGACGAGACTGATGACAACTGGCATTGGTTCTTATCGGAACTGAAATCTGTAGTCTCAACTTCTCGACATATCACATTTGTTGCAGATTTCCAGAGGGGGTTAAAAGAGTCATTGCGTGAAATTTTTGGTGGGGATTGCTACCATGGTTATTGTCTTCGCTATCTTGCAGAGAAACTTAACAAAGATTTGAAGGGGCAGTTTTCACATGAAGCCAGGCGTCTCATGGTTCAAGATTTTTATGCTGCTGCTCATGCACCAAAGCTTGAGGCTTTTGAAAGGTGTAGTGAAAACATAAAAGCTATCTCACCTGAAGCTTACAATTGGGTTATACGGAGCGAACCAGACCATTGGGCAAATGCATTTTTTGGAGGTGCAAGGTATAATCATATGACATCCAACTTTGGAGAACTATTCTATAGTTGGGTATCAGACGCAAATGAACTGCCCATTACTCAGATGATTGATGTATTACGTGGGAAGATGATGGAGATGTTCTATACAAGACGTGTTGAGTCCAATCAGTGGGTAACAAAGCTGACACCATCTGCGGAGGAGAAGCTAAAGAGTGAAACTTCAAGAGTGGGTTCATTTCAAGTGTTACTCTCCCATGGTAGTACATTTGAGGTTCGCAGTGACTCCGTTGATGTAGTTGACATGGATCATTGGGACTGTAGCTGCAAAGGGTGGCAGCTTACGGGATTGCCTTGCTGCCATGCTATTGCTGTTTTTGATTGGCTTAATAGGAGCGCATATGATTATTGCTCCAAATATTACACAGCTGAGAGTTACCGTCTAACATATGCTGAGTCAATTCACCCGGTACCTAATATAGAGAGGCCATTGGATAGTGAATTATCTGTGCCAGCCATTATTGTAACTCCTCCACCAACCAAACGCCCACCAGGTCGTCCAAAGATGAAGCAGGCTGAATCATTCGATATCATTAAACGGCAACTCCAGTGTAGCAAGTGCAAGGGCCTTGGTCATAATAAGAGGAAATGCAGGTAGGTTTTCCCCTTGCACTTCTCGTAAGTATGGTTTAATTAACTTCAGTTGACCTTTGCGTTTTGTTAGGACAGTTTTCTATTTTCCTCTGTTTTCTCCCCACTGCATTTCCCTCTTCATTGTGATGTGCCATTTCCCTCTATATAAATGCCTGTCTTGTACATATATCGTTATTATGTGGTTCAATATAGCTACGTTATTGCCGGGTAAATTTACTTGTTTGGGCATTCATGCTTGTATCTGTGCATGTGTACATATACAAACACATATATGCTTTGCATCATCAGGTGATAAGACAGTATTGATCATGTTCTCAGTTCGAAATATTATGTAGAGATCGTTGTTTTGAAATGATATTTTTCTTAGATTCCCGCTTGTCTTACCTTAGTTCAAATCTCTCTAAGATGCCCAGCACAATAAATGACATTCACTTGCAGTACTGCATTTAGTGGGTCAAATTTGGATTGGAGACTGCAGCTATTGTAGCATGTTGTGCTGCTTTATAAAGCCATTGTATATACATCTCTACATCTCTTCAGCTAATTTATATATTAGGGAAAAAAACTGAAAATTTTTAGGATTTTAGACTTTTTTTTGGAGTTCGAAATTCAAATGGTAATAAAAGTAGTAAATGTTTTTCTTAGTTTCTGTTGTCTGGCTAGAAGACAAGAAAGGTTAATGGAGATCACTGATGTTATTACTGTTAGATATTAATGTCTAAGAGTGACATTCTATTTTTGGATGCAAAATTCTGATGCTGTGAGAAAGTGCCAAGCTTTAATGGTACATCTGCACGTGTTTTCCTATGGAATTGTTGTTTGGTAATTGTTATTAGTAGTAAATAAAAGTGTGAAACAGTTGGTTGTTTCATTTGTCAGTCACTTCTTTTGGTTTCCGTTGCCTTGAAGTTACCTCTAAGGCACAAGCAGTCCTACTTCTATCTTCCCTCTTAAAGAGACTAAGAGAGAGACAAGGCAGGGTAGGGTTTGACTCCCCTGTTAAACTTACCCTTTTCTTTAAGGCAAAAATTTTCATTTTGGGCATAAAAGGCAATTCTTCCGAGCTATCTCATTAGATGTATGTTGGACAATGAACAGTGTGGGGAGATCTTTATACTTGGCAACGTCCTCGGTTGCCCCTCTTTCATTGTGCTCTAAAATGTTTCCCAAACTTGTGTTGTTGACAATCTATCTGATCGATTTAAATTTTTTCTGGCACATGCAGGGAAGGGAAGAATGACGCTATTGAAGGACCAGATCGTCTACTCTTAACAGGTCTTACAACTGAAGAGACCCAAGAGAATGCATGATGTTTGGTAATTTTTTCTTTTTGAATTTTAATCTCCAAAACATAATAGTCTGTGAAACAGCCTAAATGTAATGAAGATTACTAGCTAGGTTTTCTGGGCTTTTGGAGTTTTTTTCCATCCTTTAGAACTACACTTCAGATTAATGTGATTCATGCCCTGGGTTTTTCTTGGTCGTCCTGTGGCTATTGGTGTACTGGACGCGTGTTTGTGTGTGTATGCGTGTGAGTTGAATTTATTCCTGTGTGTGCGCGTCTGTCGGTGGGAGCCCCAAGCGAGACCGAATGCAAGCAATGGATGCCCTATATACAGCAAGAGATCGACCCTGATACCACACGATGGATTCAGGTCAATCACCTCTACTTTTAACTTCACTATGTACTTGAAGACTAGTGCTGCTTCCAAAGAAAGCTGTTGATGGTTATAGCATCGAGATTTTGACAGCTTAACCCCAGAAAATGTAGGGTCATGCATGCTCGGGTGGTTTGTAAAGCGAGCGCACAACTTTCTATAGCAATTTTGATGGTCAAATAGTCAGTTTCATTATTAAATTTATACATATGTCGTCAAGTTGAAGCTAAGAGAACGTTAATGTTCTCTTTCTTACTTGTCATGTTTATTATTTTTTCATTTAAAATTTAACAATCAAATTGATTTTACATTTCTCTCTACATGTCTCACTTCAGAATTTCATTGATAGGTTTGCAATCTTAGCAATTCTTAAAATTGTGTCAAAATTCTCTCTCTCTCTCTCTCTCTCTCACACACACACACACACACACACACCCACCCCACCCCACCCCACCCCCCGCCGCTAAATCTTTTGTATTTTTTAGACAAGCCCAATATTGAATCTCCCCTATTTTATTTCATAGTAAGTCATATATATATAATCTTATCTCTCTAATTTTATTTTTTTTCATTTTTATAATCCTTTATTCTCTTCTTAGTGGCTTTTATTAATACGAATCTCATACACGGGTTATTATTATCATTATGTTTTTACTTGAAATATACCTACCACTTTATAAGCAATTTCACTTATTTAAATGCCAAAGTTATGGATTGCCACTAAAGTTCATTTTCAAATTTCAACGACCAAAAATAGCGAAAAATCATATAAAAAATTGGAAATAACATTTATGTTAATACCACAACTACTATTGTTATTCTCTTTGTTACTATTATTAGGTATACGAGGATGATCAAACTTTTTCAATGACTATCTTGCTTATTGTTGCTCTCATATGCAACGTACGGGATTAAAATAGTCTGATAATTATCCTTTCTACTGTAATATATCGGTGATTGAGGTGAAGCCCAAGGAAATAAAGAGGACAATTAAGCAGTCCTAACTCCATATGTCTACCAGAGAGACTACTGTTCTCGGTGCTCCTTTTCTCTTTCTTTGGTATGCTTTTGCATAGAGTTGGGTGGCATTTCCATGATAAAATTCTAAGCTTTCGACAAGAAATATTTCAACACGTCTACGCGGGTCCTCTCTCTTTTCTCTTTTTGTGTTTTTAGTGACCAATTTTTTTTCTCTAAACTAAGCAATGTTCTTCCTTTTGTCGCGGTGTTGAACTTGACTTGGTTGGCGAATCGAATCTTAGTGCGTTTACATACATGCCATCAGGGTTCCTTGCTATAAATTAAAACTTGTACGTACTAAAACATTTCAGGCTACAAAATATTAATTGCAACACCTTTGCGCACAACTAATTTGCAAGGACAAATGTAAATGCCACTAAGTGCTGCTAAACTATTAGTAAGGACAAGTAAAGGTCTTGTTTGACTATATCTATACGTCTTAGTCAAGTAAAGGTCCTATATCTTGGGTAAGCAGATAGATGTTGTAAGGTACGTCAAGGTACTGCTGCTTTCAGGCATTCATCGCTACAAGAAGTTAAAGCCTTACAACGTACGTGATTACCAATCAGTTTACTCAGCTCGCTAGCAGAGTGATCCATCGATCGATCTTACGGCTGTTGCAATGGCTTTTGCCGAGACGGGCACCGGTGGAGGTGCACCCAGCCTCAAGGAAACCGTTTGCATCATTGAGCAGCACAAGATGGCCTTCTTCGTCGTGCTCGTCGTGTATACTTTGGGCGTATTAGCCGCCCTTCACCTACTTCGCTTCATGTCTGCTGCTCGTAAGATTGACAAGGTGGTTCTCAAGTTTCGTCCGCACAGAGGAGCTAACGATACGCTTTGCACAATTTGCCGATGCGAGTACGAGGTTGGCGAGCTGGTGTGCATGTTGCCATCCTGTAGCCACTCCTTCCATCCCCGTTGCATCGACACTTGGTTATCCCACGACGTTTCATGTCCAAATTGTCGAAGTAGGCCACTCGAAGACCCGCCTAAAGCGTACCGTCATGTTCGCTTGCATGCCGCTTGCTTCGCATGGATTGATATCTATCCGTAGCGCCTGCGACCTTGTGCTTTCGAGATACAAGAGTCCTTTTTGGTTTTTGATACCATCGTGGATTTTGTTTTCTTTTTCTGATCATGAATAACTCGAATGGCATTATATCTCTGCTTCGTTCATGCTTCTACTTGCTTCAAGAATTATTGACTTATTAACTACGGTACTTGTTGACGACCATTGGGTTTTGTATTAAGAATCAGAGTACGATTCTGCTTCTTATATCTGCTTCTGATCCATACCATAGTGTTTTCTTCTCTTTTAAATTGTTCTCTTAGAGCTTGTTAATATCAATGCAAGTCTATGTGTGACCATCTCAAAACTTGAGATAAGACTGAAACATGCAGCCAGTTGGTGTCGAAATTTCAGCTGGGGACGTGGTTTTCACCCTAATTTATGAACGACTCTCCCGCAGGAGTTTGCGAGGCATTGTGTTGAGTCACTGCCCTTGAATTTTGGTGTTGAAAACTAGTTCTCATGTTTATCATCTACGTATAGTTTAGGGAGGACTTACTTGTCCTTACTAATAGTTTAGCAGCACTTACTTGTCCTTACTAATAGTTTATCAACTCACACGCCTACGACGCTCTCTTTCTTTCTCCTCATTATTCTTTTTGCCTCTCACTGTCTATGTCGTTATTAACTTCTCTTGTATAATACCCAATTGATATGACATCTGAGTTGCTAATCTAATACCATGCACAGAATATACCTTTTAATATGCTAAAGAATCTAATTTAAAGTCTTCCAAAACATAGAATCTATGCTTTGCAGCAAGCTTAGTGATAATCGTTGATTTTGAGGAGTATGATCGCAAACAAGTAAGTTTATTTTCACATGGTTTAGAAATAGATTTTTGAAAAGAGGTTAGTAAGTGAGAAGTGAGAAGTGAGAAGTGAGAAGTGAGAAGTGAGAAGTGAGAAGGTTCTTTTACAATATATTAGGCAGAAAGTTTAAAATGTGCTAGTTCCGATGCTATCCGCGTAAAACACGAGTTGGCGTGTTACTAAGCGCACCGAGCACTTTGCACGGTTGCCGCGATCACGAAACGAACTCGATTATCATTTTAGTTTTTTGAAAATATTTTTTATATCAACAAATGAACTTTAGAGCAAACGTGTGATCTATCATTTGAATATAGTTGAATATAAATTATGATTTTAAACCTTTTCTGTAGCCAAGACTTTCACTGCTTTAAAGAGCATTCCAAGGGAGGAAAATTTTCAAATTTGGCACTTGCAAATTCCCACTGAGATTTTGTTGTAACCTAGAAGATTATTTCTCTTAAATCCATCAGTACACTCGATTTCGAGTGAGGTCAAATAAAACATTAAGGAAAACTATACTCTCTTATATATAACGCTTGAGTGTTGTACACATATTCAATACAGAAACCATCGCTAACAAGTGTCACAAATAAAAAAAAATGTTTATTAGCAAGTTGTTAAAGCAAACCGTGCACGGCTTCTGTTAGGTTCAAAATCCTGCAGTGACAGGCTTTCGACATGATCAATGTCATCTTCATTCAAGTACTGTGGCAAGCCGTGTTTATCAGCTCGATCTCCTTAGGATATTCCTCTCGACAGCACAGAAGAAGACATTGTATGGATTTGTTTCTGTGCAGGCAAGGCAGGCGGTGCAAATAACAACTCTGGCCCCGGTGCAGCAGTAAGTCCCCTGATGCCCGAGTCTAGCAGGTGGATACGTTGAACTCCATGCATTAAACTCTGGTGCCGGAAACAGTAGGCCCTTACGTCTCCACCCAATCTCTTTCCATGAAAATAAGACCAAGAGGGAAGGAGTAATAGAAATGGAGTAAAATGTTTATGGTTGGATGGATATTTAGGATGAGTAGTTGGAATAATTAAGACAATAAAACAGTTTTGATTATAGTTGGGTTATAAATAATTAAGTGTTGAGAAATTTCATCAATGACCTTGATTAGCTCTTTTTTAATTTGAAGTCAGTATATTATGACACAATATAGTTGAAAGTTCTAAAAAGGTATCGCGATAAGCCGATAAGAGTACTTGTTTGCGTCAAGTAAAATCGCACTGTATTGGCCTAAGGAAGGATGTTACATCTAAAGACATCAAGCATGTCATGCCATCAACAAGTGAGAAATCGACTGAGAACAAGTTTCCACTTAAGACCGATTCGTCCTAACACAAGTGGACTTCACTGTCAAATCACGTTGTTAAATCGAAGATAGTAATGGCTAAGTTAAATGTGGTGAGTTCTGAGGATGGGAAAGACACAGGCTCCTTCAAAGGACTTAAAGTGCTTCCTATGCTACGTGCCATCAAAAGAATGGTAAAACAAATATGTCAAGAGCTGGATAAAACTTCATCAACAAGGTAAAACAAGGCTCTATCTATCCCCAAACATGTGGCGATCAAGGTCAGATTAATTATTGAAGCTTAATATGAATGGAAGGGTAAAATATGCATGCTTGGACACATGGTGGTTTTAGATTGAATTTTCAAGAAAACTTGGCGCGAACAGAAAACCAAAATAGGCATGCCTGAAACGCGTGCAACTCCAGATTGGATCGACCAAAGGCCAAATGCTAACAACTCGTCTCTTTAAAAGCCACCAACGTTATCTCAATTAATGCTCTTCAAGACCAAACACAAACTATCTCATAATATATGTTATCGCGCCTTCGTTTACCTTAAGTAAACAAATGTATCTTAGGTTAGGTTAGAACCATTAAATCAATTGTTTGTCTCTCATTCAGACAATTCCTAAAATGTACTCAATCTTTGAGTCAAGTGCTTTGTATACTTAGAGTGTTATATCAGTTCTATAAAAGTTGATTGTTTGCAAGCACTGTGAAGGTAAACTGCTTTTGTTCATTGTGTTACTATGTTTAGTTTGATCAGAAATAGGAGTATAATAGGTAAGAATAGTGGTAACATAAATAACACTGAAAAAATCCTAAAGTGTTAGGTTAAAAAACTTTGAGGTTGTTCTCTATACCTTATAAATCGTTTGAAAGAAGTCAGACTAGGCACTTTCTCTCCAAGTGTCAGACGTTTAATATATTTCAAAATTATATATTTTAGTCTCGTTAAGACTTGACAACACGCACACAAATCTCAACTTTTACATAATTTCCCACCCATGTGCATGTCTGAGCATTTGAAGAACTAATAGTAGTCGATGTTTGTACAATAGTATGGGATAATTGCGTAAAATACCCTTGTGGTTTGGGCCTATTGCAAAAGGACCCTCAGAGTTACAAAAGTTGCAAATGACCCCCTGTTGTGTCAATTTTTTTGCAATTGTTAAAAAAATCATCCAAATTAACGGGGCGTGATGTTCACTTTATTAAAAAGTGCGTTTGATAGATTTTTGATACGTTGAAAACACGAAAGTACCCTTATGTTCTTTTTTTACTCCTACTCAAGTCCCAATTTCTTCTCCAATCTAATCTACCCAAACCCTAACCCTAGCCATCACCATTACCAACCAAAACCCTAACCGCCACTCTCGCAGCCGAGACCCTAGCCTAGCCGCCACCCTCACCACGCCCCATCCACCACCTACCCGCTGCACCACAATCGCCATAAACCCTTTGCAGCTGCCGCTAAATCCATTTCCCCCACCCCGAACTAGATCTGCATCGCCAGCCTCGGCCACTTACCATGAATCTGCACCGCGAACCCCATCGCGACCACTTGACCATTTCCCCCACCGCGATCGAGGCCCTTCATCCCCACAAGCCCAAGCCCTAATTAGGGCCGGCGCAAGCAAACGGACGAGCCAACATGAAGGGGACGAGATGGAAGAGGAAGGGTGTAACGCCCCCGAATGCCCCCAAACTCTTGGGTCGTTAACCTACCAGATCACATCAAACCTGTCAGATTTGTTCACTAACACATACTTCAAATCATCTAATTCCGCATCAACTCAGATTTCTCAAAATACTAGATCACAATTGCTTAGCTTAAACTATTCTAGCTTAGGTTCTTCGCAATTCAAAATTTCTAAGATCAAATAACAATACCGACCCATGCAGGGGTCTTACTATACCGTAGTGATGCGCTCATCAGAATCTCACTCAGTCTCTAACCCATTCCCGAACCATCTACTACCGATCATCACCTGCAGAAGGGAATCAAACGAAGGGTGAGCTTTTGAGAGCTCAGTAAGGTCGCTCAAGGACCAACAAAAGAATTACAAGACGATTCCAAGAATCCAACTGACGGAGATTTCCAGAATACTTCAGATGGTAAAAAACTCAATGATTTCCAAAAGGATCAAAAACTCATCAGAAATAGATACCAAAATAAATCAGAACAAACACGACGGATCCCAAAAACCATCAATAATAGATCATTTCTAGAGTTATCATTTCCAAAATATAATGAAGAATTTCCAAAGGATTTCAACAGAAGCACATATCATTTCAGATAATACTTTTCAGACCGTTTCGTAATAGTCACGGCAGTATACAGAGCAGATAAAATCGAAAATCAACGTTGATCCTGGGTGATTGCAATGCCATTCCGACAAAGCACAGAAGTGTACACATGCATGATGTACCAGAATAATTACCAGTCCACTTGGGTACTAGCCTGCATTCCATACAGGATTCAGACCAGCCTTATAACACCCGATCAGGACAGAACAGATAACCCAGGTCAACACAGAAAAATCAACAATATCAATGAGCATTAACATAAGCTCAATCACCGAAATCAATTCAGATTCAAATAACAATAATCATACTGACACAAGTCAACATTCGAAATTTTCAGAAGAAATCAGAATTTTCAGAAGAAAACATCCTAGATAAACAACAAAAACGATTACGAATAATTATCGAGTTTTAAGCACAATAATCCGGAAGAACGGATATAGACAATTGTCAAATATGCTCAACACGCAATAACAGGCGAGCATCAAAAGATTTCCAAATAATCGATCAAGGTTCAATATTAGGGTTTTCTGGACAAGAACATACTGATATCAATGCATACTTCAGAGTTCGACATTAGTCGTAAGTAATTCAAATGAGTACTTACAAGTACGAGTTATCAAATAAGGGTTCGGACAAAAGTCCTTACCCAGGGTTCAGATAGAATCTCTTACCTAGGTCCGCAGCTAAATTATCCTAACCGGAAAGTCTTTAGTTTTAACCTAAACGGAATAATCGAACCATTAGAACACAGACTATAGCAAAATATTATAACTTAATACAGACTCACGTATACTCCCAAAATAAACCTCCCCTCACCGGGTATGTAAAATTATCAAAACGCCCCTAGCGTGTAAAATTACCAAAATGCCCCTCTCAGACTTAAATTACCAAAATGGTCTTCCCATAAGTAGAATCACTGAAATAAGCTTCCCATATGTAAATTTATGCAAAAATACCTTTCTTAGGTCAAATTACCAAAATACCCCTTCGGGGTGATAAATTACCAAAATGCCCCTGGGGGTTTCCGGCACCGGAAAATCTCAAAAATATCTTAAAACATTATTTTAAGCATCCTGATATCATTTCTGGTCTAAAAAGCATTTAAAATAATTTTCGTCCGAAAATTCCGAACCGGTGTCTAGACCGAGCGCTAAAAGGCCAGTTTCACGAAAAATACCTATCGGCCTCATAATGGCACAAAATTTTATAATCTGATACCTATCAGTGAAATAATATTTTAATAAAAAATTCAGATTAAAATAACTTAGTTTACTAGGTTAAATAATTCGCTAATTCTGTTAAATTGATGCCCTCATTTAGCGCTCTTCACGGATACCAAAAATTCCCAAAAACTTCCAGAGGGTAGATCTCGTAAAAATATCGAGGGTTACAGTTTTGGACTTTACCTAATTATGGCTCTAACTATTTATAAAAAAATTCGGATTAAAACTGATTAATTGATTTTCTACCTTTAGTGACAAAACAGTCACTATTCAAATAAAAAAAAATGCACACACTATTACACCTTCACGCAGACACACTTTCTTCAACCTTCAGCCGAGGCATATGGCTGCTCCAACTCACATTTACACCCCTGAATTCATCACTAATTCAGTAAAAACTACCTACATGGATAACTAACACCCACTAACATAGCTTAAATCCACAATTAAACCCCATATTCACGGTTCGTCACATATATATACACACCCGAACTATGAACACACACATGAACACAATACATATCCAACTCTCATGACTGAAATCTCACCCCATATTCAAAAGAAGAATTGTATGAAAGAAGAAGGGAGTTACCCTTGAAACTTCTTCCTTTTTCCCCCCTATTTTCCCTCCTCTGTTCTGCTTCTTCCCGTTCTTTCCTCTGTTCCTTTTTTTCTGCTGTGTTGGTGTTTCTCTCCACAGTTACTGTTCATCCGAGATTCCTCCCTTAGTTCTTTTTTTGTTTTCTTCCCTTTTTTCTCTTTAGTTTGTTTACAATATACTTGCATTAGTCATCCACAGAAGCAAGAGGTGGCATTTCATTTCCGAGACTTCTGAAAAAAAAAATTGACAGATAAGGCTAAACTTTCAAAAATTGCGAATAGGCCCTTCAAGTTCCATAATTTTTAAAATGACCCCGAAAGTTTCAAAATTATACTTTTGCCCCAAGATTCTACTAATATTTATTAATTTCATTAAATGCAACTAAAACATACATCGTCACTCATTTAATTATTTTTCATCACCAAAACATTAATTTACAATTATGCCCCCAAAGTTTTTTTTCGAAATTACATAAATACCCCCCTAAAGTTTCAAAATTAGGTTTTTGTTCCAAAATTCTTTTAAGTTTCGATACTCTACTAATACTCGAGCATTGTCCAAAATTAACGCCCGTTTAGAGATACTTGACAAGGAGATTTAAATGGTCCGGCTTGATATACCCTCAAGCCTACGCCCACCCCTTCAAGGAAGTCCCTTGAAAGGCCCTAGAATCCACTAGTATGATCTTCCTTACGGGTTAAGATCGAACCTCTTACAATTCCTTGATGCTATGCCCACATCAAGAACAAGCTTTGACAAACTCAAAGCTCCAAAGCTTGACAAACCCAAGCTTTGATACAAGAACCTTTAGATGAAGAATTGTGTACAATATTTCACTCTCAAGAAGTAGATGAGTACAAGTTTAAGTACTAGAACAAGAGAGATGAGTGTATGATGATTTATGAAAGTGTATATCTCTCAAATGTAAGCTCACAATAAATGCTCTCTTGAAATAGATGAGAAATCAATGAAAAATAAGAGAGATTGAACAATTGCTTTGATTTTTGAGAATATGAAAGATAAGAGAGCTTTGAATGCAATTGATGAATCAAAACTATGCCCAAGATGAGTATTTATAGAGTTGGGAATTAATATGACCGTTTGGAGTTAGGTAGGGCATTTATTGCGCCAAACGGTAAATACAGTCGACTGTAATGCACAATTGCAGTCGACTGTAATCCCAAAGTAGTCGTTGGAAATTCAAATTTCCAACTTGCAGTCGACTGTAATCCAATGCAGTCGACTATAATAGGCTACTGGAAGTATTGCAGTCGACTGCATTCCAATGCAGTCGACTGTAATACCTCACTGCCCAACTTGCAGTCGACTGCATTCTAGAAAATGCAGTTTCCTAGTTTTTAAAGAATGAAAAACTTTTATGCATGCAAGGTAAACCTATGGGCAAGTTCTAGGTATACAGTCATCGTAACGATCATCTCTCTACGTCTAGTTTATAAAGAAGGAAATAAAGCGTTGTAAAATTCAATCGACGAATTCCTTCTTTGATGCGTTCCGTTGAGAGTCTTTGACCGTGTTGCTCGTCTAATAGTCTGTTTGCATGAGTATGAGATTGTTCCTATTGCTTCATCAACTCAATGCATGTTAGACAACATAAACATCAATGTTAGTTATCATCAAAACCAAATATAATCCTAGGTTAAATAACCGTAGGGTTAACAAACGTTATCTCAATTAATGCTCTTCAAGACCAAACACAAACTATCTCATAATATATGTTATCGCACCTTCGTTTACCTTAAGTAAACAAATGTATCTTAGGTTAGGTTAGAACCATTAAATCAACTGTTTGTCTCTCTTTCAGACAATTCCTAAAATGTACTCAATCTTTGAGTCAAGTGCTTTGTATACTTAGAGTGTTATCAGTTCTATAAAAGCTGATTGTTTGCAAGCACTGTGAAGGTAAACTGCTTTTGTTCATTGTGTTACTATGTTTAGTTTGATAAAAAATAGGAGTATAATAGGTAAGAATAGTGGTAACATAAATAACACTGAAAAAATCCTAAAGTATTAGGTTAAAAAACTCTGAGGTTGTTCTCTATACCTTATAAATCGTTCGAAAGAAGTCAAATTAGGCACTTTCTCTCCAAGTGTCAGACGTTTAATATATTTCAAAATTATATATTTTAGTCCTGCTAAGACTTGACAACACGCACACAAATCGCAACTTTTACATAATTTCACACCCATGTGCATGTCTGAGCATTTGAAGAACTAATAGTAGTCGATGTTTGTACAATAGTATGAGATAATTGCGTAAAATACCCTTGTGGTTTGGGTCTATTGCAAAAGGACCCTCAGAGTTAAAAAAGTTGTAAATGACCACCTGTTGTGTCAATTTTTTTGCAACTGTTAAAAAAATCATCCAAATTAATGGGGCGTGATGTTCACTTTATTAAAAAGTGCGTTTGATAGATTTTTTATACATTGAAAACACGAAAGTACCCTTATTTTCTTTTTTTACTCATACTCAAGTCCCAATTTCTTCTCCAATCTAATCTACCCAAACCCTAACCCTAGCCATCACCATTACCAACCAAAACCCTAACCGCCATTCTCGCAGCCGAGACCCTAGCCTAGTCGCCACCCTCACCACGCCCCATCCACCGCCCATTTCTACCACCACATACCCGCTGCACCACCACCGCCATAAACCCTTTGCAGTTGCCGCTAAATCCATTTCCCCCACCTCGAACTAGATCTCCATCGCCAGCCCCAGCCACTTACGATGAATCTGCACCGCGAACCCCATCACGACCACTTGACCATTTCCCCCACCGCGATCGAGGCCCTTCATCGCCACAAGCACAAGCCCTAATTAGGGTCGGCGCAAGCAAACGGATGAGGCAACATGAAGGGGACGAGATGGAGGGGAAAGGTGTAACACCCCCGAAAATCCGGAGCTCTGTCGCCCCCAAACTCTTGGGTCGTTAACCTACCAGATCACATCAAACCTGTCAGATTTGTTCACTAACACATACTTCAAATCATCTAATTCCGCATCAACTCAGATTTCTCAAAATACTAGATCATAATTGCTTAGTTTAAACTATTACAGCTTAGGTTCTTCGCAATTCAAAATTTCTAAGATCAAATAACAATACCGACCCACGCAGGGGTCTTACTATACCGTAGTGATGGGCTCATTGGAATCTCACTCAGTCTCTAACCCATTCCCGAACCATCTACTACCGATCATCACCTGCAGAAGGGAATCAAACGAAGGGTGAGCTTTTAAGAGCTCAGTAAGGTCGCTCAAGGACCAACAAAAGAATTACAAGACGATTCCAAGAATCCAAATGACGGAGATTTCCAAAATACTTCATATGGTCAAAAACTCAATGTTTTCCAAAAGGATCAAAAACTCATCAGAAATAGATACCAAAATAAATCAGAGCAAACACGACGGATCCCAAAAACCATCAATAATAGATCATTTCTAGAGTCATCATTCCCAAAATATAATTAAGATTTTCCAATGGATTTCAACATAAGCACATATCATTTCAGATAATACTTTTCAGACCGTTCCATAATAGTCACGGCAGTATACAAAGCAGATAAAATCGAAAATCAACGTTGACCCTGGGTGATTGCAATGCCATTCCGGCAAAGCACAGAAGTGTACACATGGATGATGTACCATAATAATTACTAGTCCACTTGGGTACTAGCCTGCATTCCATGCAGGATTCAGACCAGCCTTATAACGTCCGCCTCAGAACAGAGCAGATAACCCAGGTCAACACAGAAAAATCAACAATATCAATGAGCATTAACATAAGCTCAATCACCGAAATCAATTCAGATTCAAATAACAATAATCATACTGACACAAGTCAGCATTCGGAATTTTCAGAAGAAATCAGAATTTTCAGAAGAAAACATCTCAGATAAACAACAAAAACAATTACGAATAATTATCGAGTTTTAAGCACAATAATCAGGAAGAACGGATACAGACAATTGTCAAATATGCTCAGCACGCAATAACAGGAGAGCATCAAAAGATTTCCAAATAATCGATCAAGGTTCAATATTAGGGTTTTTTGGACAAGAACATACTGATATCAATGCATACTTCAGAGTTCGACATTAGTCATAAGTAATTCAAATGAGTACTTACAAGTACGAGTTATCAAGTAAGGGTTCGGACAAAAGTCTTTACCTAGGGTTCATATAGAATCCCTTACCTGGGTCGGCCGCTAAATTATCCTAACCGGAAAGTCTTTAGTTTTAACCTAAACGGAATAATCGAACCATTAGAACACAGACTATAGCAAAATATTATAACTTAATACAGACTCACACATACTCCCAAAATGAACCTCCCCTCACCGGGTATGTAAAATTATCGAAACGCCCCTAGCGTGTAAAATTACCAAAATGCTCATCTCAGACTTAAATTACCAAAATGGTCTTCCCATAAGTAGAATCACTGAAATAAGCTTCCCATATGTAAATTTATGCAAAAAAACCTTTCTTAGGTCAAAATACCCCTTCGGGGTGGCAAATTACCAAAATGCCCCTGTGGGTTTCCGGCACCGGAAAAATCTCAAAAATATCTTAAAACGCTATTTTAAGCATCCTGATATCATTTCTGGTCTAAAAAGCATTTTAAATAATTTTCGTCCGAAAATTCCGAACCGGTGTCCGGACCGAACGCTAAAAGGCCAGTTTCACGAAAAATACCTATCGGCCTCAGAATGGCACAAAATTTTAGAATCTGATACCTATCAGTGAAATAAGATTTTAATAAAAATTTCAGATTAAAATAACTTAGTTTACTAGGTTAAATAATTTGCTAATTCTGTTAATTTGATGCCCTCATTTAGCGCTCTTCACGGATACCAAAAATTCCCAAAAAATTCCAGAGGGTACATCTCGTAAAAATATTGAGGGTTACGGTTTTGGACTTTACATAATTATGGATCTAACTATTTATAAAAATTCGGATTAAAACTGATTAATTGATTTTCTACCTTTAGTGACAAAACAGTCACTATTCAAATCAAATGCACACACTATTACACCTTCACGCACACACCCTTTCTTCAATCTTCAGCCGAGGCATATGGCTGCTCCAACTCACATTTACACCCCTGAATTCATCACTAATTCAGTAAAAACTACCTACACGGATAAGTAACACCCACTAACATAGCTTAAATCCACAATTACACCCCATATTCACGGTTCGTCACATATATTTACACACCCGAACTATGAACACACACATGAACACAATACATATCCAACTCTCATGACTGAAATCTCACCCCATATTCAAAAGAAGAATTGTATTAAAGAAGAAGGGAGTTACCCTTGAAACTTCTTCCTTTTCCCCCCCCCCTATTTTCCCTCCTCTGTTCTGCTTCTTCCCGTTCTTTCCTCTGTTCCTTTTTTTCTGCTGTGTTGGTGTTTCTTTCCACAGTTACTGTTCATTCGAGATTCCTCCCTTAGTTCTTTTTTTGTTTTCTTCCCTTTTTTCTCTTTAGTTTGTTTACAATATACTTGCATGAGCCATCCACAAAAGCAAGAGGTGGCATTTCATTATCCGAGACTTCTGAAAAAAAAAATTGACAGATAAGGCTAAACTTTCAAAAATTGCAAATAGGCCCTTCAAGTTCCATAATTTTTAAAATGACCCCGAAAGTTTCAAAATTATACTTTTGCCCCAAGATTCTACTAATATTTATTAATTTCATTAAATGCCACTAAAACATACATCGTCACTCATTTAATTATTTTTCATCACCAAAACATTAATTTACAATTATGCCCCCAAAGTTTTTTTTCGAAATTACATAAATACCCCCCTAAAGTTTCAAAATTAGGTTTTTGTTCCAAAATTCTTTTAAGCTTCGATACTCTACTAATACTCGAGCATTGTCCAAAATTAACGCCCGTTTATTTATTTTATTTTATTTTTCGGAGTCCGGATAGTTGTTTAACCCGCTCCCAAAGTTCAGGATATTACAAAGGGGGAAAGGGAGGGAACGCTGGTCATCGGCGAGGGCCGAAGCTACGACCGACCATTTCTTCGGATGAAGCAGGCGGTGGCGGAAGAAATGACCGAGACTGCTGACATGTAGACCGTAGATCCCAACAATCCGGCCTTTCACCACCACGACGTCGGTTACGACGGTAGATGGACGGAAGAAATGGCCGAAACTACGGCCGACCATTTCTTTGGGTGGAGCAGACGATGGGCATCATTCAAGGAAAAAAAACCCTAGATCTAAAATTAGGGGTTATATAAAGGGGCAATTTAGACACTTCAATTATTTTGTTATAGCAATCATCTGTAGCAACACTTTTGCGTATTTAGGCGGTCATTTGCAACTTTTATAACTCTGAAGGTCTTTTTACAATAGACTCAAACTACAAGGGTATTTTATGCCATTATCCCTAATAGTATAGATATATCAGTTGTTTTGATGAAGCTTGGCTTTATAGATGTTTTACATTTGAACTTACGATGATTAGATTCCATTACTTGACACCACCTCAAGGTATTACAGCGTTGTTAAGGCACGTGTCACTGCAGAGTTACAAAAGTATACCGACGTGTTATAAGCTTTGATTTGATTTGATTTGCATGCATATGTGTCCACGATGACTTGATTTGATTTGATTTGCATGCATATGTGTCCACGATGCGCAGTTGCTTTCTACTTTCGGTTTATTCACTGATATGAAACTTAGATCTTTTATTCATATCGAATCCAAAATTACAAGTTTTAAGCTTCTCTATCCCTTCAGTGTTGTCACTTTTTTTTTTATCTTCTATTAGTGTGTTAGCGGTACTGAGAAGTGTGTTAGCGATAATTTCTCAATACTATCTATTCGAGTCTCATTGTTTTTTCGACTATACCAACTCTCTGATGTTAGTTTCACTCTCACAGTAATTTCGCTTTCCAACTTAATGTTTGCATAGTTCGTGGCAAGTCCTTCACTTTGCAGAAGGAAAATTCGTGGCGCAAAGCAAAAAAGAGGTTTAATTAACTTGTCGTTTTAGTCTTTTAGATGAACCAGCCACCAATACAAAACGTTACTCTGTTACAGCTAACGAGGTGACACTTGGAATTGTCAGCGAACGATACGTGCAGCTATGTACAGACCTCCGCCGTAGATGAAGGCCACGTTACATGCCACTCGTCTCTTCTCCAACCCCCACGTCCTTCTTCCCTCCCCACTTTTGCTCAATAAATTTTCAGTTCCCATCCACAAAAAACCAATCACATCCGACCCATAACCACTCTCTCATAACTTTGGGGTCTTCGATCACTGTTTTTCGCATCTGCTAGCTGCTTTTGATTCAAAGTCGATCAGATATTCTTCTCGTGTGAAAACTTGATCAGTTGAGTGTATTGTAGGTGTTAGTTTTGATCATTATGGTTAATTCTCGAGCAATGACAAGATGGAACATGGTGGTTGCCATGATGGTGGTAGTGACGCTGATGGTCCTTGCCGTCAGTTGCCATGGTACTACTGGCGCCGACCTCAAGCATGAGGACATGGCAAAAGGTAAGGACACCAGACAGGAAGAAGAGAAGGCTGAAGAGAGCTCAGAATCATGGACAGGGTGGGCCAAGGAAAAAATCTCCGAAAGCCTCGGGCTAAAACCCGAAGATGCAAAGGAGACTGCTAAGGAGGCTTCACACAAGACTGGAGAGAAAGCCCAGTCAGCCAAGGAAAGTGCTTACGAGACGGCCGAGGAGGCTGCTAAGGAGGCTTCTCACAAGACTGGAGAGAAAGCCCAGTCAGCCAAGGGAAGTGCTTACGAGGCGGCCGAGGAAGCCTCTCAGAAGACGGGGGAGGCCAAGGAGAGAGCATACGGGAAGGCCGAGGAGGCAAAGCAAAAGGCCTCCCAGAGAACTGAAGCAGCCAAGGAGAAATCGTACGAGGCAGCCCAGGAGGCAAAGGAGAAGGCGGCTCGGTTGGCGGAGGAAGCCTCGCACATGACTGGGGAGGCAAAAGAGAAGGCGTGGAAGAAGGCGGAGGAGGCAAAGGAGAGAGCGAAGGAGATGGCGGAGCGTGCGGCAGAAGAGGCGAGGAGGAAGGAAGCGGAGGCGGAGGAGCACGTCGGGTGGGCAAAGGAAAAGGCTAAGGAAGGTTATGAGGCTGCCAAGAACAAGGCTGGGGAGACATTGGAGTCTGCTAAGGAAACCATCGCTTCCAAATACGGAGCTGCGAAGCAAAGATCGCAGGAGATCAAGGAAAGCATAGCGGGTGCTGAGGTTGACGACGAGCTTTAAATTTGAGCTGGGCGTGCAATATTATGGATTGTTTTCGTGTGCGTGACTACTTTCTATTTTGCGTAACTTACTCTTTTGTGTTGATGCAGTGTGTATGCTCTGTTGTTAAGTGTAAGACCGTATGCACATCTCTAGTTCGATGATGCCTCAATGCGGTGTTTGATTAACTTTTCTTATTACCAAATTATGTATTTTCACTTCCCGTCCCTTCCCCTCCTCTTTCTTCCTCTGAAAAACCCAGCAGCAGCGGCAGCTCGCTGTTAGCCTGTACACGTTATTCTAAATTTTGAGACTCCATGTCCGTCCCAAAGTGCTTGGATGCTTAAGGATCAAACTTAGTCCCAAAGTTTCATGAAAGGATCGGAGGTCCATGGTGGTAGAGGATTATTTGATATTGTCCTTGGGCTGTATTGCATTACATCAAACAGATTCTTCTTTACCAATGGAATGAAGCTCAGGTTTCAGGAGAGTATTTGTACCAAAAGATAAGGAACCAAGGAAAATGCGCTACTTCTATATGGAACAAATTTTGTTGGCTCCCACCCGTAGGAGGAATCTTCCTCGTAATTTCTATACCGTGGGAGAACGGATCGCGGAGAAAGGATCGCACTTCCTTAGCTCACTAGTTCAGTAACTCAAAGCAAGGTACCAACCACTAAACTTGGGCTCATATTCGATTCTCCTGAATGGGCTATGGTTCTGTCAAATCTATTCCAACGATTATTAGTCGTCACTCTACGTAAGTTGGAGGATGATTCCTATAACTATAACCGGTAAGAACTAAAGTTACAACCGGTAAGAACTAAAGTTTGTTAGCTTCGAGGCAAACGATGGAACAAGAGAAGAGGAAAGGGTAGTGGTTTGGGCCTTTTTCATAGTGCGAGCCCAGACATGCGAGCCCAATAAACGAGTTTCATAGCATCTCAGCAGATGGGCTAAGAATAAGGAACTCCTTTGCTAAGATGGGCTACTTTGGCGGATGGCTAGCCCATTGTTTCATACGCAGAACAGAAGAACGCGTAGGCAGGAAGCCCGCATTGAGGACAACCCGGAGTACAGTAGACATTGAAGTTTGTGGTCGCAAGTTCGTCCGCCAAGGGGAGAAGATGTTTCTTTCTTTCTGGACCGACCAACTCTTCCTAATTTCCTTGAACAACCAAGCTGTCCACCTATAATGGCCTTTCTCCAACAAACTACCAACTCGCAAGATTAGTAACAAACAAGCACCCCTCGCACAAGTGTCACCGCGTCACTCAAAATAAGGGGCTCCAAAAAGTTTGCTCCCAACCTGCGTGAAAAAAGCAAAAATTTCTTCACCAAGATTTTTGTTGCGTTAAGGATTGCTTACCATTAGCAAAATGACTCGCCTGCTACAACTTTAGCACTCAAAATTCGTAATGAATTACATTACCGTGTTATCTTTGTCATCCTTTGTTTAACTTGATAATGTTTACAATACCGCTAAAATTACATTACCACGTTACCTATGTCATCCTTTGTTTAGTTTGACAATGTTAAAAAAGTCGATAAAATGGTCAGTGAAGTTCATTGTTGATTTTGAGGAAGCATTATACATGTGAATGGAGACTAAAGGGATACGATGCCTATAAACTCCTCCTTGTATTCAACTTTTCTTAATTATTATACTCCATTAGAAGACAGCCACAGGAACATCATCTCTACCCTACCTCAAACCTCCACAGTCCACCGAACCTCCCATCTTCTTCTTCTTTCCCCTTCCCATCTCTCTCACTCTAAGACCCACAGCCCATGCCAGCTTCCCCCTCCCTACCTACCTCTCATAACCACCATTTCACTGTCAGTCAGAGACTCGACGAACTGCAACAAAGAGAATCATGCTACCCAGATCTACATGGCAAGTTGTTCCAAGTCTTCTCCACTCCACCGCATCTTCTCTCTCTTCAACTTGCAAACATATGCTTTTTTATGAAAACATTAGGAAATCCCTATACTGAGTCTAGGTGTGGCTATCCTTCTGATCATTGCTCGAGTTATATTTCGTCAGGTCAACTCCGGAGCAGATGTGCATTATTGGTAGAGTTGTTGCAAATCTTGGAACCTTCACAAGCTCACATGTGCTTCATATTTGCAAATCATCTCAAAGATGTACCCCACGCTCTCGTTAATCTAGACAACACTCTAAGTTAATATATTAAAAACAAGACATGATCGACGATTCACTTTTTCTTTATTTATTTTTTTTTGTTAAAGAAACGATCTTATTACATGTTTGCTACTACGATGATCCTTATTATAAGTTTAATACGCTAACAAAAATTATCAACAAGATCGAGTTCATTCGAGATCACAAAACTAACATGCTAGCAGAGGAACAATCCTTCTTGTAGCCATAACTTTTGACTCGAATTATGGAGTACAACACCAAATCCTGAGGATATCTATCAATAGTGGATCGGATGTGTCACCGAACGTATATATTGTTTGATCATAGTAGCCAACAAATCAGACTAACGGATGTACCAAAAAATCAAACCGGCCAACTAACTTTTCGGTAATATGTTCGTGACTATCATCTCACGGGATATATGGCATCCACAAAACTAAACATTGCATTCGTCACCGGGGTGGACTAAATTTTTGCCGTAGTTGCTAAGCGCAAGATCTTTCGTGATTGGTGGTAGGGGTGAACCACGCGTGCATATCCAAGTATGTTATAGCATTCGATAGTTTGATTAACATGGTTGCTAAATTTTATCGTTCGGAGCGTTGGCAGCACAACTTCCGTTTCGTTCTCAGTTACACCAAAAAAGGAGATGGAGCAGGAAAAAAGAAGTAGATCACAAGTCCCATCCACACCCACCACATGTTATGCATGTGTTTTTGTTGTTTTGCTTTTGCTGTATTTTGGGTGATGTTGTCAAGGTTGTCGTGGTCAAAAAACTGTGCGCCACAACCCCAAAAAGCTCAAACGTGAACCACCACATGTGACCAGACGCGGGACCGTGCGGCCATGACCACTCAACTCATTGACTGTGCTTCATTTATAATTGTCTGGCTAGTCGGGCCTTCAAGGAGGGGACATTGCTTCTTTATTACGACCTACTTCACTCAATCATCCCTGTGATTCAGCAGCTCTGCATGTAGATGTTGGAAAATGTTGGCTCCTTTTACCTTTTCCCACTTCTTGATCTAGACTAGACTGCATTGTAATCTTGTCTTTTCCCACCATGAAGCTCTGGCACCTGATCCACATGTGACCTGCCGGAAGTAAGACTGTGCGTCACATCGTTTTTGCACATTATTAGTGCCTAACGGTCTGTGTGTAATGTTGTCCTACACCATTATTGATGACTTTGTTAAGGTCTGTATCTATAGGTAGGGTTGCTTTCACGCGAACAGAGGAAATCGCGTTAAAAGAATTTTCTTCCTACCTCCCATGTACTGACAATTAATGGTTATTAAATATTTTCAGTAATTTTTATTTAGTGACGCTAAAAAATACTGTTAAGAGTTATCGCTAAAAGTGTTAACAGAAAAACTACTGAAAACATTTAGCAACTATTAATCGTCACTATATAAGGGGTTGGAGGAAGATTCCTACAACCAGAGGGTAGCAGCCAAAGTTTGTTCAAAAAATTGTGGTTGTTGCACGGTTTGAAAGAATCTTTTTCCTACTTCATACATAGCGATAATTAATTATTGCTAAATATTTCTAGTGACTTTTATTTAATGATTCTAAAAATTGTTACTGAAAGTATTAGCTGAAAAATTACTAAAAATATTTAACAAATATTAATTGTCACTATATACGGGATTGGAGAAAGTTTCTACAGCTGGAGTAGCAGCTAAAATTTATTCGACGAAGAGAGCAACCTAACAATGCGTTACTAATTTTCAAGGAACTTCCTTGATTACATGAGGCCAACACAATTTGGGAGTCACTTTGTGTTTATCCCTGCTAGCACTAGGTGATGCACATTGAGACGAGCTGAAAATCTTATGGTAGGTAGTGGGACATCCCACATGGAGATCCTAATTGGGGTTTTAATTTGATTTCTTAATGTATTGGTGCAAGGATGGGAATGGGATATTACGACTTTCTCATTTATACCTTGGGCAAACGAGATTTGAAATATTTTATATGAGTCTCTCTTTTATATTATTTAAAACATGTCACTGATAAATAAAATATGCTCTTCTGTAACTTGTCATTCATATCTGAACTTTGTGCTTTCTTTTAATTTTTATTACTAAATTCTGTCAAAAGTTACTTACGATCAAACAAAGAATTATAGCTTCGTACTACAACTAAGATTTCAAAAATAAAATAAAATAATCCTCTTCTCCGCAACCCCTTTTTGTTATTGTACCTTTGCATTTTTTTTTTCCAGAAGGATTGATCTTAATAAATAGAGATAACAATGTGAGATGGCAGTTCATATATAGCCATGAACATTGGAGCTGATTTGGAGTAGTATATTGGCAGGGCACAATCAGTATCAGCACGGCTCATTGTCAACAACAATGTACATGAATCCACAAGTAATGGTCCCTTTCGAGTCCCCCAGGCCAGCATAGAAACATCTCACAGCATTTAAGTTCCAATGAAGGCACAGCCACAAGCAAGCTCTCGTGGTTGGTTGGCCAAATTAATGTCTGCTCAACGGTTGATTGCAACCCCGACTCACGGCACGATACCTGCTTTGTGGCTCTGATTTCTGCGTTTCTTCTAGATTTTCCTTTCAAGTTGTGGCTAGTTTCGTTGGCAGAAGAACAACCAGAAATCTTTCTCCAAAGCTTCCATCGAGAGTCTTGCGAGCTTTGATATCGACAGACACCGTGGGGAGGAAATTTGAAAGCCAATGGCCACCAAAAAATCCAGATTTACAGAAGCGACCGCATGCATGATGCTTACCATTTGAACCAACAATACTAGTTGCAAATCACCGACCCTACTCCTTGCAATGTTGGCACCCGTGACTGAGGTACATAACATTGCTTAAAATATGAAGCACCCTATAATCAGGCCAAAATGCAAACGTGCTATGTCGTGACAGAATTCCCGGATACTCCTTAGCAACCCAGATCCAACCAACATCAAAGACGTAGACAGAATATGTACAGTCCACCGTCCGGCAGCTACACCATGTGCAGTCACGCATGGAGTCTTGACATAAGTTGTGCACGAACAATTTGTAGTTGCCAATCACAATAATACGAGAAATTAAAGGTACCACCGGATGCATCGAAGTTTTACGGGTAAAAAAAAAACTTTAATAACCCCGAACCGAGGACCGTCGATACTTGTGTGCATTAGAACTTGTTTCAGCCAATGCAATAACTCAAAAGCATCAAGATCATTTCCACAAAATAGCCCTGGACGATTGGAAAATTGTTAGACAGTTGGGTTGTATATTTTTAGCATTTTGGCCAGCTTCTTCTAGTTACTTTTTTGAATGCATTGTGTACTTATAACACTAATATTTTTATTTCCAATCACTTTTATGGGTCAAATGCTTACGTTTACTTACCATTTTTAAAAATATTTTGATTTGATCAATCTTTCCCATATTGCTTTTACTATTCACGCGAACGTTTATCATGTTACATTTTCTTTCCCTTCCAAAGTATCGTACTTAGTCACGTGCCATGATTGCGGAGGAGGCTTGTCGTATTGTGAAAAAGGAACAGAGAGAGGACGAGTGAGGGTCTATTTTAATGGGGATATGACATCAAATATTAAAAAAAAGTAACGACTTGACGAAGACATTTTTCATTTCGGTAAAAAAATCGTCTGGAAAAAGTGAAAATACATATATAAAGTGTTTTACATTTTCTCACTGTTTAGGCGAGATTTTTTCAAAACAAAAATAAAAGATGATTAAAAATAAACATAATTTATTGATCATCGTTGCAAAATTGAGGATTTAAAATGGTGAACCAAACTTTCTTTAAAGTTATCGTCATTCTGATTCGTATATTTGTCTTTATATTATTGAAATTATCCACCAGAGGGAACATATATAAAGTAAATGCAAGTGGTAGCTTAACAATAATTATGAGAAGCACAATACTACGTTTTACTGAATTTTCAACCTTAGATTCCTGCTTTGGCGTATTTAGGTTGTCCCTTTGAACTTTCAGGCTACTCCTATCCTCATTATTGGGTAAGATTAAGAAGATGTGGCTTGGAAGCGTCTCCTCTCTATCTCTATTAATTGTGGGTACGTAGGAAGGTTCCAATTTGACTTTTAACATTTGGAGCTACGATTGATTATATGCCAATGGTTTTTGAGGTACGTTCGAGAGGATTATTGATTGGCGCCATGGCTTCTTCATCCGGTCATCTTTCTTTCTACATTTTCCAATTCAAGGGTGCCACCTTTGTTGCTTATCACGCCATCCAAGTCTTCGACGTTACGTACGATTGTCGTCATAGGTCATGTCTGATTTAAACATTTATTTATAACATCCTGCTTTATTACTACTAGCTAGTTGCACTTTTCTTTCGGCTAAAGTTACCCAAATGCTAGGCATTCAAACACTCTAATCGTGTGAAGGCATCACGTCTCAAATATCCGAATCATTTTTCTACTTCCTATTTTTAATTTCCAGATACTTGAGAACTACGGGGAGATAACTTGACCAAAGAAAAGGAATCTTCGTCTCGATCTCGATCATATGGTAGCTGCAAATGAATAGGAAAAGATGATCGAGATCTTCTACCGTTACGGCATATGAACAATTCAGACAACTGTGACTAAAAGTACAGGTTCCGCGTAGGATTTCATCATTTTTAATTAGGCGGCCAATAAAGTTGATTGTCAACGAGGTTTGCTTGCACTTATCGCATTCAAAATTTGGCCAAACTAACTCGAAATACTCTTTATCATTCGATTATACGGTGTTAATTTAATAAACATGAAAAGGATAGTTACTATCTATATATTAAACACCGTTATCAGGAAGGAAAAAAAAATAACCTCTTTAGAAGACCGTAAATTAAACATATATTAATATGTGGGGTTTATAGTCAAAAGGTGACATACATCACAACAGAATAGTATACTAGCATATAGTTAAAAGACGGTCCTAAACAAATCCGCCACCCCAAACATAACATAACATGAGATGAATGGATAAGTGTACCCTTGGCTCCATTTCATAAGTTGGTCTGCATATGCCCGTGCCAATGGAGATTAATAAAAATTGGGCTGGCATAGGCATGCTGTGGTGACATGGATAAAGCGACATGTACAACTATATCACATATATATATGTACCTTGGCAAGTCATGATTTACTTTTGGTATCATATACTAACACTTTATCCGTCTAGGTTCATCCACGTTGATTTTAATACTTTGTCCATGATTTGATACAAAATTACGCACGTGCCACTCTGTAATAACCACACAAAAGAAAATGTCGCTATCTCTTCCCTATCTTCTTCATCCCTCGAACCGACGACAAACACCACCAACGACGTCTCAAACCAATGCCAACCTCATACGATCGAGTTATATAAGTGTGATATGGATGCATGATCACATTTTCATGGTATTTTGTTCCAAGCGATAGGCCTTAAGATCACTAACTTAAAAATTTACAAATTTTATTCAAACGTATACATTCATTTTAAAGAAAAGGGAAACAAATATATGAAAATATTGGTTTTAGCATTTTGCTTTTAAAAAATGAGATTTAACTTGAATGAAAAAGTTGCGTTACTTCTACGATAATTGGCTTTGAAATTTATGAACAAAGTAATACAACCTTTTGAGAATCGTGAAAACAAAATACATAAGTTAATATCCAAAGTCATGGCAAAAGACAATGTGGGGAAATCAATTTAGTTGGTCCCTAAAACTGAAACTTAAGATTTCAATCAAAGTTTCATCTACTTGATTTTATTCGGTGCAAGATATTCTTCCAACATTTATATAACCATGTTATTTATTTATCGATTCATATACTTTGTCTAATTGTTTGGGTTGTTGGGAAGGTACCCCAGAACGCATGATTACCTAACTAGTTATTAGATAAGAAAAGGCAAGGGGAACCATAATTAGCCTCAATGATATTGGACTTAACGTATCATAAGGGGAATACTATGTACTCAATCATGGTGGTCGTCACCCGCGGAGGTGCAGGGTTTCATGTTCCCTTGGCCATACTTTGACAAGTTCATATAACTCTAGATTGAGATCCACACGTGAGATTATTTTATAAAGTCAAATGTCTGATTTCTTTTTCTCAATATGGCTGTACTAGAAGTTAGAATTATACTAGTTCATAATCATCACCCAACCCGACTCTCAACTCATTCAAAAAGACATGTTATGGAATTTTAAACGTGTGTTGTGGCATGAGATTGGAGAAGGAGTCGCACCTCTACGGACGGACGGACTTTCCTAAGGGCAGTCATTCACACGTTTGCCACACCACACACAAAGTGTATAATTTCAGCAATCCCAAAAATTCAAATAATGTGGTGGTCTTCCGTATTATCCCTTACCTCTCGGATCGTAAATATAACTTAGAGCTTAAGATTAGTCGTGTTACAAAGATGCGCGACTTGCTTTAATTTATTGACACAAATTATTATTAGAATGGTCCAGTGACATTCATGTACTTGAAATTTATACTGCGTGTGCAGTAATATAAGATTACGTAGCGTGTCTCGTGATGATCGTACATAGTGTCATTAGCATCTATGTACAAGAGCGTCACCCGATATAAGATGTTCCGTGTAGTTAGTCTCGTGGTTGAGAAAATATGAAATAAAGTTAAATGGCAGATATAACAATTTATAGGATACAATATGTAAAGTGACTTCCTAACGATCGTTCACAAGATACACATGAAATGACATCGTGTATGACGTGACTACTCGAACATATTACGCTCAAAGCACCATTGTTGCAAGGAAAATAAAAAAGTAGGATGAAAAGTTATTTCAATGCACAGCCGCGCGTTTAAAACAAGAGAAAAATGCTGTAAAATTGAAGTCAAAGTTAAAAAAAATGGTTTGGGAATATGTTAGCAAGCAAGGGGTCAAAGGACGCATTAAACATATTACGTAACGTGGGTCGTCGCGTACTCGTGTTCCGTGTGGACAACCCACCACAATTATTGTTACTACTATAATAATAATTAGAAAATACAATAAAACTGAAACAAAATGCAGCAAGTACTACCAGTAATTATATTCTCTTGGGTAAATTGCAAAACTTGCCCTTCTTCGTTCACTCACATTGCTAAGTGCTCCTTCTTTTTTGAATTTTGTTACATTTCTGTCCTTCACTCGATTCTCAATCACTTAATTTGTCATTTTCGTTAAATTAATCTGTTACGTCAATTTTTTAGAACGATAACACCTTAACTTCACGTTTCCTATTTACTTTCTTATCTCTTCTTCTTTCTTTCTCTCTGTCCTCCTCCTTCCTTCCATAGAATTTGGATGAGAAAGATGATAGATGTGGATATAACATGGTGACTAGGTTGGTTGAAAATGACGAGTTTGGAATTTTCTTTTTTCTTCATGGTTGACAATTTAGAGCTATATCTTTTCCCTCCGAAGTTTCAAATTTTTGTTTGGTGCAAAATGAATGCATAAAAGCTAATAGAAGGACCATTTAGAATTTAAAGTACAAGGAGAAGGAATATTTTTGCAATTTATCCTATATTATTTGTCGAAAGCCAAAATTCAGGAACAAATACGGAGTACATAATTATACTGTATTTTTTATCCACTCCCAATACATACCTACCTGTCCATTTATGACAAGGCCATCCTTTCAAATCACTAGCCATATTTCTATCTTCAGCCAATTATTTTGGAGAATAGGGATCATAGTTGATACATTATATATCAAGATTTTACTTTTATAACTTTATTCACAATATTTAATGCTTTATATATAAACTGTGTAGACTTGTCTGCTTATATTCAATTGATTTTGTATTGGATACTTTCGCAGAGTGGAGCGGATCGATTTAAACCCAGTAAACAATTCAAATTTAAATCATTGGGCACGAGCTTGAATTCATGCTAGGATAAGTAAAAAAATAAAAGTTTGGATAGAGACGAGGTAAGATAGTAATTCCATACTAGACAAATGATTATTATTACTTTAATAATATAAGAACTTGGTAATTGAATTGAATGATTTGGCAATTATTATAATACTACAAAAATAAATATTAGAGCCAAGTTTTGCACCGAAAGAAAAAGGCACGAAGGTACACTCCTCTAACTCCCTATATATATACCTATCCATTAATGACAAGGTCATCGCATCAGATCATTTCTGCATATATTTCTATTCTCAGCCAATTATTTGTGAAGGTTTCAACAGTACGTTTGGAGAGACAGCGTGTCCATCCATCCCCAGAAGACGACTCTCGGGATTCTTCATCGGGGTTGTAGGATTCTGGGCTTCCAGTTTGGGAGACATACGCGTATATCCAACTCGGATTATTTGATGGTAAGAACTGCAGTGGCTGCAGGGAACAACAGAGAGGGAAAGGAAAAGGAGGGAATGCGACTGGGGAAGTACGAGCTGGGAAGGACTCTCGGAGAAGGCAACTTTGGCAAGGTGAAGTACGCCAGGAACGTGGAATCCGGCCACCCGTTTGCGGTTAAGATCTTGGAAAAAACCCGTATCGTTGACCTCAAGATCACAGACCAGGTCATCCCTCCCTCCTTTCCAGTTTCATCCCTGCTATATCTTTCGTTATATCTGCCTGTTATCTTCAACGTACATCATCACATGACCTTCTTCTTTTCTTCATGTTTTTTAACCCAAAATCAGTTCGCTTACACCATTTTTGTCTGTTCTTTCGTTTCTGTGTTATATATGGTTTTTTTGGGTGGTCCTGGAGGTGGGGGCGGGATTTCATTCGTGGTGTTATGAGATTACCCTGTAGAAAACCTGCAATGGAGATTCTTAATTGGGGGGTAATTGTGATTTATGTAAATGTAAGGGGGTAGCCCAAGAGTCACTCAAAAGGGAGGCTTCTCTGTCATTGTTCGTAAATCCTCTGAATGAATCTGCCTGGTATTCTGCACCAGCAAATTTCCCTCTATTTTACGTTTGTTGTCTGTGCAAAATCTGCTCCGAGACCCTGATGATTTATCTCCAATTTTGTTCCTTTTGGGTAGACTTTTAGTTAATATATATATAACCTGAATCAAATCCGCTTTTGTTAGCTGGAAAATTGGAGCTCAAGAAAAGAACTACTACTACTTTTTTGCAGATAAAAAGGGAGATTGCCACCTTGAAGCTCCTCAAACATCCAAATGTTGTCCGATTATACGAGGTACCGTAATTAGTCCTTATTATTATTCTATGCGTGTGCGTGCACGTGTCTCTCTCTCTCTCTCCATTATCTGCAGCGTTTTCTTACGCAAAATAAATTTTTTCTTTTGGGTGCAATTTTCTTCCGCAAAGTGCTTAATTTTTATTAACATAATGTAATATTTACTAATCTACTGCTCTGACCCTTTCATGGGGGCTTTTTTACAGCCTTAATATAAAATAAATGTAGCCCACGTTTATCTCATTTGGGCCTTCCCCTTCTTACATTACAGTACAGCTTTCAGTTAATTATTACTATACGATGCCGTATGAATGCATGTGCTGGTGGGTCCCACATATCGGTCCCAGTTGGCAGCTCGGGGTGGGTGCATCGATTTGGTCCCTACCCAACCACCTCAGTCCAAGAACTCCGCTATGCTTCCCATAATTAGTATTTGTTTGTGTTTATGGACTCGGTCCCCCCACACCCCCTTTATTGTCGTCTACTTGTGGTGAATTATTTTCGGACTTTTGGATCCGATCCACACAGTCATCTATATGTTGGTGGCCCACACATATTCAAACAAAATCACAATCGCATCATATCATATCATTGGCCCGCTTTGGATCCACCACGTCAACATATGAGATGGCCCCGTCCTAACTATATACTAGTATTTTAAAAGCTTATAAATTACTGGAAAATGTAATTAGACACGGTCAACTATGGTTGAACAAACTTTAGCTCTTATCCGGGTGGGTTGTAGGAATCTTCCTCCAACTCCGTGTATAGTGACAATTAATAACAGTTAAATGTTTCTAGCAGCACTTTTTTAGTTTTAGTGTCACTAAATAAAAGTTATTAGAAATATTTAGAGACGATTGATTGTCGTTATATATGGAGTAGGAGGAAGATTCCTACATCCGAGGTAGCAGCCAAATTTTTTCCAATATATATGGTTACTCCTTCATTGCATATTTTAAATCTTTTAAGTGCTTGATTGGATTGTCAAACGCATCATAAGTTCTATTGGAATTAAATGAATAAGAATCATTTCCTTTTGAGGGTACATCAAAATTTGAGTATATTTTTTGAAAAAAAAATGTAGTGAAATTTGATGTCTTTGTTTTGCATATGCATGATAACTATGTTATCCTTGCCTCGGGAATTATATTTCACACTCCAAAATCGAACCAACCCGCTCTTTCTTGTCTCACATAGTGACAGTTTGGATTGATTTGGTTCATTTTGGGGATGCGATCATCACTTCTCTTGATTCCATTCTGTTTCTCGTATACTTTCCGCCATCTTTTTTTCCCACAAATTTTTGCCTGTACTAAGTGTACATGTTTCTAAGATGCATCGTGGGCTAAAGCATATGTGATGTGGGAACAAGAAATGTCCAATGGTTGCAATGGTTTGAGATCGAGATCTCAAAGACACAATGCATACCATCCGTCAGAACTCAGCCATAGATAATGCTTTGACGTTTAACGATTTTGTTGTAGCTGATGGTCTCAGAAAATGTGTACATGTAGCATGACATGCTGCCATGTCTGATTCGGCTCTTCTGGTTGATGACTATTAACAGGTCATAGCAAGCAAAACCAAAATTTACATGGTCCTCGAGTACGTGAATGGTGGTGAACTGTTTGACAGAATTGTAAGGAGCTCCTTCCATCTGCATTTACAACGTCCACGCATTCTGAACTCGATCTAACATGCTTACGCTGCCCATGGTTTGCAGGCATCAAGAGGGAAACTCTCAGAAGCTGAAGGCAGGAAACTATTCCAACAACTAATTGACGGCGTGAGTTACTGTCACAACAAAGGCGTTTTCCACCGCGATCTTAAAGTAATTTCCGCCCCTGCTTGATTTAATAGTCCCCTGACTACAAAAAAAAAAGCCACATGCAGATGATGAACTGCACGCTGGATCAGATAATACTTCACCGTGTTTTCTTGCTGCTTATTCTTCTGCTTGTTTGCTGTGGTGAAATGCAGTTAGAGAACGTGCTTGTTGATGCCAGAGGAAACATAAAGATATCTGATTTTGGCTTAAGTGCATTACCCCAACATTTTAGGGTATGCCTGCCTACAGAATTCAGTTCTTTAGAACAAGCTTATTCCCTTCATTTAGTCACTAAACTCTAATCTTTTTTATACTAGGATGACGGGTTACTGCATACGACGTGTGGAAGTCCGAACTACGTTGCCCCTGAAATTCTCTCCAACAGAGGGTATGATGGTGCCACCTCGGATACCTGGTCATGCGGCGTCATCTTATATGTAACTCTAACAGGATATCTACCGTTTGATGATAGAAACCTAGCAGTGCTCTATCAGAAGGTATATAGAATTGTATGCAGATGTTTTTCTCTCTCTGGGCTTTTGCTGAATGAGTAGATGTCTTGCGAGATTCCAACGTCTAATCTTCTCGAGGGTTTTCAGATTTTCAAGGGGGACGCTCAGATACCCAAATGGCTTTCCTCAGGAGCAAGAAACCTAATAAGGCGGATCCTTGACCCCAACCCTCGTACTAGAATGACAATGGCAGAGATCAAAGCAGATGAATGGTTCAAACAAGACTATACTCCTGCAAATCCCGAAGAAGAAGAAGAAGATCCATGTGTAGACGACGAAGCCTTGTCAGTACATGAGCCGGTAAGGGCCTCAGTATTCTTTCTTGTTTACATCTCACGTCGAGCTAGTTAAATCTTGTACCGGAACTGATCAGATGCTATCCTCTGGTGCAGCACTCCGAATCAGAAAAAGATCCAGAATCACCCACCATGATCAATGCCTTCCAGTTGATTGGAATGTCATCGTGCCTGGACCTCTCTGGCTTCTTTGAGAAAGAGGTAAGAGCTAAGATGGAAGCCAAGAGCAGTGATTTATCACTGAGCTTGCAATCTTAATTTAGACATCAAAGTATGAACCTGCTGTTTTGTGTATTTCAGGATGTCTCTGAGCGGAAGATCAGGTTTACATCCAATCATACCCCAAGAGAATTGCTAGAGAGGATCGAGGATACAGTAACACAGATGGGATTCGCAGTACAGAAGAAAAATGGAAGGGTTAGTAAATAAGTTATTAATATTCTGCTCAACTGAAAAACAAAACTAAAAATCAAGTGAAGCTTCTAAAGAAGACTGAACTGATCGTTTCCTAAACATATGTCCAATCTCTTTAGCTGAAAGTGATGCAAGAGCATAAAGGTCAGAGAAGCCCGGGCAATCTTTCAGTTGCAGCAGAAGTAAGCAACTGAACGTCACCTATCCTATAGCTTAATCCTAGGCTCCAAGTTTTCCATAGCTCACGTTCTCTGTGATTTTTGCAGGTCTTTGAAATAAGCACATCCTTGTATGTAGTTGAATTAAGAAAATCATATGGAGATCCTACAGTATATAGACAGGTTCTCTCTCCATCTCTCTCCATAATGTGCGTGTGTGTGTGTGTGACTTGCATCATCTTTTCAGATCTAATTCAGGGCTCTTGCCTGTGCAGTTATGTGAGAAGCTCTCAAAAGATCTGGGGGTGTCACGAAGTCAAGAGCTTCTGGCCACAGACTTTTTAAAGCAGGAAGCGTTCTAGGTCATTAACCCCCCCGTGGTGCCAGCCTATGAGAAAAAATCCCTCATGAACGAGTTTGTGCAGATTTTTTGGTTTTGAAAATCTGGGAAGAGAAGTACAACTAAATGAGCTTTTTTTCCCCAAAATGCATTCTTCGTATCTCGCCGTGGTTCAAGCCAATGCGGGGTGCTGTCAGATGAATTGGTATTTCACCAAACAATGAGTAGCTGCGAGCAGAAGGCTGGACATTTAGGTTTAGATACTGTCGATAGAATAAACGTTTCCGATAGAGATGGATATGAAGAGTTTCTTGTAAATATTTTTACTTTTCATGGATATAAATCTGTATAAAAAAAAATTATGTATAACATGAGTGCTTATTTGTGCCAAGCTTGATAACGTTGTACAGTCCATTCTCTAACAACTTAGACTTTTAGTAGAGTTGTCAAACGGGCCGGGCGGCCCGCGGGCTGGCCCGACCCGGCCCGGTTCTGGCCCGGGCTGGCCCGGCCCCGTATATGAACAGTAGAAGCCCGCATGCATAGGGCCTGGGGCCTGGGCCTGGACCAGGCCTGAAAAATCTGGAAAACGGCCCGGCACGGCCCGGTTTGGCCCGGTCTGCGGCCCGGTTATTTGGCCCGGTCTGCGGCCCGGGTTTGGCCCGGTCTGCGGCCCGGATTTGGCCCGATTTTGGCCCCACCTTTTTTGAATCTTTTGCTTTTCCCCCCTTTCTTCCACCCCTTTTCCAAACTTCCACTTTTACCCCCCCAACAGCTATATAACGGCTAGTTTGGGGGGTATTTTAGTCTAACCTATATTTTTCAACTCCTTTACACTCTTACCCTCCCCAACAACTATAAACGGATAGTTTGTAGGGGTATTTTGGTCTTTTGTGAAGTTTCTAAAATCTATAAATTCACACTATTTCTCTCTAATTTTTCACACCAATCTTCTTACTCTCTTCTTACTCTCACAACAAGCTTTGCTACTATTTTCCTCTCCAATTACTACTCTTGCTAATTACTACTAGTATTTACTAATTAGTACTCTTGTTTATTAATTACTAGTCTTGCTAAATTCTTTTTAATTACTAACTCTCGAATATTTGTTACTCGTTCATTCTTTTAATTGTTATTTCTTATTACTACTCTTATACTTGTGTATTTAGTTACTCTTACAAAGTTTAGCGTGAAATATGTCTGGATTATTGAAGAAAATGAAGCGTGCAACGTCATCACGAAAGAAATCATCATCATCGCAAGCACCACCACCAGCACAAGCGCCAGCGCCACGGCCATCAGAAACACCAATCCAAGCACCAACACAACCATTCGTTCGTGGACGAATGAGTACAGGCTCTATGATAGATACCCAAGCCAATTGGGAGTTCAATCAAAACATTCCAGATTTTGAATACACGCCTGATGAAGACCCCCCGCATTATAGTCAAGGACGCAGCTCGGTTGGCGAAGCTACTACTCAGTGGCATAATCTCAACCCTATGCCTGGTCATGATGAAGAAGGGCCGAGCAATGCCTCCGATAACGTGCCAGAAGTCCAAAGGGGGAAAAAGAAGAAAGCCGAGTGTTGGAATCATTTCGACGTAATTACGGTGGACGACATCCGAAAAGCTCAATGTAAGTACTGTCTTAAATTATTTTCGACTGGTAGTGGTAATGGACATCTTAACAGGCATTACCCTCAGTGTGCACCTCGACAAGGCCACGTCGAACCTACCCAAACGCAATTATCTTTTGACGGTAAGTTATTTGTTTATAATCAGCGAGAGCAAAGAGACGGTCTCGCTGAATTTGT
Organism: Escallonia rubra; assembly: GCA_033065855.1. Lineage (NCBI taxonomy): Eukaryota > Viridiplantae > Streptophyta > Magnoliopsida > Escalloniales > Escalloniaceae > Escallonia > Escallonia rubra. Next base: position 263,543 of record JAVXUO010002782.1, on the reverse strand, counting down.
TATTCATGATGAACAAGCCTTTTCTTTTGCCGATAATTCTAAGTACTCTAGATATGTGAACACATACGTCCAACCTTTGTACAAAAAGGTTACTAGAAACACAATTAGATCCGATGCACTCCGACAGTACAAGGCTGCTAAAGCACGCCTTATCGATTATTTCGATAAATTTGACGGTAAAGTTAGTCTTACTTCTGATATTTGGCAATCTCCTTATACTTTTGTTAGTTATTCTTGTGTGACCGCTCATTGGATTGATGCAGATTGGGTTATGCACAAGAGAATCATCGCTTTCGAGCACTTCCCTTATCCGCACGATGGAATGAACATTGCTACTCTTATATTAAAAGCATGCAACACATTTAAAATTAAGGATAAGATTATGAGTGTTAGTTTTGATAATGCTTCTAATAATAAAGCTGCTGTTGCAGCTTTAAAGGAGACGCTTCAACCTGTACTTCATGGTGAGTTATTTCATGTTCGTTGTGTTTGTCACATTATTAATTTAATTGTTCAAGATGGTTTAGCTGCTGCAAGAGATATTCTGTTCAAACTGAGGGGTATGACAGCGTATGTTAATGGCTCGAGTTTGAGAACACAACAATTTAAAACGTTGTGTGTTCAATATAATATGCCTCGCAGGAGAGCAGTTACAGATGTGGTCCACAGGTGGAACTCTACATACCACATGCTTTTACACATTCTGGCATACCGAGAAGTCTACACGCATTTTCTACTAACCCAGTTCCCAGCCGGCTTGCCAACTCAAGAGGAATGGCAGATGGCCACATACCTAGCTGAATTTTGGAGGTATTCTACACGTCTACCAATTTATTGTCTGGTACGTACTATCCCACCTCTCCTCTCGCTGTAATAGAAATTCTGAAGATGGCTACGATGTTAACAAAATGGAGATATATAGGACCCTTTAGGGAAATAGTACAAGTGATGGATCAAAAATTTAATAAATATTGGAGTAAACTGCCTGCTATTTTTACTGTGGCTACTTGTTTAGATCCAGGGTTAAAGTTGCATGGCGTGAACGCCTCGATACAAGAGATATCGAAATTAATGCACTACACAGCAGAGGACACAACCTTGCTCACAGCAAAAGTGAGCAAGAGGTTTGAGGACTTGTTCAACCTCTATCGTAATTCTGCTGACGTGCGCGGGCGAGCTACATCATCATCCACTGCTGAGAGGTATTATGCGCCATACCTTCAAGGCTTTGAACATCTAGTAGCAAGACAACTACCAGGTGAAGGTACTTCTAATTCGGGAGGTTCGTATAATTTTTCCTCTTTTAATGAGATTGGTGTATATGCAAATACTGATCATTATTCTGATTTATCAAGGCAAGAACAGGTTAATTTTAATTTGTTAAATTTTTGGAAACAAAATCAAAACATGTATAAAACTTTATCCCAAATTGCACGGGATGTACTGCCAGTGCAAGCCTCCACGGTTGCTTCAGAGTCGGCATTTTCAGCAAGCGGGAGGGTTTTGGATGACAGGAGGAGTCGTCTTAACCCCGAGTCGCTCGAGCTATGTGTATGTTGGAAGGATTATCTTGATGCGAAATACCGCGAGCAAGATAAACCGATTGATGATAGGAAGAGCAGTGACTCGGATATTGAAGTACTTCCGGATGATTAGGTAATTTGTTTTTATTTTCCTCTTTTGATCCTTTTGGTTGACGTTGCAGATTTCTTGATCTTTGATTGCTGATATTTTGGATAGACACATGCATTATTATTTTGATTGTTAGAGTTTTAAGAATAATTTTTTTTTTTTTTTTTTTTTTTTTTCCATATATATAAAATAATTTTTTACAAGCAAGATATATATTTTTTCGTATATATAAAAAAATAGGTAACTTCGCCTGTTTGTTTACAAGCAGCCGGTCCCAAGCCCGGATAAAAGGAGGAGGGCCTATGAACACATTTATTATTTTTCTATATAAATTGTTATGTGTTAAGATTTTATTAATAAAGCTCACCAAGAAGAGTATGAAAATGTTTAACATATAATAAAAAATATAATGGCTAACAAATATTATTATTATATACATACATACATATGTATATTACTTTTAATGAAATAAAAGGATAAAGATTAGCTTATTCACAATGTGAATATTGCCTAGAGGCTAGAGATGACATTTAAAATTGAATAACAAGAAAAAAAAAAATTTTGGGCCCGGGCCCGGCCCAAGATATTGGGCCTAGGGCCAGGGCCTGGACTGGGCCTAGGTTTCCCTTCGGCCGGCCCGGCCCGGTTGGCAGCCCCACTGGCCCGGCCCCGGCCCGGCCCCACAGCAGGCCCGATGGGCTTGGGCTGGGTCGGCCCAAGCCCGGCCCTTTGACATCTCTAACTTTTAGAGTAACTGGTAACTTAACAAGGTATAACTCTGGTTTGATAAGATTTTATTATTATAGTGCAAGTCGGGCTTGCACGTGAATAGTCCTAGGATCGAGTTATACGTATCGAAATAAAAACCCTCAAATCAGAGAATCAAGATGCTAAAAAGTTCTACTTACACGTCGAAGAGAAACAAAGAGCCATCCAATAGGTCATGCCAACAATGGTTCTGGATTGGCTTCTGAAGTGCTTTTTCTGGAAGGGAAGATGAGATACATGGATGAAGTGGCGGGAACTGGACTCATTATGTTTGCTCTGGAGCATTTGTTGACAAAGAAATATGAGGGTAGCTACGAGCGAAAAGTCATCAAGTTGTCTGTTTCGTTTTTCGGGGGGAGTGCGTCTCTCTTGGAGAAGGAGAGCCGCCGTCTCCCTTTCTCTTCCTTCCTTGTAGATCTACATCTCCTTCCTCCCCTCCTCGATCATTTTTTCACATTCTTTTTCTTCATTTTTATTTGTTTTCCGGGTTTCTCGTTTTCTAGCTCCCATCGATCTCTTTCTTGCAGATCTAAATGCACCCACCATGTTCCTTGCCTGGCAAGAGCTGGTGCGGCTACCATCCCCAAGATGATCTGGAAACATCATAGTCCCATCTTCATGTTTGTCGATTGGAGGTGGATGGATGCTTTCCTATGGGAAGATATGATCTTGGTGCCAATTCACCCGGATTTGAAAGTAGACAGTGATGACCACCTTCGAGAGTTCGAGTTGCAAATCTTCAAGATTTGGCCTTGGGAGGCTCCTCAACAACCTTCATCAGGGCTCATCTAAGCCGTGGTAGCACTGTAAGATGCCATTTCGTGCGGCTCACGGGCCACTGCTCTCACTCTTGTTTCAATAAGAGCTAACGAATTGATGCAGTTTCATGCATCCAAATCCGTGCAATCCCTATATTTACAATGCTTCTCTCCAAGGCAGTATTGGCAACTTTTCAGGACCACCCGACTGGATGCTGTGTCTCTGTCTTTCCAAAGATACCCATTCCAGTATTGCCTTTTTGTTGTAATGGTTAGTTTAATCCATGCAATATGCCTTAGCCAAAAAGATAAAGTATTGAACAATTAAAAAAGATTGCACTTAAAAATATTTGCTAACAAGACGCCATCAAAACTCATCCACAATCACAAACTGTCACTTGATTCTGTACAAGTTCTTTGTCTATTAAAGTTGGATAACTCGATCGATTGTCTGCAAGCTTCCTTTATTCGTAAAAAAATCTTAGTACGATTCCTTTTTAAAAGGTTAAAACTTCCTAATATGTACATAGGTTTAATAGCACTTTGTGGAGATTTTGTTTTGTGACAAACTCTAAAATCCAAATAGGATATTAAGAAGAAAGAAGACTAATACTGTATTAAAAGCCAAAAACACTCCAAAAAGAGTATTTTAGAAAAAGAAGCTTGATGTTAAGCTCAAAGTCAAAAATATCTTTATATATATAAATTGAAAAAGAAACTCTGGTTTATGAATGGGTATTTTAAGGAGAACCCGTACTAATAGTAAAAAACACCCGTACCATAAAACTCTAAAATTCAAAAAAGGATATTGTAGGAAAAGAACTTAGAAGTACACTCAAAGTCGAGAAATACACCCTTACATCCTGTCTGTGAGTTTCTTTTTTAGTAAGATAAAAGTGAGGGAAAAAAAGAAAAGTGACTCTTTCTTTTTTTTTTTCCCCTAGTTTGTGAGTTTTTTTTAGTAGAGAAAAGCGAGGAAAGTTTGAACATCTTTCTCTCCAAATCTGTTATCTCAAAGTTAGGAAAAAATGAAGAGAATTCGAACTCCCATAAGTAATACTTTCATAATGTCCATATTACTCTTGAGATAAGAAATATTTAATTTTCAATGACCGTCAGGTCCGAAGGTTTCAATACACAAACATATTATTTCACTTATAAGTATGGACAATGTTTTTACTGAATAGTCTGTTTTACTTTTAGAACCATGTTCTTCTTTAAAATCCTGCTTTTATGGTCTTTGTCAGACTAATGAATATGTGATTCAAGGATATATTCGTAATATAATGTCTTTTCTTTTCTTTTCTTTTGAACTCACAAATAAGAGAAATGAACGATGCATTTTATTTCTCTCTTAAACTCATAACTAAACAAAAAGTTAGAAAACCGTCTTTCCTTCTCTTCTTTTCTTTTCTCCTTTAAAAACTCACAAAGAAGCTAATTTAAATCAAATGCTAAAGTACAAAAGGTTAAGGGGAAAAAACTAGCCATTTGTCCTCATCTTTGCTTTTATATGATGCAAGTAAGATACATATCTTTCATTTATACCTATAGTGGCATGTTAAATTCTTTTAGCAGAATTACTTCTCTGGTATACAAATGTTGAAAACGCATATGTAAACCGAAGTGATCATCTGGATCCATCTATTTCTTACAGGATGTATAAAATATAGCAACCTGAGTTCCATAACTCGTACAGACAAAACAGTGTTAAACATGAATTTACTTATATACAGCTTTAAGTTCATTTACATGGTGTAAAAAGGTAGTATGCAATAGATGTCAGAGCAAATAAGTTCCGAAGTTACCATACTCTGATCAGCAAGACTAACTCAGTGCAAGCCTGTCTCCAAGCTCTTTTCTATATACCTGAATCAAACCACTGCCATCAGCCATATGAAGCTTCTCATTCAACAAGGTCTTGTATTGATCATCTCTATCATCCAAATTACGCATCAGCTCAACCTATAGAAAAAGAGACATCTTAGTAAAGCAGCATTCTTGTATTTTTTTCTCTGAAGTCAAAAAGTGAGAGAAAACTAATATCACGTTTAACTATCATTTTTGGTTTATGTTCTCTTTTTATGTTCATCATCATCGTCCCCTTAGCCTTTTCTCCCAAACTAGTTGGGTTAGCAACATGAATCCTTTCCTACCGCTCTCCACGATCCAACAAGCACATATGCTCTGATAAGATCCTACCGATGATACCCTCTACTGCTATCTCATCTTAGCCCATCTACTTGGCACAAATCTCTCTTTTCTGACATGAAATGCTGTGACCCCTTGTATTTTTTCATACTCTTCTAATCCGGAAGATTAGGATTTGAAGTCGAACCTAAACGAAAATAACGGATTGGCACCAAGGATCCGAATTCTCATCCTTCACCGCACATAATATAATAGGTATTAGCCATCAAAATGTTGAGGAAGCCCGAAGATACATATACGTTGTGAACTTCCATTCAATTGCAACTAGGTGAAGCAGATGTGCGTAACAGGCTCAAAACATGTCTTACCATGCATTGCATATTCTAGCTAGTGAAGTTGATAATCTGCCTTTCGTGTCAACTCTAATAAACTTTATTTGCGAAATTATGGATTATAAAATAAATACCTGCTTCTGAAATGAGTCAAATTCATCTGAGCTCAGAGAACCATCACTGTTTGAATCTAGAAGCTGCATCATCTCCCGGGCATCTTCCCCTTGGGCACCAAGCTCTTCCATTACCTCCATAAGTTCCTCAATGCTGATCTTACCATCTCCATTCTTGTCAAGAAGGCAGAATACTCGATCTCTGTGGTCAACTTGAAGACCTTTCTGGTTTGTGGAAGAAAGATCTTTAAGACGCAATGCTGCAAGTTCAATTGCAGCCATCATAATGGCCTTAAGGCGCCTTGCCTGTGCATTAGCTGATATGAGTTAATATGGATCTGTTGGTGTTTTTATTTCTACTTATTGGTGCATATGGAACTCGTATCTAGGATCCAGTTGGGGCAGCAGAACAGTAACCCTACGGGGTACTTATCATAACATTCCATATAATAGGCATATAATAGAAAAGTTAAAAAGGTTAATATGGCTTTTAGAAAAATGATGAGCCAATGCGCTTTTATTTTCTGTCCCAAACATAATTCTAACCTAACAAATTCAGACATTATGGAATATGGACATCTAGACTACTTCTTAGCACCACTACAAAGAATATTCCAAGTTAAAAATGATTTAGAGGGTACAGAAAATACGAACTAATAAGGAACACAAATAAGTTTTCTTCCTCTTGTAATAGAGTATTTACCTCTTCTGGATCAGTAAGACCACCCTTGTACAATGCATGGGCTGCTGTTCCACCAGCTGCCAACATATCCATCTCTGTTGTCCGTATTTGTATTTCCATTGGTGGCCTCGACCTACCATTATCACTTACATCAACTGCCATATGCAAACTCTGGTAGCCATTTGCTTTTGGCATTGCAATGTAGTCTTTTGACTTGCCAGGCATTTCTTTCCACAAAGATTGGATTATTTCACGAGCCTTATAGCATGCTTTCTCACCTTCTTCCAAAGCAGTTACTCCAGAAGTAGGCTTCAATATGACTCGTAATCCTAAGATGTCATTCACCTCTTCAGGCTTGCGGCCATCTCTCAACAGTTTCTTCATGGTACTGTAGCGACTTTTGTATCGACCTTCCACTGAGATATCCTCAACCATCTCTGCTAACAGGGGATCAGAATTTAACGCCTGAAGCAGCTGCTCCTTGTAAACATCTATTAGAGGCCTACTCCCTGTCTCATGGCTCCTTAGCCATGTATTGACATACAGGTAAGAATAAGGGAAAAGATATTGGAATGAAAGATCCTCCAGTTCCAGGGATAGAGAGTTCGTTCCAATGGCATGTGCTAAGGGAGCATGTATTTTCATAACCTCGAGGGAAATAACTTGCTGCTGATATCTTGGCAGGTATTCTAGATGTCTCATCATATCAAGCTTGAGCGAAAGGTCCACAATTAAAGCCCTGACATCGTAGTATGTAAGGCAGAACTTCCTTAGGGCAGCAGCACTGTCATCATCCAGTATTTCCACTTTTGAAGAAATGTTCTTCACCCGAAAGCTTTCATGCAACAGATGAGCAGTACGGGTTCCAATCCTATCTCTGACATCATATATAGATATGGCACCTGCCTCAAGTACTTCTCTAAGTATACTAGCTGAGATAACTTCTGCATCCATCTACAGGAAAATTGTGGATACTTAAAACAGCTACGAAGCTGGAAAAGTACATGAAAGTAAATTTTACAACACGTGTCAATCTAGGGCTTCCTTTGCCGAACCCAAAGTTAAAACCTAAAGAATATAGACCTCCGGCAAAACTTCTCTTAAATCATCAAAATCAGTTTCTTCTGAAGCAACAATCGAATTAAATAACCGTCTATGATAAAGATGAGTGCATAACATAATGACTGTTTGCGACTGTCACAATATGTAAAGCAGTGGATTTAAGCAATGGAACCAGGGTCCTAATACCCTCCTTTATTTTCTCTTTTATAGTGCTTTTTGGAGGAGGAGGGAGGGGCGGTGGAGATAAAAGGTTAGAAGGGATATTAGGTCACTTTAAAGCTTCCTTTATGTCAAATATAGACCACAGAATTTGGCTAGCATCTGTCTTCCTAGAAGAGAACGCACCGCTAGGAGTAATGAAGTTTGCTCACCTAAATTCCAAACTTACCCTAGACTTAGTGCGATTGAAGACGAGTACAGCAGAAGAGAAGGGATAGGGATGGTTCCCTTGAGTTTGATATATAGAATGGGGAAGAGAAGACTAAATTTGGAGAGAATAATCTCTCTGGAACAGTTTTCCATCTGTTTGATCATAAAGAGAAAGGAGAAGGAGGAAGAAGATTGTATTTACACTATCCTAAAGATAAATTTAACTCTAAACAAGTATTTGTTGTCAAGCCAAATCCTTGTGTTGATTCGTAAAGGGAAAAATGGACTAATACAATTAAGACCCATCCTGCTCAACCCAAATGATAAGGGGAAACAAATTTGCTGACCTTTTCGGCTATTTTAATCTTGCATTTACTGTGCATCTTCCCTATCAAAACCTTAACATCAACAGTAAAGCAACGCACTCTACTCACTTTGGAGGAATCTTATCATCAATGACCCCGAAAATTCCCCTTCAGCAAGCAAAGGGATTCGAACAAGAGGCATTTCTCCCCCTAATTTATCAAGACTCGAGCTTTAGTTTCCCATCTCTATGTCTGAAAATATAACACCAATACTCAATGCACCATTGACTCCTTTCATAAGTAACACTGACTCCAAACGACAACACAGCAAAAGAAAAGAAGAAAAAAAAAGGAACACCTTCTTCTTAAAAGTCAAATTTCCATATGGTTTAGTAATCATAAAGCTCTTATGCAATAGTCAGACAGATGAATACCTCGATCATTTTATTTGGATTAGAAATTTGACCAAACTATATCAAATAGAGCATGACTACATACAAACAATCTTCCATACAAAATGTAGGAAAAATTCCAGCTAAGAAGAATTACACAAACGAGAGGAGGTGAAAAGCAGAGCAACTACCTGAAGATCGGCGAGAATGGCGGCGACGGACAAGGCCTTGGAGAGCGGGGACCGTCCATCCGGCGCGAGCGAAAGGGTCTGCAGTATAGGGATCGAAACCTTGAGAGACTTGAAGAGCAAGCGGGACGAGCTGGTGGACAGCACGTTCGTGTCCATCCTCTCCGTCAGCTGGTTGAACGCTCCCACCAGCTCCACCACCATCTTCCCTCCGGGCTGCTCCGGCGTCGCCACGGCCGAGGAATTCGGCGGTCCTGCGGCGGAGACACTGGCGCCTGCGACAGCAGCGCAGCGGATCCGGCTCCGGCTCCGAAGGGTTGTCATCGGCGGTTGACGTGCTGCAGCAATAAGTTTGGGGATTGGGGGGACAGGATGGTCGTGAAGGTGGAGCTCCATTTGTGGATTCGCCGGAGAAGGAAGTGTGTGTGTAGTTTCCTCGGCTCTTGAACAGTCCGAAACTCACACTTGGGAGTGGCTTTGCCTTTGTTCGTATGGCAAATCAGGAAGCCACGTCGGATTATATGAGTAGCTTTTGCAGTCCACAAATGATTTTAAATCAGGGAATTCTCAACCGTTTTTTCTATTTTCAGATTCATGTTCTTTATTTTTTCTTTAAAATTCTGTATTTAAAAACTCATATTTCGTCTCACCGTTCATTAATTTGTGTTCAATTCACTAATTGACGGTTTAGAGTCAAATTTTTTGGACGTCCGTCAATATTTCAAGGGGTAAAATGGTCACTTCAACTCTTTTTAACATATTGGTAGCCACATTATCGCTATAAAAACCAATAAAGGGTTGACAGATGGAAATCAATTATGTTCAATTGACCATCACTCAAAACCAACACTAACAGATCCCTAACCCACGGTTGTTGCCACCACCATTCATATAACCATCAACCCCCAAAATTGCCACCACCGAACCCACCACAAGCGCCACTGTCGCTAATCCATCAAACCAATACTAACATTAACCCACTTTTGCCGCCACTACTAACACCCTAACAGTTAAACCCCCTTCCATCTCTCCAACACCACCATTAAAGTCAATTCTACATCCACGACCAACCACATACCCACTTATATCGCTGCGGCCAACACCGCCATTAAAGTCATTCTCCCTATCGTATAACTTCAGCTCCATAGAAAGTAAAGGTGGAGAGAGGAAAGGGATCTGAGTCCGATTTGGCACAATAGTGTTGTCGCGGACTTGATGCTGTTGGAGCGAACTCGTTGTTTTGCGGTGGTGAGAACGGGTGGTTAGTAAGGCGGACTCCAATTTGGCACGTGGAGCAAGCGCCACTAATATCATTGTGTATTATGCGTCACCATCGCCGCTAGCATCAAACCCCATCACGCTTTCTCTCTCAGAGGAGAAGTCGCCATCGTGTAATGAATCCTTATATCGTAGCACTTGAAGCACGCCAAAATGGAATCTTTGAGAAGTGGTCTACCCGATGCACCGTGAACTGTCACTGAGATTTGGCGTTACGAGGCGCAATAGTGCAAATTCTTTTTCACAAGTATCATGGAACCAAAAATAATGAATTAACTTCATAAGTAAGGTCCTGCTTGAAAACAATTTGATTTTCAATTTTTTCTCCAGTTTTTGTAAACTGGAGAAGAAAAAAAAAGCGTTTGACACACATTTTTCGTTTTTTCCCTTCAGTTTTGAAATTCAATTCTTAAAACAAGACTATTTTTGAAAAGTCTCATTTTGGAGTTTTGGATTTTCATGTTTGGTCTTTGTTTTCAGACCACCACTGCCCTCACTTCCCCCCCCCCCACCCCCACCCTTCAACCGCCACAGCCACCGCGTCGCTGTAGGTTGCCACCACCGCCACAGCCACCACGTCGCTGCAGGCTGCCACCACCGCCACACCCCATACCGTCACCACAACCACCCCCAAAGAAAAAAACTCAAAATAAAAACTGGGTAATCAAACACACAAAAGAAAAATTTTAAAATAAAATTTGGGTAATCAAACAACCATTATTTTTGTAAAAAATAAAAACTAAATTGGTTTTGATTTTTTTGGAAACAGAAAACTAAAATTGTAAGTGATTTCAAACAGACCTTAACTATTTGATTTTTTTTGTTGCAAGAATAACTATCGTACCTTATAGGCTTCTAAGAAATAACAAAGATTATGTAATCTAAAAATAATAAAGAGCTTATTGTCACGGACCGAACTTCCCTAAGCCGAAACCGTGCGGCACTTAGCTAGATCAAGCCCCCGCTTGCTCGGCTAAGTCAGCCTAACCGTAGAGCTGGGCGAAGTTGGAAACAAATATGCAGCGGAACACAAGAGGTTGGGGAAAGGATTCCCAATACACTACTTGGAGAGAGCTTGAATACAAAGATGTATTGGATGTGTCTTGGATGATTTGGCCAAGTGAGGCCTTGCCTATTTATACTAGTCCACCTCCTCAACGAACGGTGGAGATACATTCGATCCTACGGATCCTATTATGCTTCTAGAATTCTAGAGTACTTTCCTACTTTAGAATATTCACACATGTTACATATGTTAAACATGTTACACATGTTCAACCTTCCGGAAGCCTTGCCACCTAATTGCCAAGTAAGCGTCCACGAAGCGTCCCATAAGCGCCTAATGAGCGCCCGCATGGCGTAACCTTTAAAAATCAGCCTCCATATAAAAAGTGCGGGACATTCTCCCCCACCTAATTGCGCGACGCCCTCGTCGCAACTTCCTCGTGATAGTGATCCACGAGGTCTTCGAACTGTCCGAGCTCTTCCGCCAATTCCCAAGTCGCTTCATGCTCCGACAATCCCTTCCACTTGACCAAGTAGTGCTGCTTCGGTGGAACATCTCGTCCTTGTTCAAGCCTATCCCCAAGCACGTACTCGGCCTCACGCCTTTGCAAGTCATGCAAAACTTGCGATGCATCTAAGAGTTTAGCCTCCTCGGCTTGACTCTCTCCCTTGACTTGTCGGCACACATGACAAGTCTTGACACACATTTGCACCTCCTTCTTCATTTGAGGCCAAAAGTATGCCGTAGTCACCAAGGCATATGTCCGTCGATGCCCCGGATGCACCGTCGACTGAGTGTCGTGACTCCCTCGTATGACCATTTTCCTTAGGTCTCTCCACTTTGGCACGTACACTCGTCCATCCTTTGTGTAGAGTAGGTCTCCTTTCACCCGATATCGTTGGGTCTTCCCACTCTTCACAAGCTGTAGCAACTCCTTGGCTAAGGGATCGCGTTGTAGGCCCTCCTTGATTAGCTTGTCGATCTCCCCCTTTGCCTTCGAAGTAGTCGACATCTTTTCCTCCTTTGGTGGCGCCATCCCACATGGTACCACGTTTTGTGGCTTGGCCCCCCGGTCAAGCTTGCCTTGATCGCCCACCTTCCTCCTAGGTGGTTGCCGCTTCTCAAACTCGTGCAGCACAACACGATCTTCAACCTTGAGACTCGCCAAGTAAGTGCCCCCACTCTTCTTGGCTTCCTCCCCTTCGACTTCTTGCACTAGTCGCATACCCGATAGTCACGTAGAAGTCATGGTGCTAGATGTTCCCCCGAACAAAGGCACCACACAAGCCGCGCCTCGCTCCATTATGCACATCGCGTTGTTGTACGGTGACACAAGAGCATTCACCTGTCGCAAGAAATCAAGGCCTAACACCACCTTGAAATCGTCCATCCGAGCGACAGAGAAGTCCACGAACCCCTTCCACTTGCCAAGGCGTATTTCGACCCTTCGAACCATGCCTTGTAGGGGCTTCGCTTCCGCATTGACGGGTTTTAGCCAACCTCCCCCGTCAACCACGTTGAGGCCCAACCGTTCGGCCTCTCCCATCGTGATGAAGTTGTGAGTCGCCCCCGTATCCACTAACACATGAGCGAGCTTCCCATTCAACTTCGCTTCCATGTAGAGCAACCCCTCGCTCTTAGAAGCTTGTCCCTCACCCGTCGGGACTTGCGGCACCTTTTTCTTCCCTTGGAGCGCGTTAAGGACTTGGATTGAGCCTATCCGTACCGACTCACGTTCGGCCTTCTCCTCGTCCTTCTCCTTGACTAAGGCAGCCAACTTGCCTTGTCGCCGGCAATCCTTTGCCCAATGCGGCCCTCCGCAAAAGAAGCATCCGTCCTTGGGCTTGTTCTTGACTCGCTTTTCCTCCAGCTTGCCACGGCCCTCGGACTTGCTCGTGCTAGCATGCTTGTCCCCTTTGTGCCACGCCTTAGGGCTCTCTCCCCCACCATTGGCGTGGTCGCCTTCCGAAGCTTCATCTTCCCACTTTGGCTTTGAAGATTCCTCACCTCTATCATACTCCGTCAACGACTCCGCCATTGCTATGGCTTCATCGACATCCTTCACGCCCCGGCGTTGAAGTTCCTTCTTGGCCCAACTTTGGAGGCCGTCGACAAAGTTAAATAGAAGATCTTCCTCCGCCATATTCGGAATATGAAGCATAAGTGTAGTGAACTCTTTCACATATTCGCTTATGTTACGCTTATGCCTCAATTCCTTCATCTTCCTTCTTGCTTCGTAGGCTACATTCTCCGGATAGAACTGCTTCTTGATCTCCCTTTTGAACACCTCCCACGTATCTATGGTGTACAACCCTTTTTCTATCTCGCAATGCTTTCTACGCCACCATAGAGTTGCGGTATCCGTAAGATAGAGAGTCGCAGTTCTTACCTTAGTCGCCTCGTCGACTATGCTAGCACCTTCAAAATAACGCTCCATGTGCCATAAGTAATTGTCGAGCTCTTTGGCGTCCCTCTTGCCTCTGAACTCCTTCGGCTTAGGCGTGTCCACCCTTGGACTAGGAGTGGCAATCGCTCCACCCGCGATAGCTCTCTTGCACATCGCCGCGTCTTGCCTCGTCTCCTCCACGCTAGCCTTCACCACATCGAGTTGTTCTTGCAAACTATTGAACAACTCCGTGAACCTTTCACGTAGCTCGTCTTGGGCGCCCACCGCCCCCTTGAGCGAGTCGAGCTCTTCTAAGACGTGATCCTCCAACGTCTGTAGATTTTGCTCGAACATTCCCACGTGATCTTTGACATCACCCATAGCAATCTCCAAGCGACCCGTTCGGCCATCCAACGAAGCAAGTGCATCACTAGACTTGCTTTGGCCTCGACCACCCTTCTTCCCACCGGCGGGTGGTAATGGATCTCGCCCACGCTCGACCACGACCACATTCTCTTCGGCCACTCCGGATGCTCCAACGTTAGTATCCTTGCTTGCCATAGTTGCTCCTTGCTTGGCACGACTCGTCGTAACCAAGCTCTGATACCACTTGTCACGGACCGAACTTCCCTAAGCCGAAACCGTGCGGCACTTAGCTAGATCAAGCCCCCGCTTGCTCGGCTAAGTCAGCCTAACCGTAGAGCTGGGCGAAGTTGGAAACAAATATGCAGCGGAACACAAGAGGTTGGGGAAAGGATTCCCAATACACTACTTGGAGAGAGCTTGAATACAAAGATGTATTGGATGTGTCTTGGATGATTTGGCCAAGTGAGGCCTTGCCTATTTATACTAGTCCACCTCCTCAACGAACGGTGGAGATACATTCGATCCTACGGATCCTATTATGCTTCTAGAATTCTAGAGTACTTTCCTACTTTAGAATATTCACACATGTTACATATGTTAAACATGTTACACATGTTCAACCTTCCGGAAGCCTTGCCACCTAATTGCCAAGTAAGCGTCCACGAAGCGTCCCATAAGCGCCTAATGAGCGCCCGCATGGCGTAACCTTTAAAAATCAGCCTCCATATAAAAAGTGCGGGACATTATGCTCAAAGTCGATGCATTGCTAAAAAAATTTAAGGGCACCCGTCTTGATTCATGACACATGTCCGCACATGGAACAAAATCTATGAAGATCACACAAGACCGTCGGGCACCGAGAGATTCCTAATTTCCCAACCAAATAAAGAAGAACTTTTTGCACATAAAACCCTATAGTTTGAGGGTATGTATGCATTTCACCTTATTATTTCAATTTTTTGCGCAATTCACCTCACTGTTCATTAATTTGTGCTCAATTCACCAATTGACGGTTTAGAGTCCAATTTTTTGGACGTCCATCAATTTTCAAAGGTAAAATGGTCACTTTAACTATTTTTAACATATTGGTAGCCACATCCTTGCTATAAAACCAATAACGAGTTGACACATGGAAACCACTTCTACCTCCTTCATCTTCATGTTCAATTGACCATCACCCAACATTAACACCCCTAACCCAGGGCTACCGCCACCACCATTCATTTAACAATTAACCCTTAAAATTGCCATCACCAAACCCACCACAAGCGCCACTGCCGCTCTATCCATCAAACCAATACTACCATTAACCCACTTTTGCCGCCACCGCTAACACCCTAACAAATCAAACCCCATTCCATCTCTTTAACACTAACACCACCATTAAAGTCAATTCTACTGCCACGACCAACCCCATACCCATTTATATCATTGCGGCCAACACCACCATTAAAGCCATTCTCTGTATCGTATAACCTTAGCTCCATAGAAAGTAAGGGTGGAGAGAGAAAAATGATCTGGGTCCGATTTGGCAAGATAGTGTTGTCGCGGACTTGATGTAGTTGAAGCAGACTCACTGTTTTTTGTAGCGGTGAAACAGGTAGTTAGTAGGGCGGACTTCGAATTAGCAAGTGGAATAAGCGCCACCATTATCATTGTGTATTATGCACCACCACCACCGCTAGCATTAAAACCCCCCTCGCTTTCTCCTTGATTTGGCAGAATGCTTAATGACCATATATTTAGGGGTTCGAATGTGGAGTTTGTGGTGTTGGTTACTGTGGGTTTGTGGTCGGTAGTGGTGATGGTTGATTGGCGGCATTGATAGTGATATGGTATGGCGATGGTTGTGGTCAGTGGCGGCGAAGTGAGTAGGGTGGTGGCCAGCACAATCGTGTCTGCCTATGGTGTTGGTGGTGGCGGCAAAGTGAGTACAGTGTTGGTGGTGGCAGGAAAGTATGGTGGTGGTACTTTTTGGATGCTTGAATATATAGAGAAAGAGAAAATGACAGAGAATGAGAGCTGAAGTGACCATTTTACCCCTAGAATATTGAGGGACGCCCAAGAAATTGGATTCTAAACTGTCCACTGATAAATTAAGCACAAATTAACGAACCATGAGGTAAATTGCGTCAAAATTAAAGTAGTAAGGTAGAATGCACATAAACCCTTGAAAATAGGGTTTTATTTGCAAAAAGTCTAAAAAAGAAATAAGGAAACATTATAATATTTCCTCGATCTAAAACCCTACACCAAAACTAAAAGCCCCCCCCCGCCTGTCTGCTCCATTTTCTCCTCTCCATCAAATCATCCTTCCCCGCACTTCACAGGCACAATCACCAGGTTCCCTGTCAGTGCAGCCTCCTGAAATCATCCACCAAAAACCCGTCATTAACGCATCCAAAGGAGTTACTCGCCCACCATGTCGGCCGCATCGAGAGGCCTCATTTCTCGTCTCCGCCTCCTCTCACTCACTCCTAAAGCAACTGCAGCAACAACCACAACAGCATCACCAATACGGTTCACCACCCACTTTAGGAGTTTCGGCACCGAGCCTTTGATCGATGAAAGCGAAGAACGGTCTCGAGTCATTGAAGCCAAGCCTGGCGTGATGACCCCCAATTCGAGGCGGACTGGGCTTATTGCCGTCAAGTGCGGAATGAGCGCCCTCTGGGACAAATGGGGCGCCAGGGTTCCCATCACCGTCCTTTGGGTCGACGACAACATCGTGTCTCAGGTTAAGACTCCCGAGAAAGAAGGAATCACTTCCCTACAGGTTCGATCACTCACTCACCTTGGTCTTTCTTCCCTACTCTTTTCATTTTCCCCCTAGACTTTTTTACCATATCCATATGTCGTACACTGAGCACCTACATTCCTTTACCTCAAATAGAAACCCTCCTCCGTTCCATGTTCAGATTCCTCTTGACCTTTTAGCAAATCCCTTTGTTGTAATTTGAAAACCGCATTATGTTTCACTTAAATAGCACTCCGCCTGTTTAATAAATTTTTGTCGGTTTGACTTTTTCTGAATCTCTAGTTTGTTGTTCGAACACCTATACGTTTACTTTAAGCATTGTTTTACCCTAATTTGACTTTACAAACTATACCCGTGTGTAGGCATCATTTGAGTTCAATTCAGTCCTCTTTACTCCTCTGAGCAAATTCCTGTGCGATAACATGAAGACCCAAGTTATATTGGTTCAGAGAACAGTTTGTCCTTTGATAAACTTTTTGTGAGTGTCTAGGATGTAATTTCAACACCAAAACATTCTTTACTCGTCATTTTTACCCTAGTTTGACTTGTCTCTCAGCACTCATTTACGCTGTATGTATCATTTTGAGTTCAGTTCATGCTTCTTTGTTCAGACGACAGATATTTGCAAATAAGTCAAAGGGGACAAATATAAAGAAACATATGGAGTAGTTAAAAGTCGAATGATGGCTGAGGTCATTTTTTAGCTCGCAAAGTCGAGACCTAGAAATTTGCTATAAAGTTAAAGGGACTCTAATTTTTGTACCGGGAAGTGTCTTTTTTTTAACGTTCACCATAATGAGATATTGGGTAGTCATTTCTTTTAATATAGATTGGTTTTGTGTTGTGGCGTTATTTAGATTGGGTGCGGGCAGAAGAAGGAAAAACATTTATCGCGACCCGAAGTGGGACATTTCAGAGCTCAGGGTGTGCCTATGAAGAGGAAATTGAGAGAGTTCCCTGTGACGGAGGACGGTCTTCTTCCACTTGGTACATCGCTTGGCGTTCGCCATTTTGTTCCAGGACAGTATGTTGATGTCACTGGAATAACTAGAGGAAAGGGTTTCCAGGTGAAGTTGTACTCTTTGTAGTGTCAACAACTGTTCTTGATCGTTCACTTCAATTTTAGTTCACTTTCAGTGATGACATTTGTGATTTGTGCTCAGTTGCACCTTTTGTTTTTAATTAAATGCCCGTTTGCTGTATATAATGGCCGCCCTAGAGAAAATGATATACATGTATCAGATCAACTGAAAAGGAATAAAAAGGAAGACCATGGTGTGGAAGTAGACTCTCGTACCTGGCTATTTTGTGGACCGAATCCAGATGCTTGTGCAACTTTATAGGGATATGCTTTGTCCATTGGCTTCTGTCCATGATATACTTCTGCTTAGGAAAGAAAACAGGGGCCATACTTGAGAGATTTGTGTGATCAAGATTAATGTTATCAGGAATGAATACCTTCACTTTGTCTTCTGATGTCATAGCACAAATAAAATGAGTTCAGGAAAGGACACTAACAATCTCTATTATCTTGTTAGTTTAAATCTCAACCGAGTTTCTTAGGTTTCGAGTTTCATGCATGCTAAATAAAGGGATTTGACAAATACAATAGAGATCGTATAAGAAAGGACAAGGATAAGGATGCTAAATAAAGGGATATGAAGAAATTCAATTTCTTCTTATCTCCCCAAGTCTAATATGTACTACTAGACATATGCTTTTACTCTGTCAGAATTACATTACCATCTTCTTGGTTCCTTTATCTATTTTTAGGACTCTTAAAACGCACGTTTAATGAAATGATTTAACTTCCCTTTGTTTAGAAAGTTCATGCGCATAAATTTCCCACTTAAACCTTGGTTTACAGTTCAAACTAAGGGTCAAACACTACTTTTTGAACTTCCAATCCTCAATAAGAATTGTCATGTCGTAAGTCCTTTCGTTATGCGGTTTTTTCATTGAAGAATGATAACATCTCTTTATTTAGAGGGTTCATGTACATTTATTTTTTTAGCTCTTTGTCCCTGACTTGGAATAGGGATCATCAATTTTTTAAACTACGGGTAACAGTTCCACAACACTTTTCAACTTCCACTCTTGCCAGTTTATTGCTTGAAACTTGCCAAGCTGTGAACACCCTTCTGCTTTGACTACACTTCCAACATCAAAGTTCTTAACTTTGCTTCCAAGTCTCTTTTGGTAATGGTTGCAATGTCATGTGTTTGCGTCAGATATGTATAAGTCGGATTGATATTAAGGAAAACCCTGCAAGGCACTCAAGACTACCGGCTTAAGTTTGCCTTCTTGTCTTGACTAATACTAATTGGATAAAGTCCCCAGATAAGGCAGGGATGCCGTGGCGGGTGGTCGGGGGGTGTGGGGGGGCGGGGGGGGGGGTGGGGGAGGGGTGGTGGGGGTGGGTTTGGGAGGGGACAACCTCGACCCTCCTCCTTTGCCCATGCTTGGGACTTGCTTTGTCAAAGATATGGGACTAAACACGTTACATATTGAGTTCAGGAGAAGTAGTTAGGGTGATATACTTGACATATGTCTGTCAGTTCCTTGCACCTGGACATATACAAACAACCATTCATGTTTAACAATGTTGTGTTGGTTTAGAACGAAAAAGATCGAAAATTTATGTCATTATTATGGAAGTGCATTATGATAAAACTTGTTTCTGGTTTTCTGCATCCAGGGTGGAATGAAAAGACATGGGTTTAAAGGACTGCCTGCTTCTCATGGCCAATCACTTTCACATCGGAGTATCGGTTCTTCTGGTCCGAGGGTTGGGAAGGTGTGTTAATGAATTTTTGATTAATGTTGGGTGAAGTGTGCTGCCTTCTTTTCAGTCAACTTATTTCTCTTTTTGCCCTATTTTTTCCCTTAATCAATTACATGGAGTTTGACTGTGATTAGAAAAAGTTAATGTAGTCACCCTAATTGATGATAACTCTGTAAAGCTAGATATTGCTGGTGTAATAGGTGAACAAATGCAAAAGATGCTTGTACATAATGACCAAAAATTCTGTCATCCAACACCTTAATGCCCAAACTCCTCCTATTTTTTAGGTCTAGTGATTTCCTCCAAACCCACTTTGGGACTGCTTAAGTAAGCAGTTTCACTTGCTCCCTGAAATACTCTTTTAGCCTATTCTGTTCTTTAAGGTCTTTCTCTTCTCTTTGTCAACATACACATGATCGTGTTATGCAAGATATACAAATCTATGCCCAATCGGTACACTTGTGTATAGATTATTATAAAGCATGAAAAGTTACGTTGGGGATGACCTTGGGAACAAGAAGACAGTGGATACATGAGGAGAAGGCATTACTATACGCATTTGATGAGGCCTCCCTAACAATCTGATCATGGTGTGATTTAAATTACTTGAGAAACATGTGGACACTACCAGATGTATCATTCCTTCTCTGTTAAGGCTCTTAATGAAGCTACAAGTCTTAGAATTATTAGGGATTGTAGGGGTAGGCTATAAGCAGGGGCGGATCCTGGATGTTATCTCGAGGGGGCTGGGGTGCTGAAAATAACAAACTAATCTAACATCACTCGGGTGCTGAAAATAACAAACTAAAACATCACCCCTTAATGATGCTTTGGTGTTGCACATTTAAAGTGAAAATGAGAAGCACTTTTAAGACGGTGTGCCTCTAAAGGCTTTTTCTTTTTCATTCTACCCCATATATCTCACACTCACGGACTCGAAACTATGAATGTGCACAGGAAAAATCTTTTGCGCTTCTAAAAGCAAAAATTGCTTTTGCCCTAAATCTTTGCATTTTCTTTCTGCTATGCATGGCTTTCGAATTGTACTTCGGACACAGGCATTCAATAGCAACGTTTTACATTAAAAAAATTAGTTTGTATGCAAAAGAGATAGTGAGATCTAGAGGATCTACCTGAAAAAAGACTATTAAAGCACTACAGTAAGAGAACCTCACACTAATTTATATAAACATTCAGAAAGTCGGGGGTTGCCAGTTTCCACGGCTGCCCTACACAAGGTTCTGCCCTTGTTTATAAGAACTGCCACATTGCATCTCTAGTGGGTCTATGAAAAAATGGCTTCCTGCTTATTTGCAGGACCCGTCATGGCTATGAGAGCCATTCCCCTAGAGGGGGCTACCGTAACTAAACCTTACTATTGGGACCTTACTGCATTATGAGATTAGAGCCTTGACATTTTGCCTAGGAAGCACTGACACGTCATATGGGTTGAGGCTTGGTGTCCGATACCTACCGACATCTCGACACTTTCGAACACCTGTCTGACACCTCTCCGCAGTGTCCGAGTTTTTTATTATTTCTTTTGAATGCCGGACACTGTGTCGGACACCTCTTGAAGAAGTGTCCACTCGTATGGGGCCAAAATAAACTATTTAAACTTATTTGAGGGGCAGTGTGTAATAATTGACAAATTGGGGCTTTTTCAGAAATGAGCTTTTGAGCCAAACCCTAATCACATCGACCCAGGAAAATGTACCTTTCTTTTTACTCTCTCTTTTCTTTCTTTTTGTTACCTAAAGCATCCAAGCTTACCAGTCCAAAGGAATATAGGTCAACATCTTCGATCTCCTTCATACCTTTGGTCTCATGTCTTTTTTCCTTCTTTCTTGTTACTGTTGAGACTCTAATATGGGCACTATTGAGACATTTAGCTGCTTTCTTGTTACTGACCTCCTTTCTTGTCATTTTTTAGACTATTCATGTTACTGTCTTTCTTTCTCAACCATTTTGAATTAAATTTAGCTGTTCCAATTGATATTTATTTTCATCATAATGTTGTATATACATATATTAAAAAGATTCAGTGGTGTCCTGCGGTGTCTAAAATCTATTTTTTTGGAAATTGCGGTCCAAGTCGGCGTCGTGTCGGATGCGGTGGCCGTTTCCGTGCTACCTAGCGTTTTGCGCCCTTTAACCTGCTCCATAGAAACTTTTGCAACCTAAATCTCTGAGGAGACTTAAACCTGCCTACCCCTCTAGAGAGTGGGAGGAATGCAGTAGATGTAAAGCTCGTTGCTGTGAAGAAAGCTCGTGATTCGTATGTGAGTGTCGACTTAGGATCATAGTTTCCTTGTGAAATGGAGCTCTATATGTTTAGAACTTGTGCTCAATGTTGCTCATGCATTATAACTGTGTGGGTGTGTCTTTTATCAAGTTACAAGTGTGTTAAATCACCCAACCCAAGGTAAGAGTCTCCGGAGAGGCTTGCTGTGCTTATGCAAGGATGTCTTGAACTTTGTGCGACAGGGGATATGGTGACGACTTGAATTGGATGATTTGTGGAAACGAGGGATTTTTATTGTGAGTTGGTGCTTCATGTGCAAATCTGATGGTGGATCGATCAACCCTCCTTCCCTCCATTGTTACACTGCCAGAGAACTTTGGGATATGGTCTTCTTCCTTTTGTGTTTAAACCATGTCATGTCTTGATCAGCGTTAGAACTAACTGATACCTGCCTATTGCCATGGCATTGCCAAAACACAAGAAGCTGTAAAATGAGCGTGTCTGTTTTTAAGCAATTTAAACGCAGCAATTATCTCCTGGATGTGTTGATACTTAAACTTGTTCTACAATTGTAATTTTCATCAGGTGTTTAAAGGCAGAAAGATGCCTGGGCGCATGGGTGGGAAGCAATGCACAGTAAAAAATGTGTGGGTTTACAAGATAGAACCTGCAAGGAACTTGATATGGGTGAGAGGCCAGGTATAATTTTCTAAGCCATTTCCCGAGAGTTCCTAGTAGAAGTGCTTAGAGTGTGAAGTGGAAGACGGATTGTCCAAAGCAATCTCAAATGCATTCTCCAATTTGAGACGATTTTGTGAATTGATCTTGAATCCTTCTGGTTATTAGAATTCCTCCGTAGAATGATTGCATGTGTCTTTGTTGCCAAATTTTTTCAGGTTCCAGGTGCTGAAGGCAACTTTGTGTTTATAAAAGATGCTGTTTACAAGAAACCGGATGTATCGGCGCTTCCATTTCCAACGTATTTTGCCCCAGAAGATGAGGATGTAACCAATTTGGAACCGCTGGTGGCTGATCTCGGGGATACTGATCCGTTTATGGCAGCAGATTAATCAGAGCGCGAAGGCTGAATTCTGCTTAGGTTAAAGTAGCTCGCCGTTGCACCTGGTTTTGGTTACTACCGCCATTCTCTTTCCTTTTTTGGGGTTCCTTGAGGTTCTATAAATGTGATTGGGAGGTTAGTGTTAGATTGAGCAGCTGGGTGAGGTGAAATTTTTAGCCTTTTAATTGATTATACCAGGAAACTGCAATGCATGGAATGTATTACATTTTTCGAGGAGGAGTTCGAGTTACGAGTTTGAACGGAATCTGACCATTTTTTGTTCTTGTGGTTTAAAATAAATATGTGGATCACCATAATCAGGTGAACTTGATACTGAATAGTTTAAGTGAAAGAGTGCTGTAGCAGTAAAAGATTCAACATACTAATAGTAGCTTGGCTTGCCCAACTTTCCTCTTGCATGATGATGATCATGCCTTTGACTAACTAGTTGGATTTGAAGATCCATTGTTGCAGTGTTGTAAGCAAAGAATTGAGCCGAATGCAAACCACACTACTACTTCTCTGGTGTAGCTACTTTACCAGATTTTAGAAATTTAACAGCAGCAGGTTTATCTAGCCAGGGTATCACCCGGGGGGGGGGGCGGTGGGGGAGGGGGGAAGGAGGGAAGGAGTGGCAATAGCAATTGATTGCTATGAACAGACGGTGGGGCTAGTAAAGTGTAAAACAAACAAAATCCCAGTTCCCAAACTCCCCCGCTGTCTTCGTCCTCGGTCCATCCGCACCAGCACTCCTCTTCCAACCAAAAACCCTAAATTGATCTCTCTCTCTCTCTCTCTCTCTCTCTCACACACACACACACACACATTCTCATTGATACACAAAAATTCCCATCCTACTCATTTGTATCAATCGCCAATTCGCCACATTTGCACTTCCCTCTTGATTTTGCCCTTCTTTTCAAAAGTCAAAGCCTAATTAAGCACCCTAATTCCCCCCACCCCCACCCATTGATTCCCCACAAATGCGACTCCGATGAAACGGAACCACCTCTCCGAGTGCGTCAACTGCGGCACGGAGGAGCGGGTCCTCATCTACAACGTCCGCCACCGCGGCGTATTCCGCCGCCTCTGCACCACCTGCGTCTTAAAGTCCCACCCGGGCTCCTTCTGCCCCGTCTGCTTCCAAGTGTACGACGACGACCCCCCGCCCCCCGACAAGCGAGCCATCTGCCTCAACTGCCCCTCCATCTCCCACCTCTCCTGCGCCGCCCCCTCCCCCGCCGCCGGTTACCTCTGCCCCTCCTGTTCAGACCCTAGCTTCTCCTTCTTCAACGTAGGCCGGTCCAATAAGAAAGTCAAAGTCAGTGATATGGAGTCGGTTGGGGGTGGGGCCGGAAGGGAGATTAACGAGGACTTGGGCAAGCAGCTGGTGGCCGCGGCCAAGATCGCGCTGCGCTCGATCAACAAGGCGGCCGCTATGGCTAAATTCGACGCGGATAAGCGGGTTAAGGAAGCGACCGCGGCCAGGAGGAGAGCCAGGGAGGCTTTGGCCTACCTGGTGAGTATGGAAAAGGCCGACGATCATCAGCAGCACAAGGTTTTGGCTGGAAAGCGGGTTCAGAATCCGTCAGGGCATCGGAATAACAACGGTCCGCCCGCCGCGGGGAATGGGGAACGAGGAGAGAAGGGGAGCGACGCGCAGCAGCGTTGAATTTTGTGAGTTGCTCTGAATTTGCTAAAATTTGTTGGATGATTAGAATTAGTTGTGTAAAGGAACTTTTTTTCTGGTGAAATCGATTATTCAGCCGGGATACTGTGATTCCAATCCAATTGTAAGTTGTGAAGTGGCGATTCTCGGCTACTGTACTCTGCTAGTTTTGAGTTTGAACTTTATAAGTTCCTTTCATTGCTCAGGTTGGTTTAGTAGAATAGTTGAGTTTTGCAGGAGCTATATGTATATGCAGGCTCATTTGACTTTCTATTCCTGGACGGCATATTAGTGCAGCAGGTGAAGGGCTTTTTGTGTCACAACCTGGTAATCTAATAGACATGTATAGCTGCCCACATCATTAATAGTCGTGTGAATTGGGATCCATGTATAAAAAGTTCTTTCGAAAGTCATGGCTTCACTTGATGTTAGTGCAGAAGGATTCCATTTGTGACTGAGATATGATGTCTAGCGCTTAGTCGCAGGATTCTCCAAATTTGGTGACCCTCCAACCCCGGAGCCTCGCTCCCGAATCTCGCACCCGCTCCCACCTAAAAACCCACTACACTGCTCACACTCCCGCTACAGAACCTTGCAACCGCACCCGTCCCACCCTCGCTTTGTGCAACTAAGGTCTAACCTGAAGCATTGGGTTGCCAATGTCTTTGTTTGGTACTGTTAGTTTTGTTACTGTTCTTGTTTGTGACTGAGAGGCATTGAAGTCCCCATAATTTTTACTGTGTGTACTTCAAGGCCCTTTAAATAGTATTTGGCATTACCTTCAAAGGAGGAGGAGCAACGTGTTGACATACGGGGAAATAAGTCTAGGGGCACCATGCACAGAAGAAATAGATTCATCGGGGTTCTGTCTCTCGCTCGTCTGCTATTCAAATTGCAATGCCTGAGGTCAATGGGGGCTCATCGGGGTTCTGTCTCTCTCTAATGAGATGCTGCGAGTGAGCTTGAGTCTCGCGGATGCAGGTAATGGAGAATGAATTGCCTTCCTGTTTTCATGGTATAACAACGAACTTTTGAGTTAGTTTACTAATTAGGTTTGCTTGGTTATATTTACATAACATAAGTAATTAGTTCACCATTTAGGAAAATGTTTCTTAATCACTGTTGGCGGCTAAATTCTGATGGTGAAACGGACAGATATTTTGTGTTGGGCCTAGAAATAAGAGAGCGCCCAAAAGATGAAAAGTGATAATTTTCAATAAATTTAGAGATACTATATGGAAGTTCTCTCTCAAATGAGATAATTTAATTGATCTTAGCCCTTAAGCCAAGAGATAAGAGATACCTCCAAAAGAGAGGTGGGAGAGATTGAGGATGCTGAAAGGAGAACCAACAGAAGAAGAGAAGGGGAAGAGGAAAAACAGGGTTGGGGGGGGGCAGGGGGAGGTTGAGTATTTGCATCCATCTTTCACTAGAGAATGTAAGGTGATAATTGATGTTTTATATTATTCACTTTTATAGTTTATATATATTACTATAAAGAAAATTTCATGGTTTATTCGCATTTACAGAATATAAGTAAATTGTCAGGGAAGAACTTGGAATAACGGCCAAAAACGTCCATAAATTAAGTTTTGCTAGCATCTTCTCTAACACTATTATTTTAGTCAAATTCGTCCCTAAACAATCATAAGTGTTTCTATCACATTTCTTTGTCAGTCCGGGTTAGAAAATGCCCGTTAACAGTCCCAAAAGAGGGCCAAAATAGTCTGATTACCTTCTACCCCTTGGAATAACGGCCAAAAACGTCCATAGTTCGCTAGCATTATCCCTATACTATTATTTAGTCAAATTCGTCGCTAAACAATCATAAGTGTGTCTATCACATTCCTTTGTCAGTCCGGGTTAGAAAATGCCCGTTAACGGTCCCAAAATGAGGGGCAAAACAGTCTGATCATCTTCTACCCTACACTTACCCTCAAATCGTTTCCCCTCCAAGACATTTTAGTCCCCAGTTATACCAAATCCAACTGGGGAAGGAGCTTTAGTCATGGGGATGGGGGCGGTGATTGGCAGTGGCAAAGGAAGCTGTGATTCTTGGCCGGGGAGGGGAGGGTGTATGAGAGACGGAGAAAGTTAAGGTTTGTGGCAAACGACATAGTAACTACCTTAAACTTTTGGGGATTAAAAACCTAAATAAAATAAATATAGGGTTTAATCGATAATTCTCATTTCTAAAGCACATTTTCCTTTATTTGCCTGATTGTCCGCCGTCCTTCGCACAGTCGGGCCTCCCTCACCACCTTTGACCACAACGCATACCAGCGAGTGGTGACTCTATCTTGAACTCAACACCACCAACCACTACAGCCACGATTCAACCGCTGCAACCACAACCACACAATAACTAAATTGATATTAGCACCATCCACGTAACTGCCACCACACAACCTAGCCACCGTGAGCACCACACAAGATCCCACTGCATCCAGCCATAACAACCACCACATGACCCCACCCAACCGTCGTCCTACCATCCAGCCATCGTGACCACCACAAGACCTCACCCAGACGATGCAACCACCATAAGACCCCACCCAACCACCGTCCCACCACTCAGTCACTGTGACTGCCTTAAGACCCCACCAACCACTGCACCCACCCGACCGCAGGGACCAACATACCGATTACACCCCAGCCAGATCTGCCACAAATGCTTAATTCACCAACCAAATCTGCTTTATTCAAACAATTTAAGCATATTCAAAGTTTTTAGGGCATAGACTATCAAATTCAGTTTTAGTTAGTTGCGATGGGGGCGGCGATTGGGGGCAGTGGAGGGAGCTGTAATTGATGGCTAGGGAGGGGAGGGAGGACGAGAGAAGGAAAAAATTTAGGTTTATAGGATCAGACCATTTTGCCCTCATTTCGGCCTTTAATATGCATTTTCTAACTCTGACTAACGGATGGACGTGGTTGATGCACTTATGATAGTGCGGGACGAATTTGGTTAAAATGATAGTTTATGCACAATGCTAGCGAAACGCTTATAGTTTATAGACCTTTCTTATAGTTGTCCTTACAATTTTTTTACTTTCTCTAATCGGAGTGTTAAAGACATAAGAAGTAAGAGCATTATTCTCACTTCCGATAGTAAACTCCGTTGCAAAATAACGAGAGATTTTCTATTGTGTAGTTTTGAACCTTTTCAAAAAGTGAACGGCTCAAAATTTGGCGTTTACAATTACAAAAGGAAATACGAACAACTGAACTTGAAGAAAATAAATACTCCAGTATTACAAATCAAAACTTGCAGACAATAAGTGTCGCACAAAATGTACATTAAACGACAGATAAGAAGGCAGAGATGGCATTGGGATCCATCCTCGCGTTACCCTCTTAATCATGAGTAGTATTCCCATGTTGTTGGTGGCCAGTGCCACATATATGTTTATATTGATCACTGTTCTTAGTTCTTAAGGCCAAGAATGTAGGGTGCCCCAGTAAATCTTAACCACTGGTTTCCTTGGATAAATGGACCAGCTGTGAATTGAAGAGCCTCGTTTCTGTTTGTAATCACCTTGTAACCCTTCCACTTGACTCTCTTATCAGTTTTAGCACCTGGGCCGCGGTTTGCATACTCGGCATAGTATAAGGTGTCAAGAGCAAAGGTCCCAGCCCATGGCATCCATCCTGCTGGTTGAATGAAATCTGCCAACGTTGATTCCATAATTACAGTCCTTGAATACATCTTCCACGGCCGGCCCAAGTATGTAGGAATCTGGAACCTTACAGGGTAGAGTTTTTCCTCAGGAACAATGCGGCAGTTTTGGATGACCAAGCCTGTAGTCTCGCGACTGTTGGTTCTTCCCTGAGCAGTCACGGTGTTTTGTTGGTTGTCCATGGGCTTCCTTGCGATGATCAGACTGTTCTGGATAATGGCAGCCGAGTCGCCGAAGATGAAATCAACAGTGCCCGAGATGACACAGTTGCGGTAAAACTGCCGATGGGTTTGGGCGTACAACGAGTCTTGGTATCCATCTATTCTGCAGTTATAGAATGCAGACATGTCCGACTGGCTTCGAAGAGCCACGGCCTGGTGCCCCTCCGGGCCAGCTGTATTTTGAAACCCCATTGCCTTTGCTATGAATCCAGTTCCTATAGCAGCTGCAAGATCAATAATCATGTACATCCGTTACTATCGATACGGGATTAGGACATGAAGCAAGTTGTGCGTGTGCGTGTGTGTGTGAGAGAGAGAAGAGAAGAGAGAGAGAGAGAGAGAAGCTCACAAAATGAGGCAGTCTTAAGGGTGGTATAGCCTCCAGTGTTGCTCTTACTTCCGGTGACCATTGTCTTCCGAGGTCCATCTCCATACATGAACACATTAACCTGGTCCTTTGTAACAGTGATATATTCATCGTATACCCCTGCCTTTACATAGATAACGTATCTCCCTTTGTTGTTTTTCGGATAAGCAGCAAGAGCTGCAGCAATCGTTTTATAATGTCCACTCCCGTCTTTTGCTACCACGGCATTAGGCGTCAGTTGACCATTGTTGTTGCTAGCGAGTAGTTTGCGGTCTGCAGCCGAAAACCATGCAGGGAACCCATCTTTGTCGACTTCAGTTGTATCAAGAAGTCGACGAGAAGTTGGATTCAAGTTTACTGAAATATTGAATGCGCTCAGAATTTGAGAGAGTGTGGAAACAATGGCTAGAGCATTGTCCGTAAGTTGGGTGGCATTCAGAAGGTTATTTGACATGGCCTTCTTCAAATCTGGTTGGGTGATCCCATCTAGGCACGTTTGTTGGTACGAAATCACGGCGCTTAACCAGTTTTTGAGCTCAGCTTCTCTATCGTTGATGGTGTGTAATTCACTATCCCCCACCGTGGAAAAGGAGGCTTGAAGCTCGTCGACGGCGAATTGCAGCAAATCCTTGCAATCTTCGACACCCATTTTTTGTATGGTATCATTGGCAGATTTTCCAATTGTTCCCGAGTTATTCAGTGCAGCTTTCACCTCTTGGATGGCGACCTCAAGGGCAGCCTTGAAGAAGTCCTTCGGGGTCGCACTTTTGTTGTTGGCAACCGAGCTAAGGCTGTCAACGCACGCTCGCTTGTAATCGGTTGGGGAACAAACAGACGCGACGGCCTTTGAGGTCGAGGACAAGACGTCGTCATCGCCATTGTTCGAGGACTTTTTGTGGCTTATGCCGGCAATAAGACCAATGGCTACCCCCACGACAAGGATACCGGAGACTCCGAAGAGAAAAAGCTTGCCTCCTTTCATACTATATCTATGGCTCTGAAATGGCCTGTTGTTTCAACTTAGTGAGCTTTGTCGTAAGGCTCAAAGGCATGTAAGTCCCAAATGGATGTATGTATTTGGGATAGGAAGAGTCCCCTTTGAGTGAAGAGCCTGAGGAGGTCTTATAGACGTGCATGCATGGATCATGGATGTCCTTCAATTAATCAAGGGTTTGAGTTGATTAGCTTCCTTCAATTAATCAAGGGTTTGTCTGTCTGTGTGGCCCGACAGCCATTTCCTCCAACAGTGGTTGAGAATTCTCAAAAGTTGGTTATGTTGGCTGTTGAAAAGACGGTTGGTAATTACTGTAACCTCTCCGACGTAGGTTTCACCGAAATAAAATCCTACACGTTCGTGGATTTAGGTTACTAATTAAGACCTACAAGTTAGGGTTATCATTTTCTAAAACATCTGTTTTTATTTTTCTTCTGTTTCAAAGTCTGAATATTGAATATGATGATCCGGAAAAAAGAAAAGAAAATAGAATGTGAATGCATACACATGGATGGGCTATCTTCAAATTTATCAAGTGTAATTGGTAAAATCAGATAAAAAATGAGTAAGATCGGTGCTAATATGTACCAATGAGACGAAGAAAAGAAGGGAAAAAAAAAAAGAATAAATTCAATGCCGTTGTGAAAAGAACTTCATTTTGATGACATGGGTATGTAGCTAATCACTTGCATTGGTGGTAAGATGTAAAGAAGCTTTGGTTCAATCCAAACACGAGTAACTTCAAGGGTAAATTACACTAAACACCCTTAAGGTTTTACGTAATTAGACTCCACTACCACTATCTTTAAAAATTACACTAAGCTCAAAAAGTAACTTTTTCTCTTACAGTGTTAATGGTGCAGTGCAAAAAGACATGAATGCCCCTCAGACTGTTTTCTTGGAATTTTGGAAGGAAAACTTGTTTTTGGGAATTTTTGAAGGGAAAACTTGTTTTTGGGAATTATTGGAGGGAATACCCTAATTCAAATTGAATGCCCTAATTGAACCCTAATTTAACACCCTAATTCACTTAGACACATAATTGAACCCTAAATTAAAGTAATTAAACCCTAAATTGAATGTCCTAGTCGAATCGAACCCTAAATTAAACTAATTGGACCCTAATTAAACCCTAAATTGAATGTCCAAATCCAACCGAACCCTAAATTGAACTAATTGAACCCCCTAATTGAACTCTAAATTGAATGCCCTAATTCAACCGAACCCTAAATTGAAGTAATTGAACCCTAATTGAACCATAAATTGAAGTAATAAAACCCTAATTAAACCCTAAATTGAATGCCTTAATCGAATCAAACCTTAAATTAAACTAATTGAATGCCCTAATCCAATCGAACCCTAAATTGAACTTATTGAACCCCCTAATTGAACCCTAAATTGAATGTCTCAATTCAACCGACCCCTAAATTGAACTAATTGAACCCTAATTGAACCATAAATTAAAGTAATTGAACCATGATTAAACCCTAAATTGAATGCCCTAAATTAAACTAATTGAACCCTAAATTGAATGCCATAATCCAATCGAACCCTAAATTGAACTAATTGAACCCCCTAATAGAACCCCCTAATTGAATGCTCCAATTCAACCGAACCCTAAATAGAACTAATAGAACCCCCTAATTGAACCCTAAATTGAAGTAATTGAACCCTAATTAAACCCTAAATTAAATGCCCTAATCGAATCGAACCCTAAATTAAACTAATTGAACCCCAAATTGAATGCATTAATCTAACCGAACCCTAAATTGAACTAATTGAATCCTGAAATGAACTAATTGAACCCTAAATTGGCTAAATTAAATCTCCTAATTCACTTAAAGTTTGTGGAGTTGACTGAAATTTTGGAAAACCTCACAAGTGAGTAAAGGACAAAGGGGGGTATTTTGGGTATGAAAATTGCATAAAGTAATTGTCAGGGAATCTTTTCACGGAGTTGGGCCTGCCGTTAAATGTGTGTAGTTGTGTGTAACGCGGGTACAAACCTCGGGGGGTCGGAGTGTAATTTTTAAAGATAGCGGTAGTGGAGTGTAATTACGTAAAACCTCAGGGGTGTTTAGTGTAATTTACCCTAACTTCAAACCTTGGCTCTTAACTAAAGGAGCAAACCACTGAGTATATATTGCATGGTTTTGACTATTTATGAATTTTGGTTACAAAATTTTGGAGTACTCTGCTCACTAGCGAATATACCATAGTTCTTCTTTGAGCTTTGATTGTGATAAATGTACGAATAATAGAAAGATGTGTTTTAAAAAGAGAGTTACATCCAATCAATTATGACTTGAAACAATTTGAGCTGGGCTCGTTGTACAAGAACATGTTTTCACAAATGACCTCGTTTCAGCTTGGCTCTCGATCCGAGGATCTACCCTTCACCAAAGGTGGTCAAGCTGACGATGATTCAACTTGGTCTCCAGTTTTGAACCGTGTTAAACCTAATAAATTGTGAAAAATGTAAGTTCAAAAATAGATACTGGTCACCTTATTTTTTTCACAAAAATGTGCAACAATACAATTTTTTGGCGACCTTACCGTTCAATCCTACCACTGCCACTTATCTGAGTCGACCTTTTGGAACCTTTCAGCTCGGCTATTAAAGCTTGTTTATCATGCAAATAACTCGAATTCCAGCTCGAACAAAAACTTGTTTTCTAAATGAGGAGAGTTTGCTCGATTTGACTGGGGCTCGAACTCTCGAAATATACTTCAGTGGAGCTCGAAGACCTGCTTACCTTACCCGTAGACCGTAGTTAATTCAAGTAATTTGCTCAACCATTTAGAAATGCAGCGACACAGTGTGGCAGTTAATCACCAAAAGGGGTTTACTTGGATAAATGGCCTCCGTCCAGCTCCTCCAAGCAACCCCACCCTCTCTTAGCTCACACAAGACTCCCCTGTACACCCTGGACTCGTGCTCCAACATGGCCGAGCTCAAGCAACACCATTCCCATATCATCCGGCTCGGCCTTTCCTCCGACAACGATGCCATGGGCAGGGTCATCAAGTTCTGCGCCATTTAGGAGTCAGGCTGTTTACCTTATGCCCTCAAGGCGTTCGACAAAATGCCCCACCCAGATGCATTCTTGTACAACACAATCATTTGAGGTTTCTTGCGGTCCCAGCTCACCAGAAACTGCCTTCTGCTGTACTCCCAAATGTTATAAGATTCGGTAACACCAAATAGGTTTACTTTCCCCCCTGTCATTAGAGCTTGCTCTGTCAACAATGCTGTTGAAGAAGGCGAACAAGTCCATGCTCATGTTTTAACGGGTTGCAGTCAGATGGGTCCCAGAACAATTTGATTCACATTTATGTCAATTTTCTGTGCTTGGAGGAAGCTAGGAGGATCTTCGATAACAATCCTAAACGGGATGTCGTTTTCTTGGACAACTTTGATTAGTGGATATTCTCGGCTAAGATGTGTTGATCAAGCGCGTGAATTATTTGAATTAATGCCCGAGACGGAGAGGAGTTAGGTTTCTTGGAACGCCATGATTGCCGCTTATGTCCAGAGTAACTGCTTCCACGAGGCATTTGCTACGTTTGGAAGAATGAGGTCGGAGGAAGTTGTGCTGGATAAATATATGGCTGCGAGTATGTTATCGGCTTGTACAGGACTAGGAGCTCTGAAACAAGGGATGTGGATACATGGGTATATCAAGAGGAGTGAGATTGAAGTGGACCCTAAACTTGCGAAAACCATTATTGATATGTATTGCAAATGTGGTTGCTTGGATAAGGCTTTTGACGTCTTCAATGGGTTACGCAGCAAAGGAGTTTCCTCATGGAATTGCATGATTGGGGGGCTAGCAATGCATGGGAAGGGGGAGTCTGCAATTGAGCTTTTATAAAAAATGGAAAGAGAAGCAGTAGCTCCTGATTATGTTACATTTCTGAATACTTAGTGCATGTGCTCATTCAGGGTTGATCGAAGAAGGTCACCATTATTTCCACCACATGACTGAGGTTTACGGTGTTGAGCCTGGAAAAGAGCACTTTGGATGCATGGTTGATTTGCTTGGGAGAGCAGGAAAGCTGGAGGAAGCAAGAATGCTTATAGATGAGATGCCCATGAGTCCTGATGTAGGTGTATTAATTGCTCTTCTTGGAGCTTGTAAAATCCACGGAAATATTAAACTTGGAGAGCAGATAGGCAAAAAGGTTATTGAACTAGAGCCCCATAACAGTGGGCGTTATTTGTTGTTAGCGAATATATATGCCAATGCTGGTAGATGGGAAGACGTTGCTAATGTGAGGAAGTTGATGAATGATAGGGGAGTGAAGAAGGCACCTGGCTTGTCTGTGATTGAAATGAAAGGTTCTGTCAACGAGTTCATTGCTGGAGGGAGGACCCATCCTATTGCCAAAGAGATTTATGAGAAGTTGATGAGATGCTAAATTGTATTAGATCTATTGGCTATGTGCCTGACAGAGATGGAGTGTTGCACGACATTAACGAGGAGGAGAGGGAGAACCCCTTGTACTACCATAGTGAGAAACTGGCCATTGGCTTTGGCTTATTGAAGGCCCAGCCTGGAGAAATTTTTCGTATCACGAAGAACTTGAGAGTCTGTAAAGACTGTCACGAGGCCAGTAAACTCATCTCGAAGTTCTTTGACCAGGAAATTATTGTGAGGGATAGGAATAGGTTCCACCATTTTAGAGGTGGAGAATGTTCTTGTAATGATTACTGGTAAATGTGGGTGGTGATCTATTGTATGATTGTGTATATGTACATTGAACCTGTCAATGGTTCACCTTGCATAGATAATTGATATGTATCACTTGCGTAAACTTGTCATACTTGAGAGCTTTGCATACACAAGCTATTTAGAACGTTCTTTTTATGTTGGCCGTCATTCGAGTTCCTTGAACTGCACGCGGTAAACAAAACGACTTTGTCGGAGCCATCTTCTACAGCTTAAACTCAATGTGTATATTTGTCGCCAATATATATTTGGCAGAAAAGGTGATGTAAAATTGGATACAAGGGATACTTAAGCCATTTGTAGCTACCCTGATTCAAAACCGTAGCGGTTTCTCCTCATCGTAGGTTATTGGAGGTCTGAGTCATTCATTCCTCTTCCTGGCTGCTTTCTTCTTTCATTGGTCATTTAGTGTCCAATCTCGTAGAGTGGTTCAAAGATACTATGCTTGTGATAACTTCCCTTCCTACAATGGTTCTAAGAACACAAGTTCACTGTGAACGTATCACATCAGCAAAAGAAATAGCAAGTTTGATCCAAGCACTCCATTAAAACATAAAAATTGTATTATTGAGAAGATGTAGACATTAAACGACTTTAATGGAAAAAAATAACCCTAGTACCAGCATAACTACACTATGCCCAAATCATAGGGTACATCTCGTGGAAGCCAAGTTTTTCCTTCCAAAAAGACTCTCACGGTAAAATTCTTTGCAACAGATTCATTATCAATATGCCGAACGCAACTGGAGTTTGTTCTGGTACTTGCACCGGGTCCACTGTTATCGTATTCACCAAAATATACAGTTCTTGGCGTAGAAGCATTAACCAGCCAACCCACAATTGAGGCATCCAAAGACGACTGCATAACCACAGTCTTTGCAAATGCCCCAAGTGGTCCTCCTAAGAAGGTTTTAGATAACGTGCTCCCAACGGTGGAAAGCTTACAGAGGTGGAATACGAATCCATTTCCGGTACCATCATGTTTATTTGATTGTCCGGTGATGACAGCCATCTCATCAGGGGGCACAATGGTAGCCTCAATGGTGCATCTTTGAAATAACGCCCGAGCTGCACCACAAATGAAGTATTTACTTCCTTGAATGTTGCAGCCGCGATAGAATTGGAAAGTTTCCTGCGCAAAAATAGTGGCACTGTATGCAACAATGCTGCAGCGATATAAGATGGAATTAGCCCCCCAATTGTCAAGAGCAGACCCGTGTACCTTTTCAGGCCCTGAATCATTTTCAATTGTCAAGTCACGAGCCATGAAATGGCTTCCCATTACCCCTGCAAGTTAAGGGTTCATGTCAATACTCTCCCAAATTCCCCCCTTTTTTCTCTCATCAATTGAAGAATGCTACTTATTCATGCATCAAATGCTGCGTCAATCAAACAAACCCAACAGGAGACTGCTATAACTTGTGATAAGTAAAGCTAACAATTGTGCCAACTTTATAATTAATAAGGGTTCAAGCGTTGAGAGCAAGTCAAGTTATCAGATTGCAGCAGCGCTAATGACTCTGCGCACTCACATTCTCTTGAGCCCAAGCCTGACCAAGTTGAGGAATTCCAAGATTTTTTGGAGAAGACATTTAAGGAAAAATAGATGGGAGAGAGCTCTACGTTGGGAACCAAAAAATGGCTAGAAGAGCAGAATGTGCAGGAGGTAAAAAGCTGCACCTCCTTCTGTTAGTTGAATTTATTCTGTTAAACCCCTACCTTAAGCACTAAAGCAACTGAAAGTCTCATCTTCGGGTGATAATTAAAACTGAAGAAAAGATAGACGCAACTCACTTAAGGTTGGAGAACTTCCGTTGAATATGATGTTGCTCTTTCCCATACCGTCCCCAAGGAGTCTGAGATGAACCTTCGTTGGCCCAATGACCACATTTTCCCGGTATATCCCGCGCCGAATGTGCACGCAAGACGTCAACGGGCTGTTGTCTGGAACGGCATCCACAGCCTCCACCACCGTCGAGAAGTCTCGCCGGCCTCTTTTGGCTACCACAAATGAATAGTAGCATGGCCCGTGCGGTTTGCTGCGATGGCTCACCAAGACCACCAGTTGCCATACCGCCAGGCCGAGAAATACACAGACATAGCCCGCCTTGAGGAGATTTGTGCGGTTGGTGCAAATCCAGCTGGGCCGGCGGTGCATCTCGTCCGCATATACCGGTACGGGGGCGGGGGCGCCATTAACAGGGCCGTTCATCATTTTTCTTTGTGCCGCGAGTGTGTGCGGAAAATGGAGAGAAACTGATTGCATTGGTGAAAATATTCCATTAACATCGTATATGTGGGCCTAATTTTGGGGAAGATAAAGTGAAAACAGAAAACGGTGTAATTTTGCCGAAAGAAGAAGGAGATGAGAGGGAAAGTGATACACTGGGGGAAAAACGTGAAACTGAAGAAGGAGTTGCGGGGAAGGAAACATAAAACACAGAGATAGCTAGTGGGTAATGGCAGTGGTGGTGGTGGAATGAAGAGCTGGAAGGAGAAGAGAGGGAAAGTGATCGACGACACTCAAACAGAAAACAGAAAACGGAGTCGGTTCTTGCACTTCTTACTTTTTGGTTGCGACGCTAGTGACGGGTAATAACTTAATGGGTGTTTGGTTCTTGGTTTCGACTTAATTAATCCTCTCTTCTGGGCACTTAACAAACTGCTCGATCTTCTTGAAAATGAAATATAATTGAACAGAAACAAGAGAGGGAATAATGCATAATGCTGGACCTCGTTGAGCAGCTTAGGAAATGATGTCTGATTATAATAATGTCTTTGCTTGTTGGATTAGGTATGCTCTAATGCTTGGCTCCGATCGATGATTAGTAACACTTTCGTGGGAGAGAACTGGAAGATAAGTATTTGGATCGTTTAGATTTGGAAAACCCACGTCAAAAGGAGTGTTGAATTCTTGGCATTGCTCAGGTTCTACTAAATACAGTGTAAAGTCTAACTGCTCAACTGACTTTATTAGTATAGCTTGTTAAAGACTCTCTTGCTTGTTAATATCTATACCTTTTAGGTGGCTGCCACACTCATTCCTATTCCTTATTAACTACACAAGATAGTGGCATAAACCAGTTATGCTGACTTTACTTAAAGAGTTAATTGAAAAGAGAAAACCAGGTTAGTGACTTTTACTTTGATTTGGTGTGATTATAAGTAGCTGCTTTTCTTCTTCCCTCATTATAATGTACTTCTTGCATATATAGTTACCGGAAAGAAGCTGAAGAATGCTTGTACGAGTAACTGGAGATTGACCTGTTCAATGTGCTGTCATGCTATTCTCTCACGTCTTATTAGAAGGCTTGATATGGGTGTTTGAACGTATCCAGTGGAACCTTGGCCCGTAGAGTGACATTGGACCTTTGCTGTTTTCCAGAGCATCAGCTATGCCAAGCTCAATCGGCAATCGCACGCTTCACTACAGCACTTTCAGTAAACCCAACGACACACACTTCCAGATGTCTACTTGGGCTTGCCTTTGAAGACACATACGACATCTGGAAGTGAACTTTCTTAAGATTATATAGTACGTCTGCTACGTGCAGGATAGAATTAGGAGTGATGGTTGAGCTTTAAGAGCTTGATCCTTAGGGATCATATTAGAGTTTTTTAAGAACCCTAATTTATCAATTAAACCGTAAACGTATATTTTAACAGCCTAATGTTCTAGTCCACACTTTAATTTGTCATTAAAAAAATTTCCTCTAAACACTTTAGCAATGAATGAGCTATGTACTATAATCGAAGATAAATGTAACCCGAGTTTTACTATGACCGAAACTATTTCAATTCTTCTCTGACATTATTATGGGGGAATGCATACTAATGATTTGTTTTTCACATTTGAATTTACTTTTCCTTTTACTAAATTTTCAGCGTCTTGTTTCAACCGATGTATGAAGATCCCTAAAAACTGCATGCAAACAAAAATCCTACAAAGAAAATAGTAAAAAAAAATTTCAAAGTCCGTCTACGGAAGTCAAGGTAGGGAGCATACCTCCTTGACCACTAGGCCAATCCCTTAGGGTTGGGGATAGTTAATTTATATAAGAATGAACAGTACTGTAAACGTCGCTAAAGGTAGTAAATTTTTAGGCAGTCCACTGTTCGAATGTTTAAAAATAGCTTGGGGCAGATTATGACAAAGTGCAAAGAAGAAATCCTAATTATTTTTGTGAAACCTATAATGTGAGAAAATTTGAGATTTTTTCGAGGTCGTGGAGGGGGTTAAATGATGTTTCAAAAGATATACTAAGATGAGAGTTCATCCACTAATGTTTGAAATAGTTCCATGCATCTTTAATTGGTTAAACCAATTATAGTGCCCGCTTCCTAAATTCTAATGTGTATAGAAACGTCATGCAGCACGAGCATCAGAAAAGCTATAAGCAACATAGAGACAGAGAAAGAGAGACAGCGAGATGGGGGGGGGGGGGGGGAGGAGGACTTAATTTGGACTTGTTTGTCGTCATCTCCAATTCTGGAAACATAAAAGAGATTATTCAAGTGTCACATGTTGGTATGATCACTTTGGTTTCACTCACAAAATTACGTAACAATGCTATTTTACGGGTTAACCATCCCACAAGAAAAAAAATGTTTCAATGTTGAACAACAATGAGGACATCTAATACATATACAAAATAAGCTTCAATAAGCAATGACCACCACCACCATCATCATCAAGTTTTGTCCCAGATTAGGATGAATCATATTCTTTCATTCCAGTAGCGGAGGTAGCGGGGGGCACAAGGGGGGCATGTGCCCACCTGCTGCCTCCTTCACAAATTGTTCTAGATGGCGGTGTCCAGACGAGGGGGCAGAGGGAGAGGGAGGGAGAGAGAGGGAGAGGCGGCGGTTTGTTTCGAAGGTTGCAGTCTAGGGTTGCAACAACGGGTTTTATCAAATGGATTACAGGTTGCATTAAATTTTAGTCTTTGATTAGAGTTCTTGACTTGAACGATCCTGGTTATAAGACTTATTTTGTCTTGTTTAGGCATAGATCCCTGTACGGGGAGTTAGGTTTAGTTAGGCTTTGCAATATTTTATTATGTCTGACTTTTACATTTAAGAATGTGTATATACATATCATAAATGTATATCTATATACATCAATTAACATGAATAAATAAACAAGTTTACAAACGCTTTCATGAACAAAATGTCATGTTCATGTTCGTCTCATTTAATAAATGAGCCTTAAAATTGTGCTCATATTCGGTTCATTTATTTTGTGAACAAACATGAACGAACGTTTTATTGAAAAAAATACTCCTAAAATGTGATGTTTGCTAAAATGCCTAGAAAAATACGATACTTTGACAAATTATGCTTAAATTAAGAGATCATAATAAAAGATGCATTAGAAGAACGACACTCAAGTAAACGACCTTTATACTATATTTTGTTGACACAACTCCGATCTATATTTTGTCCAGACGAGAGGGTGGTGTTGGTGGTAGTCTCAAAATAAAAATCAAAACCGAAAACTCCTTTTTGAAGTTTTAAAAAATAACCCTATTTTAAAAACTGGTTTTTAAAACTGAAGAAAAAAAAACGAAAAATTTGTGCTAAACGCGTTTATTTTCTCCAGTTTACAAAACTGAAAAAATAATGGTTACCAAACAAAGCCTTATTAGTAACTACATAGATGAACAAAAATTAAAAATTAATTTAATACACAAATAAAAAAAAGTAAACTGATAACATAGAACATATTGAGATTAATTTCCTATTGCACAAGACAATTTTATTATTCTCTGAGTATCTTTTAAAAATAATTTGTACTTTTGAATGGGTTGTTCATAACGTTAATTACATATTAATTGAATTTTGGTAGAGAGAATTTTGGTCAATATATTTGTTTATAGCATGTGATTTACAAAAGTCAATCAACACGACTAATTAAGTAAGGATGATGTGCCATTTTTAAAAGTGAATGTAATCCAACAAAAAAGTATACAAAGAAAATAGTAATCAGTGTATGAGGTAATTACATAAAGTTTAAAAAGTTTAACCAACATGACTATATAGGATAATTCAAAACATTGTAATAAGGAAATTGTTGAAGAAAATTTAACCAAGATTTCATAAAGTATACAATAACCATGCTTACTAAGTAAGATTTGTCTTCAGATATAATAAAGTTTTCAATCTAAGTTTTAGTCTACATTCATCACAACATAATTAATATCTTTTTAGATTTTATATGCAATATTCATAATTATAAAAATTAACATAAAATCATAAATAGTATATTACTAATGCAAAATTGAGAATGCTTAAGAATTTAATTACTCACAACAAAAACACCATAAAAAAATAATTCGTTCAAAACTTTTCAACATAAAATTAGTTGGATTTAATAAATGCTCACATAATTAAGGTTTTAAATTTACACTACTTTTTAAATATATCTCATATATAATCTGCATATTATGATATTTCTACATTTAACCATTGCGGGTAAATAAGATCGCGCAAAACCTTAGAGTAAAGAAATTACTGACGAAAATTTTTAACCAACATATTTATCAAATTAGATTCATATTTCAATTTCAGAATTTGAAATAGTACCTAATTTTTCTGAAATATGAATTCGTTATATAATATTCAAATAAAATCATCATAGGTCAGTACATTGCATAAGGACTATTATTTAAATGTTTACTTATTTGCAGATTTAATTAATCACAAAATTAAGGATCTCGTTCAAAATAATGTTTGAAGATCTTTAGCAATATTAATATGTTTAACATTGGTTTTATTACTCTTTTTATATTAGAAACACAATGCAATGAGGTGTCATGAGCTATCATTGCATTT
Organism: Escallonia rubra; assembly: GCA_033065855.1. Lineage (NCBI taxonomy): Eukaryota > Viridiplantae > Streptophyta > Magnoliopsida > Escalloniales > Escalloniaceae > Escallonia > Escallonia rubra. The sequence continues at coordinate 222,409 of JAVXUO010002782.1, read as the reverse complement.
CTCACCTCAGTTATTAGATATTATAACTCAGGATCTCGAGTCAAGCTCGAGTAAATTAATAAAATATTTTAAAAAGTTACAAAAAGTGTATAAGTGCATACCACATTTTAAGAAACAAAAAGAGATCAACATCTTATGAAAAAAGAAATCTGCTTTTACTAAAACTATAATTGTTGGTAAGAAATTTTTAATACTTTATTTGTAATAGTTTCAAGTAATTTGTCAAGACTATATTATTATTAAGTTTTTTTAGTGGTCCAACCTGTAACATTTCAAAACCAGGTCCCTTAGTTTGAAAAGTTAGGTTAAGATTTCTTTATCTTAGGAATCATAAATGTCATAGTCCATTCTTCTCTTTTTCACGAGTCAATGTTTCAAGAAATCATCAACATTAAGATATGAACATGATATCCGTAGAATATTTTCTTCGTCTCTTATACACATTTAAAATTGCAGTCTTTATTAGATGGTCATACAATTATTGCAAAAGTATTATTTTTCTTCTAAATCAAAAGTATTATTTTCGTTTTTTATATATATGAGTTTTTATATTCATATTAGAGAATAGTTTTGAAGATACTATAGTCAATATTAAGTCCTAATGAGTTAGTATGATGATAAGATAGAGTTTTAAAATGATTAGAATTAGTTTTTAAATTTTAAGGACATAATTGTTAAAAAGAAGTCTTAATAGATTAGTATATTGATTAGGTAGAATTTTAGAATGATTAGAATTAGTTTTCAAATTAAATAAGACTTACTAATATAGAAGTTAATTAATCTTAAAGATCTGATGACGTGTCATATAAAGAAGTGATGATGTGTCGCGCAAAGAAGCCACCAATGTCTTTTTTGCTTCGCTTATTATATATTATATAGATTTATTGAGTGTCCTCTATGGTCATTTTGTCATAGTAAAACTGATTTAAGTACTTTTTATCCAAACACTTTTTATCGATTTAATCTAGTTTACAATTACTTTTGCCAAACAGTAAACTGATTCTAATTAAATCAGATTTTGAAAACTGATTAAGATTTAAGCTGAATCTGCTTTTTTTAATCAATCTCAAACGGGCTCTAAATCTTAAGAACTTCCGTCCAGTTAAGGATGCTGAGAAAACAGATCACGAGTGTGCTACTCAATCAAGATTTTGAAAACATGCAATATGCAATAGTAAAGTCTACACACCCGAAAGAAGAAGTTGTAGAAAATTACTTTCGTTCATTATTTCTATTGTAGATTTCAGCAATCTGAGGTTGACGAAAAAGAAGACACTGATTTTGAAATTTCAGCTGAATAGCCTGCTCAAAATCTGAATCAGATACAAAAAATCCTTGAGAGATTCACATGATATCCGCTAACACGGAGTTGGATGTGCATATAAAAGTCAAGTCGACCGACAATGAACCCATCAACAAGAAGATAGTTGATAGGCTAGAGAAGGGAAATGGCCATACCCATCTCAAGGTCCATGTTACTCATCTCACTTCTGCTTGTGCTTTCACTTATCAGTCCTTCATTTGCAAGACCAAACACGAACGCAAACAGTGATGACTTGGTCACAAATGTCTGTAAAAAGCACGAAAATCCAGGCTTTTGCATTGACGCTCTAAAATCTGATCCTCGCTCTAATACTGATGATGCCAAGGTCCTCGCGCAAATCTCTCTTGAGTTGGCGACTTTCAATGCAACAGGGACGAGAGTCAAGATTCATTCCCTCCTCCTGGCATCAAGGGATCCTGTCCTGACGGACGACCTTAACAAGTGTGCTGATTTTTACGACATCGGACTTAATTATCTTGAAAGTGCACCAGAAACCTTAAAATCAGGTGACTACGTTGCCCTTCAGGTTTATGCGGTAGGAGCAGCTGACATAGCTTCTTATTGTGAGGACACTTTCAAAGGACCACCACCTTACCAGTCCCCCCTCTCGACCGACAATAGTAATACATGGCTTCTCAATGGAATTATTATTATTATCACTAATGTCTTAGGGGCTGGAGGTCAATAGACCCTAGCTACGATCAGATTCGAACTCATGGCATATCAAACAGGTTTACTGTAATAAACTCTGCATTATAGTTTAAGAATATCTTCGAGCTATTAAAGAGTACCATTAGCGTTGGTGTGGAAAGGTTTCATGACTATGACTAGAAAGAACATGCGGTACAACAAACACTAATTAAGAAGAGGGGAATGAGTACAAGCAGTGATTAAATAATTTTATTATGAATGTCGTACAAACTTAATAGGAACCCACCAATGTCAATGGTACATCATCATTTCCACCCTGACATTGCTTTCTCTGAAATTTATATCAATTTCAAGCATTTCCCTCGATCTTGAATGGTCTTTTATGAAGCACATCATGGGATGGGCTTCCACTCCATGGAGTAACTTTTATTAAATTTGACAAGTAAAGGTCGACTGGAAACTGCTCCAACACAAACCCCACTCTGTGCAGTTTACAAGAGCCTTCTATGAAGACAAGAACGAGCCTTCTGTGCAGTTTACAAGAGCCTTCTATGAGACCTGCACCATCAAATTAGGTGGATGTTTGATCTTCATCCCGAAATTAAGTCTCCTCTAGAAATCCTCCCGGCATGATTAACATATTCATTGATTAGTCAAATACAGAGATGATCACAGATATCTGAAGGATAAGCTTGGCTCATCATCACTTTAGCTTGCTAGTAATTCGCAAAAGTAGCTGCATATCTTCATAATTGTTCAGATGTTCGAGCATATTGTTCAGTTTTCTGTCAAGTAGTCTTCAGATTTTAATCTGTTTTTTGAATTAGGCATGTATGTAGCTCAAGGGCCCACCTTGTTGTGTACCTCCCTCAAGTTGTTAATCCTATCCTGTCTCTCCATTTGCTCAAAGCTAATGAAACTTGATATGCTGTTCAATACTTCTGTGATGCATCTCGTTACTTTAGAACTAGTGTATATTGCTTCGGACATGGCTTAGTAATGTGTTTAGAACTGGTACAGGCCAAAATTGCTTCGAGTTTGTACAAACAACTGCTTCTTGGGTTTTGATCTTTATGCCAGACTTTGGAACATTTTGATGGTTTGAAATGCCTTGATACACTTTTATTGGTTTTCATTGCCATTTATACAAAACTAAATGGCTGTTTGATAAAACTGAAATTTAAGTGCTGAAAAAGTTAAGCGCTAAATTCGTAAAACTGAAACTTTAAGCGACTGAATTTTTACTGAAAAATAAATTAACATGTTTGGTAAACCAAAAGCAGATGTATGAAAAAAAAATTATTTACAAATGTATCCATTTTACCAAAATTATGCATTTGTTTATGTACTTTATAACTTTTTTGGGAGCTAAAATCGTGTTAAAAGTTTAGTCTATTTTTTATAGGAATTAATTTTTTAAGTGATATAAGATTTGGCGTTATCAAAAGTACTTAATTGAAAATTTTAAGTTTTAAGTGCTTAATTGCGTTATCAAACACATCCTAAGTAATTTCACAAAACAAACTTGTTTTGCAAAAATCATGAGCCCTTTCGGTGGTTCCACAAGTAGGACGCATCACGGGTCATTTGATTGTAAATTTTCATCATTTTAGTAGAAATAGGATTTATAGTACATGCCAAACCCGTTAGGAATATACAACGCTGAACTTTGTCATAGAACTATTTCAAGAGTTTAGAGCTGGTACGTACATTGCTGGTAGAGAAGTTACTTTTAGCACAAATTGCTGGTAGTTGGTTTTTCATGTGGAAGCAATATACACCAGTTTAGTAATGTTAGTTTGCGCGCCCAAAATTGTGATTTAATCTTTATCTACACATTCTAGTTACATAAGGATTTTTGTGATTTGATATGAATAGCTTTATCCAACCCCAACCGTAAATCCCTTGTCTTTTTTTGTTTTTGTTTTGGTGCAACAGAACTTAAATACATAACAAAAGTTCAAAGCGGACCTAGGTCCTTACATGGGTAACGCATGCGATATCATCTGCTAAGGTAAGTTTACCATAGGCATGCGAACTTAAATCCCTTGTCATTGCAAGGTAAGTTTACCATAGGCTTTTGCTGAAAGAGATGGGCATGGGAGTTGGCGTGTACGGTGATGTGAGTTTGCGTGTGGGGTAATTCACACTCTTATGTTAGTTTCAGTTTCCATGGTAAATATTGTAATTCAGTTTCCATTTTTCCAATACTGCTGGTTCTAAATTTAATTTAGTTTAGTTATACTCTATAATTCAATTTTTTTATTTTTATGTATTGGTAAATATATTTGCTCTCATGTGCAAAACAATTTTGTAAGACTACTTGATAGTATCTGATACTGCTTTAAAGTATCTGTGATATTGATAACACTACGTTAAAACCCTTTCCATCAAACGAAAATGACAAGGATGACAATATGCAAGCAAAAAGGAGAACGTTAGTTTTACAAGGAATTGGAGTACCATGGCATCTTTAGCAATTTGGTATCATGAAAAATATATTGAGAAACAACCTACTGATGACTTGGAGATGTTAATTAAGGGAGCAAATATTAAGGCGTTATATACAATGGAAGTGATGATAATTGCTATGACCACTTACATGTAAACAAAAAGTCGTTTACTAAACTTTGTGATATCTTACGTAAGAAAGAAGGGTTGCGTGATTGCGGGCATGTATTTGTTGAAGAAGCGGTAGCCATATTTCTTCATGTTCTTGCTCACAAGACTAAATTCGGGCTAATAAAAGGATTTTACATTTATTCTGGAGAAATATATTAGTAGGCAGTTCGGCAGAGTGTTAAAGGCGGTCCTTAAGTTAACTGACGATTATATAAAAGTCCCAGAGGCAAACTTAGAAGCTGTGGAAGATGAAAAATAGAGATGTTTTAAAGTGAGGAAGACAACTATAAGATTTAATATAAAAACTTTTGTGCTAGTACTTGGAATTGTCTTGGAGTCTTAGATGGAACATACGTTCCTCTTACCGTTCCTCACCAAGATCAGGGTAGATACAGAAACATTAAGAAACAAATCGCGACTAATGTGCTGGGAGTTTGTGATAAAAACATGAAAATTGTTTATGTGTTACCTGGATAGAAAGGATCTGTATCAGATTCTGGAGTACTGAAGAATGCCTTAACTCGATCGCGCCCCTTTATCGTGCCACGTGGTATGTCACTTATTTGTGTTTTTCAATACTAGAGAGACTTTAGATGGATTACTTTAAGTCTAAGGAAGGCAAACATTACAATGTAGGAAAATTATTATTTAGTTGATGCTGGATATGCAAATGGACCAGATTTTCTAGCTCATTACCGTTCAACACGCTACCATCTTAATGAATGGGCAGCTAGTGGGAATAATCCAAGTCTCTCAAGGAAAGTGATTGAGAGAACATTTGGGCAATTCTTAGAATTGTGTCATTCTTTGATGTAAAAACACAGGTGATATTATGAGTGGTAACTTATTGGTTTAAATATATATATGTGCATACATAAATAGCATATAACATGTTACAATCTGATTCCTCTTGTCATTTGTACTTTGTATTTTAGGTTCGAATAGTCAATACATGTTGTATCTTGCATTATTTCATACGAGAGGAGTAAATTGAACAAGAAGCAAGATTAATAGTTGAGGTTGATGCAGAACTAGCAGCTGCTCAAATTCCAGATGACACGGGCGATGTGGAAGTGGTAAGATCTGTCCGACTTAGGCCTGAATGGACAACATTTAAAGAGAATTTAGCAAAAGGCACGTTTGTTGAGTATCAAGTCAGCCGTGGAGAAAGAGTTTGATATGATAGCTAATTACGTATCTGAAATGTTATTTCTTTAGCAGTTATTTTGTTATTACTGTATATCTCATGGATATCTTATTACTACATATCAGAAATGTAATCTCTGTAATAGCCATTTTCTTGTTAAAACAACGTAATATGTGGTCCATTCTGAGGAGTTATGGTGTATTTATGGTGATTGTTGATTGAATGTTTTGAGTTGGGCATGCGCGAGTGTTGACTGATGTTATCTTTGAAGAACAAAAAATTGGCTCATTTTTCTATTTTATACTTATTCGTCATATGTGCATTTATCTCAGTGGGCTCATTTTTTCATTTTGTACTTAGTCATCCTATGTATATTTTCTTTCATTTTCTTTTGATCTTGTCGTGTGGGGTTATGTGGGGTATGATTTGATAAGAAAAACTTGAAACCCCCATTTAGCATATTTATCTTTTATTTTTTGACTTTAACAATTTTTAAGTTTTAATCCAATCTTTTGCGCCAACCAATCAATGAAATTACAAATTTTATTTACTTTCAAAGCAATTCCAATTCCATTTGCCAATCGAACCCTTATATTTGCCATTGGAAGACCCTTAGATTTGCCAAAGAAAAGAAATTTTTTGGGGTATAACATTTTCCCTCCTTAAAAGAATTCCGTCTTGGAAATTTATAACGTACCTTAAACGTTAAAAAACTGAGGGTGCTTTTCGCGCATAACCTCCTCGAGTTCCCAAGTGGCTTCCTCAATTTCGTGATTCCGCCACAAAATTTTAACTAAAGGAATGACTTTCGTCCTTAAAACTTGATCACAATGGTCAAGAATCTTAACCGGCTGCTCTTCGTAGGAAAGGTCCTCCTGAACTGATAAAGGTTCGCACGACACGATGTGTGTCGGATTATGAACATACTTCCTCAGATTTGAAACATGAAAAACGTTATGAATTGCGAAAGTTCTGGCAGTAATGCCACTCTGTAAGCCACCGGACCAATCCTTTTTGAAATCTCAAATGGCCCAACAAACCTAGGGCTAAGCTCGCCCTTTCTACCAAATCGCATCACCCTTTTCCAACGTAATACCCTCAAAACACGTAATCACCCACTTCAAATTCGAGTTCACGACGACAGTGAGACGTGTAACTACACTATCTGTCCTGAGCCGCTTTGAGGCGTTCCCCAATCAAATTAACTTTTTGAGTAGTCAAATGCACCAATTCTAGTCCCAATAACCGTCTCTCTCCTACCTCATCCCAGCATAGTGGCGACCTACACCTTCGTCCATACAGTGCCTCAAACGGTGCCATCTAAGTACTCACCTGTTATTATAGGCAAATTCAACTAAAGGTAAATGACTATACCAACTACCACCAAAATCTAACGTACAAGTTCTCAGCATATCCTCTAACATTTGAATGGTACGTTCAGATTGTCTATCTGTCTGTGAGCGATAAGCAGTGCTAAAATGAAGGTCAATGCCCATAGAATTCTAGAACCTTCTCCAAAAATTTGAAGTGAAATGAGGATCTCGATCTAACACTATAGATAATGGTACACCCTGCAATCTCATAAATATATAATCGAACTAACTCAGATAAGGGTGTTGTTGCTCACCGTTGGCTCCATTTGACAAATTTTTTTTTTTTTGTTTTCAGTTTATAAATAAATAAATAAATAAAGAGCAGTTAAATTTTTTTTTTTTACAAAAACAAGTGACGGGCCAGTTTGACAAACTTTTTTTGCTCTTTTTTTTTTCTTTCAGTTTTTAAAAACTTAAAAAAAAAGAAGCGTTTGGTAACCATTTTTTTTTCAATTTTAAAAACCAATTTTTAAACTGAAGAGTAAAAAAAAAACGCCAGAAACTGGTCTTTTTTTTCACTTTTGTTTTTTTTTTCTTAGACCACCACCACCACCCACCCACCGCCGGCCGCCACTTCAGGCGACCACCGCCGGAGACTGCCGACAGCCACCGCCTCCGGCCGCCGGCGACCACCTCCCGCCGCCGGCGAACACCTTCGGCCGCCGGCGACCACTGTCGGAGACTACCGGCAGCCACCGCCGGAGACTGTCGGCTGCCACCTCCGGCCGCTGGCGACCACCGCCGGCAGCCACCTCCGGCGACCACCGCCGCTCCGGCCGCCGGAGACTGCCGGCCACCACCACCGCCACCGCAAACCACCAAAAAAAAAAACTAAAAAAAAAGGGGTTATCAAACACCCACTTGTTTTTATAAAAAAAAAAATTTAAGCTGCTCTTTAAAAAACTACTCTTTAAAAACTGAAAACCAAATTTTTTTTTTGTCAAACGAACGTGTTTTTATTTGGGTGTTTGATAACCCATTTTTTTTGTGGTGGTTTGCGGTGGCTGGTGGCTACCGGCGGCCGCCAGCGGTGGTCTCCGACGGCCGTCTCCGGCAGCCGGCGGTAGGAGGTTGATGGTGGTGGTGATCTAAAAAAAAAACCAGTTTTTGGAGTTTTTAAAAATAGCCTTGATTTAAAAACTGGGTTTTTAAACTAAAGGGAAAAAAAAAGAGGAAAATGGTTATCAAACGCAACTTTTTTTTTCAGTTTTCAAATGTATGTCAAACACTACCAAATTATGTCATGAAATTCTTAACTATATATGGAAGTATACTACTTTCCTTTTTGTAATGGAGGGAGACCCTTTGTATCTGTTTTTCCCTTCTCCTCCGTTTGAAAGCTTCTAATAAAGTCCGCTTTCTTGCAGTGAGGGAATCATGTTGCTTTGCGTCACCTTGCTTCACGCACTGCATTCACATCCTCACTGGTAGTACTGGAACGAGTTTATGTATGGGCTAATGGGCCTTTCAGTTTTTTACATATGAAGTTAGTTTGGTGCTGAAACTTGTATAGGCGGTTGTTTTGGAAAGTGCTGAATATTTGAATGCTTGAATACAATTCTCACGCCTTACACAGTAAGAGCAGATCTGTTCATGTTGGAAGCCAGTGAGCTAAAAGTCCCTTTTATATGGGATATTTTTGTGGAATTTTATCTAGAACATTCTGAAATCCCATTGGTCTCTTTGTTCAAATGCGTCTGCTTATGCTGCTAAGGTAATAGTCCATCTTTGGCTGAGGGTTATTCACTTAAACTATTTACTTTGGGGTCTTTCGAGTGAGGGGGCATTCTCAAAAGTAATTTAATCTTCAATATAGCCTCATCAATTTCCATATGCCGCATTGGTGCTAGGGTCTTAAGATGCTGAAGGTTGGGCGCCACATCCACGCCAGGGCTGCGAGTTGGAGTTGGTTTGTCTAGTCTGGCAGTTTTGGAGAAAACGTTAAGTCCTTCGTAATCGATATCTTTTTAGTGCTTGCTGTACCACATGTTCTTCTGAGTCACAGTCATGAATGCTTTCCATACTGATGTTAGTAGGATTATGTGAGAGCGGGAAGATATTCTTAGACTATAATGCAGACTTTATTACAATAAACTTGTCTGATATGCCATGAGTTAGAAACCCCCCAAGACATTAGAAATAACTTTAACAATTTCACAGAGAAGCGATGTGTTGTTGTTGTCAGTCGAAAGGGGGGACTGGTAAGGTGGTGGTCCTTTGAAAGTGTCCTCACATTTAGAAGAGATGTCGGCTGCTCCAACTGCATAAAGGTTAAGAGCATTATACTCACCTGTTTTTAAGGTTTCCGGTGCACTTTCAAGATAACTAAGTGCGATATCGTAAAGATCAGCGCACTTGTTAAGGTCGTCCGTCAGGCCAGGATCCCTTGATGCAAGGAGGAGCGAGTGAATCTTGACCCTCGTCCCTGTGGCATTGAAAGTTGCCAACTCAATAGATACTTGTGCGAGGACCTTGATATCATCTGTATTAGCGCGAGGATCAGATTTTAGAGCATCAATGCAAAAGCCTGGGTTTACATGCTCTTTACAAACATTTGCGACCAAGTCATCACTGTCTGCGTTAGCGTTTGGTCTTACAAATGAAGGACCAAAAGGTGAAAGCACAAGCAGAAGTGATGAGATGAGTAAAATGGACCTTGGGATGGGTACGGCCATTTCCCTTCTCTAGTTTCGGAAATATCTACTTCCTATTGATGGTTTGATTGTTGGTTGACTTGACTTTTATATGCCCATCCAACTCCCTGTATGTGGATATCATGTGAATCTCTCAAGGGTTTTTCCTATCTGAATCAAATTTTGACTACTCGGCTGAAATTTCAAAGTCAGTCTCTTCTTTGTCAGCAAACTCAGATTGCTGAAACGAAAGCAATTCTCTTTGGCTTCTTCTTTCGGGACAGTGGACTCCACTATTGCATATTGCATCTTTCGAAGTTGGGATTGTTTAGCACACCGTTTGATCTGCTTTTTAAGGTCCTTAACAGGTCAACAAAAACATTCGCCATCAACTTATCTCATTGAAAAAGCCACTTGTGGGTACATCCAATTTGGTCGTTTCTATTCAATTTGGCTCATTTAATGTTCTAGAGGGAGTTTTTTTCCTAATTAATACATGTTTAAAACTTAATTATTAATTTACTCCTTTTTGAAACTTATTTACCCGCATGCTACACTTTTAAAAATCGATGTTTCAAGCCACGATTTCAAGACAGCGATTTCTACTTTATTTTTACTTTAAAGTAGAAATCACTGCTTGAAACCACGATTTCAAGGTTGAAATCAAATCGCTTGAAATCGTGGTTTGAAATAGCGATTTTCAAAAGTGTGGTATGCCGGTAAATAAGTTTTAAAATATAATATATTGGTAATTAAGTTTTAAAACAGTATTAATTAGGGAAAAAACTCGTTCTAGAGGTGTTCAACAATCATGTTGTTGTGACTTCTTTGTCACCAATCATTAGCCATCAAAAGAATAATATTCAATATTTTTAATTGTTAAATTATTGACACCACATTTTTGTTGGCATGGAAAATCAACCAACAATACTATAGCAAAAATGACTACGGAGTTTTGGAGTCAAAATTATTATAGATTTAGTGGCACATTTAACGCACATGTGCAATTAGAAAGTACCTATAAATAAGATCTTTCATCTATTACCAAGATCATCCCATAGTGAGCGAGCGAGAGAGAGTTTGATTAACCTCCTTCTTCAGTGAGAGATAATATTGAGTAGGGTGTACAAGGGTATCCAGTTGGATAATGGTCTCGAATTTTTGGGATGAAACTCTTAAGTGTTCTCTTATTCTTGTCTCGGTATTCTCATAGTATAAAGATGTTTTCACGTCCCATGGAGGTAGGTAGGTTACGAACCACGTTAAATCTTGTATCCAGATATTTTAGCGTTGCAGTTCTCGTAATTGTTCTTTTCATTATATGCCAATGTTTTCGCTTTATCTGCTTGAGTGATATTAACACATGGTATTAGACCTTTAATCATTTATTGCTATCACAAAAAAAGATGATGGGCGCAAAAGTTAATGTCGAGCCATTTAATGGAAAAAATAACTTTAGTCTTTGGCAAAATAATGTCAAAGATATTTTGGTGTAAGCAGGACTCATGAAAGCTTTATCGGGAAGAAGCCTGAAAAGATAGATGCCGGTGATTAGGAAGAGTGTGAGGCAAACGCAATGAGTATAATTTGTTTGAGTTTGGCTTGTGAGGTCAAATATAGTTTGCTAAAGGAAACTTCTCCTTTATCTGTATGGAGTAATTAGTTGGAAAATATTTACATGTCAAAGTCCTTGATAGACTGATTGTATCTCAAGAAGCATTGTACCATCTGGGGATGGATGACGATTCAGATATCAGAGATCATCTAATGCATTCAGTAAAATCACCACGGAGTTACTGAATGTGGAGGCCAAGATCGCTGAAGAAGATCTAGACATTCTGTTGCTCTCATCACTCTCATCAGTATATGAGACCTTGAGAACAACATTGCTCATTGGGAAGGACATGCTCACAGTAGATGAGGTGACCACGACCCTCTTGGAGACAGATAGTCTCAAAAATTCAGGAAGCGGTTCCAATGCAAATGGCCTTGTTGCAAGAGTAGATCCAAAGTCGGAGTCAAGGCATACCAAGAAATGGCAAACAGGAAAAAAAATGTCTAGGACAAAACTCAATCAACATCACGTGCATGAGATGGTGTTATATGACACTATTGCAAGGTGAAAGGCCACTATAAAAACTAGTGTCAAGAAATGAGAAAGGATTTGAAGGAACTTCAAGTCAAGAAGAAACCCGCAAGCATCGCTAGTGTTGCCGAAGGGAACTTAGATAAAGGTGAAGCAGGTCTTCTTATGTTTGACACTAGTTTCGACAAGTAACAGTTCTCTGACAAATAGTTGGATTTTAGACTATGCATACTCATACCATATGAGCCAGAATAAGAATTGGTTTGATACATATATACCATGTGATGGTAGGAGTGTTATACTGAATAACAATTCTAGTTGTAAAGCCATCCGAGTAGACACCATAAAAGTTAGGATGTTTGATAGAATTGTCTGAACTTTAACCAAAGTACGATACATTCCTGAACTAAAAAAGAGCCTAATTTCTATGAGAACATTAGATTCGTTGGGTTATGGGTTTTCTGCTCAAGGTGGAATTCTAAAAGTCACTTAAGGCATTATGGTGGTTATGAAAGGTGAGAAACTAGGTAACTTGTATAGAATGGTCGGTAATAATAGTATAGAATGGTCGGTAATAATAGCCATAATAGACAGTAAGAGGATCTCTAATAATTCTATGTCTGCCAGAATTAGATCACAAAATTAACGAAGCCCTAGAAGAAATTAAAAAGATAAGACAAGAAGAAAAAAACTCTAGAAGAAAATAATAAGTTATTAATAGAAGAAATGGATAACATATTAGAATCATTAGAAACAGATAACTTTAAATTATGATACCCGTTTGTATTAGGATATCTCCTGTATTAGGATTTCTTCCTATTAAAATTAATTGTATAGTATTTACAAAATTATAAGGATTGGGTCCTAAGTCAGCCATTTGTTTTAAATCATCAGGAAAAGACGTTTGCCATTCTTCAAAATTTGCTTTGGCTATAGGGCCTAAGAATTGTGTCATATACCTTATCATTTCTTCTCCTGTTTCTAAATTATCTGATTGTTTAGTTATAAAGTTTGCTACTACTGCATCTTTCCATATTTGTATATAATTATTTATTTGTTGGGGATCTACGGCTGTTATATTTAAAATAAAAGGTTCAGCTGCCTTTTGTATCTTAAAATTCTGTTCTAAAGGGTGTCTTTTTCCTCTAGGTCTATAATTAGGTCTATCAAATTTGTTGTTTTCTATGTTTGCACTTTTTCTAGGTAAATTTTCATAAGCATATGATGGTCTAGCTATCGGTTGTGACGTATAATCAGGGACTCTTTTGTTTTCCGGCCAAAACCCTCCCCCCATTTTTGGTATCAGAGCCATACTTTCCTTGGCTTTGGAGAAATGATCACTTAGTAAAGGAGAATGCTAAGTAACCAAAGAGCAAGTAACCCCGTTTTAAAGTCTTGGATATCATGAATTAATTGTTTATTATCTCCTATGATTAACTTTTCTGTATGTTTTTTATTAATGGTTTCTTCTATTTGAATAATTTTTTGTTCTAAATATTCTAATCTTCTATTAACATTTTTATCATAATAAGTGTCTTTATTTGAAATAGGTTCTTTTGGTTTGATAATATCTATGTTATATTTCTGTTTTATGCATTTTATGCATGCTTCTTTATAACATAACTCGCATTTACATCTTACTTTAATTGCTGGATACCATGTGCATATATAGCATGGTATTGTATCTAAACCTTTTTCTAACTGCCATTGATGTATACAGTCTTCTTCTAAAGTTAATTGATTTTCTAACGGTTTAAACATAAAATTGTATATCTCAGTATTTTTTAACGAATTTATAAAAGTATCTAATTTATCTGTGGTTTCTACTGGAAGATTTTCTTCCTCTTCATCACTACTTATAGAAAGGTTGTCTTCTATATATTCTTCTATGGATTTAATGCTATATATACTTTCTGTATCGCTAAGGGTCTCGTCTACTTCTAAGAGATCTTCATTAGTATTATTGACTATCATAACTTTAAAGTTATTATTATTATGTCTTTTAGGACAATTAGAGCTTAAATGATCAGGCTCTCCACATGAATAACATGTGATTTTGTTTTTGTATATTCTTCTAGTATCATATTTTCTAACGTGTTTAGGATTTTAGAAAGGTTTTCTAGCTTTGCTTTTTCTTAAATAATATGTTTTTCTAGGTTGTTTATATCTTTTATAAGTTCTCCTATTGTATTTTGGTCTTGACTCTTCTTGACCATAGTGTTGTGGAGTATATATTTCTTTACAGAAACTGGTTTCATTTTTTAATTGTCTTGCTATTTGTATATTAGTACATTTAGAGACTAATATCTCTATGACATGTTCAAAAATACTTCCTAAAGAAGGTGTCCATCTAGGATCATTTAAACACCAACTTAAACAACAACTTATACAGTTTGTTGATTCTGGTGCTCTCAACGAGAGTACCAGAATCTTTATTTTTATTGTATCTGACTATAGCTTCGCAATTTGTTCTAATGCAAAATTCATGTTTTGATATTAAGAGTGCTTTGAAATGCTCTAAAGCGTAAACTATTGCAAGTAATTCGAAATCTAAACTGGTTAAATATTGATTACTCCATCTGAAGGCATGTCTAAAAATGTCTTAGGAACTCCAAACGATCTAACTAATAGAAAACAAAATAATATTATTATAATGTTACTAGTAACCTGTTTAGAAAGACTAGACAGAATAGAACTTAAAACAGATTTAAAACTTGATCGGCCAGACAAAGAAACAAATATAGATATAGAAAATTTGTGCAAAAAATTAGATAATATAACTATAGACAAACCTAAAAAGAAGGTTAAAATACAAAACAATTTAAAAATTTTAGTCTAAGATAAGAAACAATAGTCATATCTTAGGAAGAGGTAATATAGAAGATAGAAATAGAACATAAGTTTTAGCCACTGAAACAAGAAGACGTAATGAAAATACAATGGGAAATAAAGTACTTAGACTTTTTAGAACACCATCAGCACCTATAGTTTCTTTAGAACAAATAATAGACATAGATAGACAAATTGAACAGTTTAGACAAAACAGACTAGATTTAATATCTCCACAAATTTTATATCAACATCATTCCCAATTAAGTCAAACAAGACTATTTATGCATTATAGAGAAACACAAAATAGATGTGTAGGATGAGTCACTAGAAGGTCTTTCATCTTCAGTCTGATCTTCAGTCTTTTCAGATGAGTCACTAGAAGAAGTAACTGGACTAGGGCTTTGCCTTTGCGCATCTTGAAATAAAGGATCTTCAAAATGGCTTGTCGTTGCTTCTGTTTTGTTTGCTAGAGTCTTGTTAACCAGCTCGGCAAGGACCTTGGCTATTTGCTTCTGAATGGCCTGAGCTTGTCTTTTAGCCTTCTTGTTCTTCTGTCTTCTTAATTCCGTTTTTACCAAACGGACAGGGGTCTCAGGATTTGATGGGTCTTTACCAGCTACATGTGGAACTGGACTAGAAATATTTTCTCCCATATTCAAAGGATTTTCAGTGTTTTTGAGTAAAACACCAACTTTAACAGGACTTGAGATGTCTTTACCAGCAGCCTGTGAGCTGGACTAGGGATTCTTTCTCCTGAACCCTTGGGATTTTCAGTAATTTTGAGTAAATTACCAACTGTAACAGGACTTGATCTGTCTTTACCGGAAGCCTGTGAATCCGGACTAGCTACTCCTTTACTCCCGGAAGTAGTGGGTTTTGTAGACTGGTATTTAGAAAAAAGGGCAGTATATCTATTTTTCCAGTCAATAGTTTCTAATTCTGAAACTTGTGTCTGTGCCTTGAACTGAGCTATTTGTGTGTCAAATTGTGATTTTTCTAGAAGTAAATGGTCGTGTCTTGTTTTTAATAAATTAAAGTGTTTAATTAAAGTGTCGCAGTTCTCACAATCTGCGATGGTGTCTGTGTTAGATTTGTCTTGGCAATCAGGGCTAATATGCCAACGGTACAGAAGGGTCCGTGGGCACAAGTTTTGTTATGCCAACGGTACAGAAGGGCCCGTGAGCACAAGTCTTGTTATTCCAACGACAACAAAGATCCGTGGGCACAAGTTTGTTATGCCAATGGATACATGTATTTGGATTCGATTGATAGCTAAATGCTTCCAAACTGAGCCAATGGGATTTTGTATACTCGAAGGTATGGCACTATTTGATGAGTGATATGATGCTCTTTGCTATGAGGATATTTGATTGGTGACACGGAGAAGTATTTGATTGATGACATGGAGAGGTAGAGAGATGAGTTGTTATTTGAATGGTTAGTTGATTGGTGACATGGATAGGTAGACAGAGTTGTTATTTGATTAGTTAGTTGATTGGTGACATGGAGAGGTAGTGAGACGAGTTATTATTTGATTGGTTATTTGATAAGTGAGATGTTACTCTTCGCCTCTTATTTTTCAGCTTATGTTGTTCTTTTTGTCTATGAAAAATATGATATACATTCTTATTTTGTATCACTTGAATAATAAGTAACTGGTGTCCCATTTTGTAGGATGGTTGTCATGGCAAGGAGCAAGAAGCAAACAATGCAAATAAAGACGAGTTTCCTTGAGTTGTTCATGGTTTGTACTCAAGTGTGGTTGGTTTATATGTTTCATTAGTATTAGGTTATTTCGGGAACTTTAAGATTTGTTAGAGTAAAACATGAAATTTTTAAGAATCTTTGTTAGGATGATGATGGTGAAATCTTTTGTGATTCGTATTGCAATTAATGGTCAGATTGATGTCTTTTCTATGCAATTAGGTGTTTGAGGATTATAAAATTGTTATGGTTCGATGATGTTTATTTCGTGCACTGTTGTGAAATGAATTAGATGCAATAATTAGTGACGATAAATATGTATCCAGGAAAAGCAGGAAAGGCCTATGGTATATCCGTTGCCAAAAGTTTAAACACCGTTGGCAAAGTGGAAAAAAGGCAACGACATATTTGTCGCCAAAAATCTTAAAAACCGTAGGCATAGATAGAAAAGGCTACGGTAATTCCGTAGGTAAAAATAAAAAAAATTGTGGGCATACGTCTGAAAGGCCTACGGTGCAACCGTAGGCATAGATAGAAAAGGCTACGGTAATTCTGTAGGTAAAAATAAAAAAAATTGTGAGCATATGTCTGAAAGGCCTATGGTGCAACCGTAGGCAAAAGTCATAAACCGTAGGCACAGAGGGAAAAAGGCATACGCCTACGGTATGTCTGTAGGTAAAAGTCTTGAAAACCGTAAACACAAAAGGAGAAAAGCCTACGTTACATCCGTAGGCAAAAGTCCTGAAAACCGTAGGGATAGTAATGAAAAAGCCTACGGTATATCCGTAGGCAAAAGTCTTAAAAACCGTTGGCGTAAGAGACTTAAGCCAAACTCGGCATATGTATGTCCCTACGGAACAGCCGTTGGCTTATGTCTTTACTTCCGTAGGCATATGTCTATGCCATTGGAAGAAGCACCCATGGTATACTACCATACTACCGTAGGCATAGGCTATGCCTACGGTACTTTTGAGCTATGCCAACACTTTAGTACAGTAGGCATAAACCGTTTCTCTTGTAGTGTCCGGGATTACAGATCAAGTACAGTAGCCTTTTTCCTTCTCTTGTATTCTCCTTTCTTGTCAACTGATTAGGTGAACAACTAGCGGAGATTTACGGAAAAACCATCATACATCTTGTGATATTCACGCGAGGTGGCATCTTTACCATTTTTTTAAATTTCTTTGAGCAGGATTACTGTTGATAATAGTGTTGGAAATAAAAGTCTTGAGGTGACTGTTGATAATAGTGTTGGAAATCATTTCCAAAAATGAATATAATATCTATGCAAGCTCACATAAAAATTGTTAAGTAAATAAAAGCATAAGAACATGTTTACCTCTTAGTCGTGAGTATGAGAAACACATTTACCTTAATCCTCTTAAAAACGCGGTGTTG
The DNA here is from genome assembly GCA_033065855.1 of Escallonia rubra. NCBI lineage: Eukaryota > Viridiplantae > Streptophyta > Magnoliopsida > Escalloniales > Escalloniaceae > Escallonia > Escallonia rubra. The sequence continues at coordinate 204,639 of JAVXUO010002782.1, read as the reverse complement.
TTCTTACCATGCGAGGTACCATCAAGGGTTCGAAGGATCACCTTGAACACCTTAGAAACAAGTATACTAGTACTGAGTTGAGGCGCGGACTAGGTCGCTCTCTTTAAGACGGTTCATGCCCTTACGGAGTATACCGGTGCAATAGGTTCTAACGCGCCGCCTCCAGGATACAACAGCCCAGCTTTATTTTTTGTAACTTCTCTAAGTTTGCACCACTTGAGAGAAGTCGAAGCTTCACCAAATACCTTTCTTTGCCCAACAAAAATATAACAATTATTCTCACACTCTTAAGAGAATATGATCACAAAATCATAAACTTTTGTACACTTGTCTTTTCAATAAGACTTGTAGTTAAGAAAAACATCAATATATGAGTAAGAAAATGCAAAAGGAAAGTCTCTTAAGATACAAGCTCTATCATATGTTGACTAGAAAATGAAAGAGCTTGTAACAAAACAAAAATCTCTCCTAGCAAGAACTAGAAGAATGACCTTTATATATATGTCTAATTATGTGACACAATAAATTTTTATAATAAGTTATTATTATGCAAATAACTATTGTCATAAACTACTTGTTATGACACTTATGGACCAATAAAAGACTCATAAAGCAAAATATTACTTATTATGTAACGGTCCATTAATAACAAAGTAATTATTGCTTAGAAAAAGAAATTTTTTTTTTTTTGCATGATAGATTAAATGTATTTTTTATTAAAATACTCCAACAAATAGTATGTTCACAGATGCACTGCAGTGCAAACCAGGGCTGCGCCAAGACGAGTAGAGAGCATTACCGACGCTCCACTTAAAGGTAACAGCTTATTTTCTGGTGACAAATTGTTAAATCTTTTTTCATTGCTTGTTAAAGCTTTGATAGGGGGGAATGGAAGAATATGATTCATCTAGCCGAATTCAACTATTTTGGGACAAAGCTTGATGATGACGATGATGGTCATTGCTTATTGAAGCTTATTTGGTTTATGTATTAGATGTCCTCATTTGTTGTTCAATATTGAATCCTATCTTCTTCTTTTTTTTCTTACGGGGATGGTTAATTCATAAAACGGCACTGGTATGTAACTTCGTGAGTGAAACCAAAGTGAACATACCAACATGTGACACTTGAATAATCTCGATCTTTTAGGTTTCCAAAACTGAGGACAACGACAAACAAAGACGCATTGGAACTATTTCAGACATAAGTGGATGAACTCTCATCTTGATATATCTTTTGAAATAAACCAAAAAAAAAAAAGATATATCTTTTGAAACATTATTTGACTCCCTCCGCGACCTCGAAAAAATTTCAAAATTTTCCTCGATTTCACAAAAATAATTAGGATTTTTTCTTTGCACTTTGTCATAATTTGCCCTGAACTGTTTTCAAACGCTCAAACAGCCTTTAAATTAACTACCTTTAGCGATGTTTACGGTTACTGTTCATTCTTACGTAGATTAACCACACCCACTTCTTCACCTTGACAAACACGCACCTCCTTCTTCCTTCGATCACTGCCGAGCACACACCCACATAATTCTCACATTTCACGCATAATTACACACATGAACATACCCTTAAAACACACACATACACACCCATATACACCCTACACACACTCTGTAACCATCACACACACACAACTAAACGCACAGCAGCCATGTGCAGCTTCCCTCCCCCATCCTCTTCACCATTTACGCACAAACGAAACACCACACAGTTCACACACATACTGCACAAACCCTACACCTTGCGCCAACACTCTCTCTCTTTCTCTCTCTCTCTCACACACACACACACACACGCACACGCACAGAGCATGCCCACAACAGCCACCATGGCTGCTTCCCCCTCCCCTTCACCCTCACGCACACACAGCAGCGGTGGGAGACCGAGGCCGGTGGAGGCAGTGGGAGACCACATCCCTCATACATTTTACCCCCGCAGATCGTACACTTGGTCTATACTGGGAAAAGAAAACTTTCACTAGTACTTTACCTCCATAACTTTCTGTGTTATAAAACTTCTTGCTCAACAAGATCAAATAAAATAGACATTGACCTTAACTTTCTGAAAGTTTTACGTTATTAACTAAGATTTGACTGCACCACGTACTCATTCATCTTATCCTGGCAGATCGCACCATTGGTGACCTCGATAACGTTGTAGGAACTCGCCAAGTGCGACTAAGAATTATGCTCCCAAGGAAAGGAAACAACACTGAAGCAAATATGAAAATAGTAGAACAAAAAAATATCCTGCTCTTCTTTCTTCAACTACATCTCTTTTTGGTTATTTGTAGAGGCCAAAAAAACATTAAGGTGTGTCGATGAAAATTCTGTAGAGGCAAAAATTTTATTTTTCCATTCAATCTTTTATTAGGTTTATGAACGTCGAAATAAACTTTTTTTTTTAGTCAAAAACATTGCCACATAACGCATTATCTAAGTTTGGCATACTGTAACGCAAACATATCAAATTGAGAAAATTGGTGTCAAATTGATTTGCAACCAAACCATTACAGAATTGTTTGTGTTTACACTCTTGTATGTTTGTTCGGAGTTACACTTTTATGTTAAAGTTTTTCTTTGATACAATTATAATGATGAATTTGGTGGTTCAAAAATATATGCTTGAACAGTCCAAGTTGTCCAAGTAGACTTATTTTAAACATAATATATTAAAAGTTGTTGAATGTTCTTGAATATGGCAAAATTACCCTATAGTGTGTTCAAATTTAAAGTGAGTATTTAATGTCTGTTTTTATGTAATCAGCTTGGTCAAACATGATAAAATCAAAATCGAAGAAAATGAGGATTTTGGATATAGTTTTGAGCACATTGAAGCAAATTTAATTAGTCTGCATTTTTTTGCCAAACATTTCAAAACTTAGTCTGCATTAATCTATAGTTTGATCATTATAAAATCAATCTTAAACACCTCTTTGTCAAAGTTTATTTATTTATTTTATGGTAGACAGACTTTGAGAACATTTACTATTTTCTTTGTAGGATTTTTGTTTGCATGCAGTTTTTAGGTATCTTCTTAGATCGGTTGAAACAAGACGCTGAAAATTTAGCAAAAGGAAAAGTTATTCAAATGTGAAAAACAAATCATTAGTATGTATGCCTCCATAATAATGTCAGATAAGAATTGAAATCGTTTTGGTCATAGTAAAACTTGGGTTAGGTTTATCTTTGATTATAGTACATAGCTCATTCATTGCTAAAGCGTTTAGAGGTAAGTTTTTTAATGACAAATTAAACTGTGGACTAGAACATTAGGCTGTTAAAATATACGTTTACGGTTTACTTGATAAAGTAGGGTTCTTAAAACACTCTAATTTGATCCCTAAGGATCAAGTTTAAAGCTCAACCATCACTCCTAATTCTATCCTGCACCTAGTAGATGTCCTATATAATCTTCAGAAAGTTCACTTCCAGATGTCGTATGTAATCTTCAAAGGCAAGCCCAAGTAGACATCTGGAAGTGTGTGTCGTTGGGTTTACTGAAAGTGCTGTAGTGAAGCGTGCGATTGCCGATTGAGCTTGGCATAGCTGATGCTCTGGAAAACAGCAAAGGTCCAATGTCACTCTACGGGCCAAGGTTCCACTGGATACGTTCAAACACCCATATCACGCCTTCTAATAAGACGTGAGAGAATAGCATGGCAGCACATTCAACAGGTCAATGTCCAGTTGCTCGTACAAGCATTCGATCTTCAGCTTCTTTCCGGTAACTATGAAAGAAGTACAATATTATGAGGGAAGAAGAAAAGCACCTACTCATAATCACAGCAAATCAAAGTGACCACTAGGAACTTTTTTTTTTCTTAACTAACCCGGTTTTCTCTTTTCAATAAACTCATAAGTAGAGTCAGCATAAGTGGTTTATGCCACTATCTTGTTTAGTTAATAAGGAATAGGAAGAGTGTGGCAGCCACCTAAAAGGCATAGATATTAACAAGCAAGTAAGAATCTTTAACAAGCTATACACACTACCATTGTGCCCCCTGAAGAGATGGCTGTCATCATGGGACAATCAAATGAACGAGAGCGTACTCGAACTGGATTTGTATTCCACCTCTGTGAGCTTTCCACCGTGGGAAGCACGTTACCTAGAACGTTCTTAGGTGGACCTCTTGGGGCATTTGCGAAGACTGTGGTTATGCAGTCGTCTTTGGATGTATCCTACGATTTGGACATAGTGTAGTTATGCTGGTACTAGAGTTATTTTTTTCCATTGAAGTCGTTTAATGTGTACATCTTCTCAATAATAAAAGTTTTATGTTTTAATGGAGTGCTTGGATCAAACTTGCTATTTCTTTTGCCAATGTAATACATTCACAGTGAAATTGTGTTCTTAGAACCATTGTAGGAAGGGAAGTTATCACAAGCATAGTATCTTTGAACCACTCTACGAGATTGGACACTAAATGACCAATGAAAGAAGAAAGCAGCCAGGAAGAGGAATGAATGACTCAGACCTCCAATAGCCTACGATGACGAGAAACCGCTACGGTTTTCGAATCAGAGTAGCTAAAAAAGGCTTAAGTATCCCTTGTATCCAACTTTACATCACCTTTTCTGCCAAATATATATTGGCGACAAATATAGACATTGAGTTTAAAATAACCATTCGGTAAGCTGTAGAAGATGGCTCCGACAAAGTCGATTTGTTTACTGCGTGCAGTTCCAGGAACTCAAATGACGGCCAACATAAAAAGAAAGTTCTAAATAGCTTGTGTATGCAAAGCTCTCAAATATGACAAGTTTACGCAAGTGATACATATCAATTATTTATGCAAGGTGAACCATTGACAGGTTCAATGTACATGAACACAATCATACAATAGATCACCACCCACAACTACCAGTAATCATTACAAGAACATTCTCCATCTCTAAAATGGTGGAACCTATTCCTATCCCTCACAATAATTTCCTGGTCAAAGAACTTCGAGATAAGTTTACTGGCCTCGTGACAGTCTTTACAGACTCTCAAGTTCTTCGTGATACGAAGAATTTCTCCAGGCTTGGCCTTCAATAAGCCAAAGGCAATGGCCAGTTTCTCACTATGGTAGTACAAGGGGTTCTCCCTCTCCTCCTCGTTAATGTCGTGCAACACTCCCTCTCTGTCAGGCACATAGCCAATAGATCTAATACAATTTAGCATCTCATCAACTTTCTCATAAATCTCTTTGGCATTAGGATGGGTCCTCCCTCCAGCAATGAACTCGTTGACAGAACCTTTCATTTCAATCACAGACAAGCCAGGTGCCTTCCTCACTCCCCTATCATTCATCAACTTCCTCACATTAGCAACGTCTTCCCATCTACCAGCATTGGCATAAATATTCGCTAACAACACATAACGCCCACTGTTATGAGGCTCTAGTTCAATAACCTTTTTGCCTATCTGCTCTCCAAGTTCAATATTTCCGTGGATTTTACAAGCTCCAAGAAGAGCACCTAATACACCTACATCAGGACTCATGGGCATCTCATCTATAAGCATTCTTGCTTCCTCCAGCTTTCCGGCTCTCCCAAGCAAATCAACCATGCACCCAAAGTGCTCTTTTCCAGGCTCAACACCGTAAACCTCAGTCATGTGGTGGAAATAATGGTGACCTTCTTCGATCAACCCTGAATGAGCACATGCACTAAGTACATTCACAAATGTAACATAATCAGGAGCTACTGCTTCTCTTTCCATTTTTTTCAAAAGCTCAATTGCAGCCTCCCCCTTCCCATGCATTGCTAGCCCCCCAATCATGCAATTCCATGAGGAAACTCCTTTGCTGGGCAACCCATTGAAGACGTCAAAAGCCTTATCCAAGCAACCACATTTGCAATACATATCGATAATGGTTGTCGCAAGTTTCGGGTCCACTTCAATCTCACTCCTCTTGATATAACCATGTATCCACTCCCCTTGTTCCAAAGCTCCTAGTCCTGTACAAGCCGATAACATACTCGCAGCCACATATTTATCCAGCACAACTTCCTCCGACCTCATTCTTCCAAACATAGCAAATGCCTTGTGGAAGCGGTTACTCTGGACATAAGCGGCAATCATGGCGTTCCAAGAAACCGAACTCCTCTCCGTCTCGGGCATTAATTCAAATAATTCACGCGCTTGATCAACACATCCCAGCCGAGAATATCCACTAATCAAAGTTGTCCAAGAAACGACATCCCGCTTAGAATTCTTATCAAAGATCCTCCTAGCTTCCTCCAAGCACTGAAAATTGACATACATGTGGATCAAATTGTTCTGGGAAAACCCATCTGACTGCAACCCGTATTTCAGAACATGAGCATGGACCTGTTCGCCTTCCTCAACAGCATTGCTAACAGAGCAAGCTCTAATGACAGGAGGGAAAGTAAACTTATTTGGCGCTACCGAATCTTGTAACATTTGGGAGTACAACAGAATGCAGTTTCTGGTGAGCTGGGACTGCAAGAAACCTCTAATGATGGTGTTGTACAAGAATGCATCTGGGTGGGGCATTTTGTCGAACGCCTTGAGGGCATAAGTTAAACAGCCTGATTCGGAAAGGGCGCAGAACTTGATGACCCTGCCCATGGCATCGTTGTCTGAGGAAAGGCCGAGCCGGATGATATGGGAATGGTGTTGCTTGAGCTCGGCCATATTGGAGCACGAGTCCAGGGCGTACAGGGGAATCTTGTGTGAGCTAAGAGGGGGTGGGGTTGCTTGGAGGAGCTGGACGGAGGCCATCTTTATCCAGTAACCCCTTTCGGTAATCAACTGCCACACAGTGTCACTCCATTTCTAAATAATTGAGCAAATTTACTTGCATTATTAACTACGCAAGGCAAGTCAGGTCTTCGAGCTCCACCGGAGTATATTGGCCTTTCTGCAGGGCCGTACGCTGTATAGTATAGCGGACGTAGAGACAATAAAAAAAAATATAAGTGTTGGAGTTCTGACTTTCTGCAGGACCATCCGCTACATAGTATAGCGGACTAGAGAGAACCAAAAAATAAAAATTAAGTGTTGGATATCGCCCTTTCTGCAGGGCCGTCCGCTATATAGTATAGCGGACGTAGAGACAACAAAAAAAACTAAGTGTTGGAATTCTGACTTTCTGCAGGCCCGTCTGCTACATAGTATAGCGGACTAGAGAGAACCAAAAACAAAACAAAAAACCTAAGTGTCGGATATCGCCCTTTATACAGGGTCGTCCGCTACATTCTTATAGTATAGCCGATCTAATTAATACATAACAGCTAGAATCGTCCGCTACATTGTGTAGCAGACAAAAGAAACCCAAAAGTTTTTTTCTGCACAGACGTCCGCTACATTGTGTAGCAGACACAAAGAACACCAAAAAATTAGGATTCTGCAAAGACGTCCGCTACATTGTATAGGGGACATAAAAGACTCTGCAGAGCCGTCCGATACACTATGTAGCGGACGGGTCAAATAAAAAAAAAACTTAAACTTGGGTTTGATGGCTCTCATAGGTCCATCAGGAAAAAAAAACACCAGTATTCGGTCGAAATATTATTAGAAAAAAATTACAAAAAATTATTACAAATGTCAAACAGACTTGATGGCTTATACAAAAAATTAAAGGTCCACTGCAGCTTGTTCGTCCTCATCTTTGGCGTCATCTTCTTCCCCATCTTGCAAACCCCCTGGACTTATCCCCAGTGCCTTGTAATGGTTCCACTTATCGCGGTCGGTCATTTTGTTGCACAATGCACACCTTCTCAGCTTTTTAGGTTGAGTTGCCGTTTCAATAGAGCTTTTCATCCGCGTAGATCTCTTGCGGCCTTTCGTTTGCGATATAATTGGATCCAAAGGCCGGATATCATTGTCGTTTTCCTCCCCCGGCTCGTCATCTTCTGATCCCGTCGTAGGTTCGGTGTCAACCGCATTGCTGACTGAAGCTACTTCCAACTGGTCGACGATGGGCTCTTGCTGCTGAGCTACCTTGAGGAGATGTTTATATCCGACCATTGTAGCAGCACCCTTTACGGATAAACGGGTGAACATCGTCACCAGATGATTATACCGCAATGTCTCTGATTCTTCAAAGTCAGTATACGGGTACTCCGGAAAGGCAATGGTACCGTGAAACCTATTTGCACCTTTTGTCCACCGTGACAAGACGTATTTATCGGGGATTGTCCTGATATTCTTCTGGGTGAAAAACCGCAGAATGTGTCCACACAGGATGCCATGGAACTCAAACTTCTTGCAAACACATGTCACCGAGTCCGTCAATGTGTCGTGGCTCACCGTATAAATTATGTGCAGCTTCTCAGGGACGAGGTCATTCACGAGCGAATAAACCTTGTATTCACGCGTAGACTTTTCTGCCACCTTGTTTATACTGTATCGTCCCAATTTTCGTAGCTCTACTTGGTACAGCAGGAAGATCTCCTTCGTATAGACTTTTGCACCGTTCAGCTCCAACAGGGTTTCAAGCAACCTTCTTCTCTGTTTGTACGTGGTTAAAAAATCTGCAGCCCTTTCTTTCACGAATAACGACGCAACCGCTTTTTGTGCGGATGCGACGAAACTCTTCAAATTGGTAGTTATACCCACATAACTATCGATCGTGGCATTCATAGATTTACTCATGCACGTTGTTTTCATGCCCGCAAAAAAATGCCTCTGCGTGTAAACGTCAATCCATTGCTCTTTGAACTCGTACAAGTGCTGGAGCCACTCGTTGTCTTGCAATGAGTGATTTTCAACAAGCTTTTCCCACCTCTCCTTAAATTTCTCAATCGTTAACGACTTGTTAACGCACCTGTCAAAATCCTGTTTAAAGTCTGGATACTTTGCATACACGTGATGCAGACGTTTAGGGTATTTGTTGCTTATATGCCAAGTGCACAAGTTGTGTCGAGTATCTGGGAATACGGTAGCAATAGCCTTCTTCATTGCCAAATCTTGATCGGTGATGATACTGTGGGTGCTTTGAAGTTCATTGCTTCCAGCCACGCCGTAAACAACCATTCAAAAGAACTCTCGCTCTCGTCCCTTAACAAGGCGAACCCGAAGAGGACGGAGTGATAATGATGATTGACCCCCGTGAAAGGGGCAAACGGCATCGAGTACTTGTTGGTACGGTATGTAGTGTCGAAAGTCACGACATCCCCAAAATGCTTATAAGCAAGCCTCGAACGGCCGTCGACCCAAAAAATTGTGCTAACTCGATGCTCGTCTTCAAGTTTATAATCGAAGGTAAACTGCGGGTCCTCCATCTGCATCCGTTTTAATAGGCTCATTGTGGATTGAGCATCATTGAGGTCATACGCCGCTCGTCTATGGGTTCGGACCAGGTTACGAACGTCTGTCGTGTTAAAATTTAAATTTTGAATTCCCCCAGCCTGTTCAGCAAGAACATTAACAATCTCGGTAGGTCCTATCCGCGCATCGCTCATTGTGTGAATTAGGCTACTCGCGACCTTACCCATCTTCTTGTGTTGATGCATCTGACTCAATTTAGAAGGGGTTACTAACGGGTGATTGTGTGCCAGTTTCAGGCTAGTAATAAGCCAATGATCTTGCTTGGGTTTATAGCTTACGAACATCTTGACCTGGCAATTCGTGCGCGCAAAGCAGTCCCGTCTTCTACGCGAATATCCTATTTCGTCATCACTGTCATCGTTGCCTACCCGTGTCTCATTTTGCACTGGGTTTCTGCCCCTATGACACTCGTATAAGCGAGAGTATATCTTTTTCGTTACGTTGCTTGTTCTTGTAGTCTTTATTCTAATGCCAAAACCAACTCTCAGTGACTACGCTCGAAAACATTCTCCAGCTTCTTCCAATGTTTGAAACGTTCGTCCTAAATACGGATCACTAGCATCTACGGGGGTGTTGGAGCTCGACACGAAATCAGACATTGTGAAACAAAACCTATGTAGAAATAGATTATGCTTAAAAATCAAATGATATTTTCAATTGAAAATATCACCTCAAAATTATCTTCGCGAATAGACCAATTTAGGATGACAAATATACCATATACATAATCTCAAAAGTGTCTCCCATTTTGCTAATTATAGATTTATTGAACATAACAAATTAAAATTACTAAGATAAATAGACAAATTCATCATGCCAAAATACAACAAATGTATCTCAAAAAATTCAAATTAAAATAGGATACATGTGTCAAAGTTAGCGAACCTAAAAAAAATCAAAATTAACTACAATGAATTTGTTTAAAGTTAACAAATTAATTTCTAGAACATCACAAGTTGATGAATAAAGTGACGAATTTCTAGAACATCACCAAAAATCTATACTTTTTTGTCCAAAAAAAAAATTGTACTTTATCAGTCAATCCACCCAGAAAACTTTTGAGATCACAAACTTACCTTGCTTGAGTGAAGCTTGATGAAGCAAGTGTTACTCAAAGCTTGAGGGGAACCGAAAATGGAAGCAAGTGAATCTAAAGGAGAAGAAAATTTTGCCGAAAGAGCAGAGAATTAGGGAACTTTTGGGTATAAGTGCAATAATGTCTGCGATACTGTATAGCAAACATTATTGCCGACACTCTGACACGTGCAGAAATAAAGACCTGACGGGAGACTTTCTTGGCGGGCGACGGGACAGGTCCTGACACGTGTCAGCCTAGAGGTCGTCCGTACACTGTGTAGCGGACGTCTTTTTCCTGACACATGTCAGGACTGAAAAGTAATCCGCCGCACAATGTAAAATGGTAAAAAAGGCTGTCCGCGACACTATGTCGCGGACGACTGACAGTTTTTGAAAAAAATAAGATCTGGGCCGTCAACGGATCAGCTATATATATATATATATATATATATATATATATATATATATATATATCTTCGGGTTTAGATATACATAGAGAGGAAACGACAACAGAGAGACAGGGTTAGAATTTCTAATTGTAAGCACCGCTGAATAGTGAAATCGAGATTTAATCGTACTCCGAGGACGTAGTCACATTGGTGAATCTCGTAAATCTTATGTTGTGCGTTTGATTTTTTAACTTCTTGCTTTTTTATTTTTCAATATATTGTTGTAATGCATTTCGTAACATTTAAAACTTTTGCTCGGCAATGGATTGCATAAGTTTGACGCGCGCAGAGCAAAACACGAATCGTACAGCGTGACTTGCACCCATTAACCTAGCAAAGGATCTTCTTGTTCTTATATATATACGCACGCGCGCGCGCGCGATAACAGGTTTGATTCTGTCACAAGATCCACAACTTGCATTAGATACATTAAATTTGAAAGCTAAATTTTTTTTGTACTCCTAAAAATGAGGAATCATGAGAACAACTATACATAATACAATGAGAAAACTTGAAAAAAAGCCATAGCACATAATTAAGTAATGTTCTTGGGTTGGTGTTTGGATAGAGAATTTTAAAAAATTAAGAAATTTAGAATTCCTTCATTTTAAAATTCGTACATGTTAAACTTTTAGAATTTACAAAGTTTAAGGTTTCACAGCATTTATGTATGGGTATTATATAACTAGAATTAATAATGAAACAAATAAACAAAAAATAAAATGCTGAAACAAAAGACAAAAAATGGATGGCTTGGATTGAAAAGAAGGACAGAGTTGTAGCGCAATAATAAACTTGAAATATGGAAGATAGTCCTAATGAAGAACTAATCTAGTGAAGTGATTTTAAGTGAGGATTTCGGGGCCCCAAATCCCTTTTTCAAATACCTCTTAAAATTTCACAAATTTAAGTCATTCAAGGTACTTTCCAATCTTTAGTCAAAGTGAAATTTTATTTGAAGTACCTCGTCCAAACATACTGTAAATAAAAAGAAGCACATCATCACCTAGTTACCTTGACAACAAGATTGGAATTTGAGCGTCTCCTATTACTCAACAAATCAGCAAAATCAATCACGAGGACATAACGGAAGTGCCGAAACACTTTCTATCAGGTTGTACTACATTGTTAACCAGCCAAGTTATGACACAAGCCTATACAAACTACACTCTTACAAGTTTGAGGTGGCTAAATCTTATCAACCAATAACTTGTTATCCCAGCAGCAACAGCTACTAAACCGATTCAAATGGCATATAAAACTGGGAGAGCAAATTACATTGTTAAAACTGCAACCTGGATGCATTCTGTACCTAGATCCAAAAGAGCCATTAGTCTAAGAAATTAAGCAATATAACACTGGTTAATCGCTCAAATCATCATCAAGAAAATTGAGATCATCTTCGTCATCATCCGTGGCAACCCCAGCATGATTAGCATCCAAAGATTCTACATCAGCCAACGTAACCAGATCCGAGGATCCCCTCCTCACCTCTGCACCTCCATCATCAAAATCCATCATATCAGGCTCATATGCATCAGCTTGTGCCATCTCGTTGTAAAGGATCTCCTGGAACGCCCGTAATAGAAAAGAATATTTAATTCAAGTTCCATACAGTTAATATTGCAGATTTGATTCAGCAAAAAAATCAACTCAAGGAAACTATACGATTTTCGAGCACAATGGCGCAAGAGGAGACCCAAACCCCTTTAGACCTTCATCACTCACATTTTTAAACATATTCTACACATTGGTTTTGAAGTAATTCGGAAATGCCGAGAGAAGTAATCAAAACCTTTGTAGATCATTACTCCATTTTATAAATGATGCTTTAGATCATTTGAGAACTAAAAAAGAATTCTTGTACAGGTGCATAACAGGGACAGAAGGTCACCGGGATGCAATGCTCCTAAGATGAAAGATCCATCTTGTCAGTTTTTTCTTTCTTTTTTCTTTTCTTTATTGTTGGGGTTCAACGATAGTTTAGGAATATTTAGTTATTCATATAATACTAGGTAACTCTTTATCCGCCCCTGAACCAACCCACTTTAGCCAACTTAACTCTTTGAAAGAAAAATGAGCTAGAGTAACAATTATGTGCAGGTGAGCGGAAAAAGATAATCCACAGAAAGTGAGCTTAATGATACCTCATCTTCTTGCAATGCTTGTTTCTCGGTCTCTACAATCCAGTCCGATAATAAACCTTCTTGCAGAACACTGTCAAGGGAAAGCGAGTCACTTGGCCTCTTTCTTATCTGGCGTTCCCTAAGTCGCAAGTTGTAATGAACGTAGGTAAAGTCATTCAGTCTTTTCTGTGCTATACGGTTGCGCCTTTGGATGAATATCTGGTCATATATGCTCCAGTTATGCTCACACCCAAAAGACGAGCATGTCTGACTCAAGATGCGAACAGCTATTCGTTGCAGCTCTAAGCAATTTATACCATGTTGTTGCCACCATGCAGCTACAAGCAAAAGGTTCTCATCAGCACAAATAAGTGAAACAGGTTATTGGTACATTGAACCACAATGTACACATGTGCATGACATTTTGATGGTCTAACCTGGATTAACCTCTGTTCTGGTACTAATAGCCAGGTCAGTTCCAAAATCAGCCTTTGCCGAGCCAAAATCAGAAATCTGAAATGATACCAAAAGGTATTGAAGGAGAAGAAAATCTTCAGGGAAAACAAAGGTAGTATGGATCTGATGAGGATTTCCCACCTGCATCGATGCAGCAATCCTTCTTGCACCATCAGGCTCCAGCCGAACAATGCATGCATTAAGTCCACGCACCACATCTGGATGCTAAAAGTGCAAATTTAACATGACAATTTGGTTTAGACCAACATATATATAGGAGAAATAAAAAATAGTTGTTATCAGACAAGTCATCAGTTTATGTTACCGCAACAAAATCAGGACGATATCTGTATGATGGGTTCAGGAAGTAAGCCGCCAGATATAGAGGGTGGTGGAACAAAGAACTCCAGTGATCGTCTATCACACTCCAAAAGTGCCCATATTTACGTGCATCATCACTGTGATTGGATTTGATAGCAAACTTTGCCCTGTATATATCATTATAGATAAAAGGCATTGAAAGGTTCTCATCACAATTAACCTTTTGAAGCACTTCCAGTATAGGGTCTATTGATTTCCTAACATACTGCATCTTCTTCCAAAATGTAGTGTTCAGTACAATTTTCTCCACCTCTTTACCCTCTTCCAATTTGGAAAACTGAGATAAAAGCCATTTGTTTGATTCGAACAATCTTTTGAGACCAACCCTATGGTCTAGTAAACTCTGCAAAGTAGAAAAACTTGAAGAATACCGGGTAACGGATGGCCTCAGAAGTTCCTGCCCCCCTGTGTAGTCTTTTTTCATCAAATTTAACAACCATATTCGATTGTAAATGAACTTTGTGATCTTCTGACCTTTCTCCATGCACTCTCCCACCCATTTTATTTTCACAAACTCTTCAAGCATTCGCTCCATACAATAAGCAGCACAAGGAGTCCAAAATAAGTTCCTTCTTTTCTCTTCAAGCATCTTTCCTGCAGCATGATAGCTGGGTGAACCGTCTGTAATTACCTACAGCGACATTGTTTGCAGGGGATGAGGGGGAGAGGAAGGGCACACTAAGTCAGCTGAAGGTGAGAAACCAAGCGAAAACAGCTCAACAAAAACAAATGAATATACCTGCACTACATTTTCCTCACCCATCTCTTCCACCACCCTGTCAAGCAACTTGAATATTTGTGGTGCGTCTTCTACAATATCAGTGGCATCAACTGAACAAACAAAGTACATACCACGAGGACAAGACACCAAAATATTGATTAGCGTTCTCCCCAGTGTATCTCTCCAACTATCAGCCAAAATAGAACAACCAGTGACTCCCCATGAAGCCTTATACTCGACTAGATAGTTTCTGATGGTCAAAATTTCATCCTGCAGAGTCCGACCGGATATCACCCGGCTTGATGGACCCACCAGATCTTGTCCATATTGACCAACCAACTCCAGCATCTTGTGAAAATATGGAGAGTTTGCTGCATGTGAAGGGATTCCTGCATGGTGAAAGAATTTGCCAATTGCAGAGACAACTTCCTTCCGGGATTTTCTGCTGTTACCTGACTTTACTTGTTTGCTAGATGCTGACATCTGACATTTTGGAGTCTTTTGAACAATAGCATCCAATCTTGGCCTTTTTGTTAATGGTTCAGACCCACTACCAGGAGACATCCCCTTATAAGCACTTCTCGAGTCTCTGCGCAACCTTCTATCTCCTACTAATGTGCTTTCACTGGTTACATGCCGCAAGGTATCTTCCTCTTGATCATCCTCACCCTCTTCCTCTTCATTATCCGAGTGCATATAAAATGCTGATATCTCCTTACTATCTGGCCTTCTATGCCTCCTTCCAGTACGATGCCATTTCATGTTGTCTTTTATTTTGAGATATACTTCCTCAGGAGCAACTTTACAAGGTGCAACTTCACCTGGTATTCTAGCTATGTGTTGTTTAAACCGATTGATACCACCACTAACAATTTTCCCGCAATAATTGCATTTCACCTTTTTCTTCCTCTCATCCTGTGGAACACCATGTTCCCATCCAGGGTCAACATATCCTAATGACCGAAGAGGGGCCAAATTGATAACCAAACCCCTGTCACCCACCAATTGTTTCCCTTTGTTTCTATGTCCGACGTGCTCTTCTTCGTCCACATCATCGTTGGAGTGGAAATTCAGATATGATTGCTCATCATATTCTACTGGCTTTGGTTTCTTACTGAAACGACATCCTTCTAGATTTTCCCTCATTTTCAGGCATACCTCCTCTGGGGCCTTTTCACAATACGTTACTTCTCCAGAAACTCGAGCTAAATGTTGCTTCAATCTGTATATCCCTCCACTAACTACTTTGCCACAATAATTGCATCTGACCCTCTTCTTCCTATCATCTTGAGCAACACCATGCTCCCAACCAGGGTCAACAAATCCGGCAGAGCGAAGGGACGACATATTTTCAACCATTCAGGAAGTTGTACAGCAGCCGTTTTTTAAGGAACTGATTCCGCTGCTATTAGCAGGAAAGAAACTTATTATTATGATAGTACTGACATCACAAGATGCATCAGAAACTAGACATCAATAAGGCTTAAGTTTTGGGACCAAAGCTACAAGTGTGTATCTGCATGAAAGAAGAGTTCTTGGCCCATTGCTGTACAAGTTTCTGGGACAAGATAAGAACTAAAACTGCACTGCAGAATACTGTACATAAAGTAATATACCATGTAAGCAAAAAGCTTCAGCTGCATGTTCTCCTTAAAGTACTTTCAAAAACCAGCTGCCAGTATTAGCAATCTGCTAGTAAACAAAGCATCACTGGACTGTTTCGCGGGCCTCGTACAACTGGTAAGGAAAACTGCTGAAGACAAAAAAGAAAAGAAAAACTGAAATATCACCTGATCAAGCCTTCAAGCCTAATATTACGACTAAACCATTCCTGATAAGTAAGCTAATGCACATTTAACATTTTTGAATTTGGTTGAACATTTAGATTATACCGACATAACCGGCCAACGACTGTGCAGTTTAAGGAGTTTGAGCTGGTCAATGGGGTGCAACAAAATGCAAGCGGTACTGTGACATGTTAGAATGTTGAAGATGAGTCTAACGTTTCAGAAAAAGGGTCATTCACAGTTCACAAAGAATCTTAGTACATAACAAGTTCTAAGCGAGAAAATATTCATTACAACACTACAACCAGAATAGGGTTGGTTTTCTTTCTTTTTCTTCTTTTTCCTTTTCACTTGATTCTTTTTGTCTTTCAATTTTGTTGCTACATTATAACTCATACATGAGAATAATCTGGAGATAGCAACTTTGATAGTTAACTCAGGCTGTTCATGCCTGATAGTTGTAGAGATTGATTAAGCATTTGGAGAAACTAGAAATTAAGTAAATTGAGAGGATTTAATTGACGGACATACCGTCGACACGGACGCAATTGGCGGTGGTGGGAAGATTAGGTCAATATTTGAGGGAGGAGTAGGGCGGCGGCGAGGAGAGTACGGCCTTGAATCGGTGGCGAGACTGCGGAACGAGTAGAATCGGTGTAGCAACGGATGAGTTGGGAAGATGAACGAGTTGAAACCATGAGAATCGTGCGACTCTCTGAGTGACAGGCTGGGTTGGGTTAGGGTTTTTGTTCTATGTTTTTTTTTTTTTTTTTTTGGGACCTTTTTTTTGACTTTTCATTCTTACTATAATCTAGATCTCAGAAAATATATATACATATACATATATGATATGCGGAGTATATAATAGATAAGCGAGTTGATAATATTTTACCGCTAGACTGTCCACGTTGTCAACAATAGACGGGTCATATTATAACTTTCTTAACAAACTTTCACCGATCGAACCATAATTGGGGCGGATGGTGAAGTTTATCAATTTGTCCCACCGTTGAAATGACTCTAGGAGCCTTTTTATCTAGAATGTAAAGTGCCATCCCCTTATTAGTCCATACTTCACTCCCGGCTCTTTGCTTTTCCAGATTCTTCGTGTTTCGTTGGTTCATTAGTCACCCTTGACGATAGAGAGAAGGAAGCACAGCATGAAGGGTGTTTTATCAACAACAACAACAACAAAAAAAACCATATGCGCCATTATGGGAGTTTCAATCTGATCTATCCGTCCTTGATAGATGGACGGCCGTATAAGATCCTTATATACATATATATGATTATGTCAACTCCTTATATATCAGGTCTCTATATATAGAATTGTCAGGGCTGGTGGTGGATCAAATCCCTATAGGTGATTTGATCCACACTCAGCGTTGGAAAAACTCTTATAACCTAATATTGAATCTTCTCTAATCATTTACGCATGTACAAGGTTAAACTCTTTGTCCGGTTATTTCATGTGCGAGGTTAAATTAGTTGAATAAGAGCGCTAATAGCCACAATGGAGTGCTGATAGGGCTACACTAACTCAACATCACTGGCATGTACAAGTCAATCCCCTAATCTTTTGAAATCAGCCTACTCCTATGTGAACCTGGTTAAGCATCTGTATAGTTCCTAAAATCAAAACAAACCAAAATCTGTCCAGACTACCTACGTTGCCATAAAGCTAAATTTTGGTAAGTGCATCTTCAAAGGTTATCTGCTATATTCAAATGGGTAGAACTATTATAGTAGGCTTGAACTGATATAAATTTGCTTCACCTGTTTTCTCGTACCTACTGATGAGATTGAATTGTTAGGAAAGTCAGAATTATCCACCTTAATCATGTGGATTGATATAGGTTTACAAGAAGAGTGGTGATGATGAATCAGTTTTTCATGTTTTTGTGGAATGCTATCCAGAAATCATAAGCAAAGTTGAGATTACCATGCTGAATTTGTTAAGAAGACTGAACATTACTAAGGTGTCATCAGAAACAACACATGATCCAGACATTATGACTCCAGAACAGCATTTCTTCTTCTTGAAGATGGGCCAAAAATGCAAGAAGCACCAAGAAGATAAAAGGAGATAGCCGTAGAGCAAGCAAGATTAAGCGGAGGAATTGTGCTCGACATTCAAGAAGACAACATAATCATTATGTACAGAGGAAAGGAAAGAACTATTCTCAGCTAGGACTGCGGATAATTCGGTTTGGTTCAGTTTTGGGGTTAAACCGTAAACTGAATCGTAACCCATTGATTTAAAAAAATTCTGCTCAATAGCCGATTGCAGGAACTCCGCCACTCTGTTACGGTCAAACACCGCATCGAAGTCTGCTCTCCTCGGATCTTCAAAACGCCCATTCTCTTCAAGTGGTTACTTACTTAACAGCCACCCTTCAATTCTTTAACTTTCCCTTCCAAAATTTGAGCCCCCTCAAGTTTTATTTTTTTGGTGTTAATTCTAGGTTTGAATTCAACACTTAATGCATTAATCTTTCTCATCAGCTTTACCCTTTACCCTCGCTCGATTCGTCAAACGATTTTTAAAAAATTTAAGTACGAAATTATTATATGTTTACGCGTTTTAAAAGTCAGCTAAAAAGCTCTGAAGCATGGGGGCTTCTAAATGGGTGAAGCACCGTGATCGGGTGCGCGTCAGGTGCGTGTCACGTTCCTATCGGATTTTGTTGTTTTATTTCTTTTATTTCGTAATTATCGGATGCGGGTTCGAATGCGGATGAAATATAGGTCGAGTGCAAATGAAATACTTATGGGGTCAAAACATAATTTTTAAAAAAAGTTGTGGGGGGTCAAAACGTAAATACAAAACTATATTAACCTAATGAACGATTAAGCTTCACCTGTGTCCTGTGTAGAGGGTCTGAGAGTGACACAGAGAGACAAAGCAGCGGCGGCAGGACGGAGGAGGTGATCACCCGCGACCACCTGTGACTCCGGCGACCATCCGCGACCACCGGCGACGACGGGCCCTCACCTCCGGCAGATTTGTGGAGAGGGGAGAGACCGAGAGAGAGAGAGCAGCGTCGACCACCGGAGACGACGGGTTCTCACCTCCGGCAGTATTTCTCGAGAGGTAACGTTCTTGTCTTCCTCTCTCTTTGCTCTACGCTATACGTGCTGTCTTCCTCTCTCCTTGTGGCCTGTGGCTTGTGGCTTGGGACGCTTGGACCAATTCCACTGTTTCAATTTGAGTGCGTGACAATATGCAGCGTTTCAGTGTGACAATATGAAGTATTTTGTTTTCTATTTGTCATGAGTTTTGATGGTTTGTTTTGATGTTAGTTTGAACTTTGGAACTTTGTTGCTGCCTACACTTTGATGCTACTTCTATTGTGATGTATTTAGTGGTGGTTATTATGTACTTGATGGTATTCTACTATTGTAGAATGGTTAAGTGAAGTTGCATACTTGCATCATATTTCTTTTTATGCACTTTCTTAAGATTCAAATGGTCCCTGGTTTGTTTAGAAATTCAGTACCAAGTGTGCACATTTAAAAAATATATACAAAATTTGCCGTATCCCAGCCGCACCCATATCCTAAAATTTTCAAAAATGCCATATCCACGAACCCGCACCCGCCACCATGTATGTGCTTCATAGCTAAAAAGTCAAACGGACTCAGATCTGTTAAAATACAAGAAGTACTTAGCCGCACGTGAGGTTTGACTAATTCAGGTAAACATCTCATTCCTACATGTATATGATTTGTGCTATATGTGGTACATGTAAGTGTGTGTTTTGTTCATACATGCACGCAGTGCAATTGATTTTTTGACATGCTGATGGATCTGCATATGAATAGAATGCCTGGAAGCAAGCCAGTGATTGGGCTCTCATGGGAACCAAAGCTACCTACACTTGCTAATGGAACGGAAAATGGTTTGGATAAGCGTCAAAATTTGCAAGAAGGTAGTTCAGGCTATAAACCATATACCGAGCTCATCGACGGGCTTTTTGTTCCACCTAACGATCCCAAGAAGTTGAACAAGCTACTGAGGAAACAAGTCAAAGACACGGCCGGAAAGAGTTGGTACGTGACAACTTGAATGAGATATTCTGTTTATATTATGCTTTTGAAGAGCTAGGAAATTTTATATGATTTGGTGCTTATGCACAGGTTTGATATGCCTGCTCCCACCATGACGCCTGAGTTGAAAAAGGATCTTCAACTGCTAAAGGTGTCCTGATTTCTTCCTTATCTAACACAATTGTTTTTGCTGCTACCCTTTAAAGTTGTGTGAGCTATCTAGTCTTGATTTAGCACTTTTTAGTGTGAATTTTGGTTTTGCTTCTCAACTGAATATCAATACTTTTTCTAATTTGGCATGTGTCTGTTTTCAACCTGAGTCAGGGTTTCTGCATTAACTCATAAATATAGTAAATTTAGGCCATGCTAGAGGTCCCCACAGCGTTAAGGCTACACTTGGTGTTGGTGAGCCATTGCTAACCTTGAGCTTGGGAAATTTTTGAAATTGGTAATTTTCTTTTAAAGAAAAAATCATTGCAAAGAAGGTTGCTGCCGTGCAATCTTGTAAAATAATTGATGACATACACTCTACTTTGTTGCTCATCTCCTTGAAAAAAAGTGCGTTGATGAATTGAATAAGAGCCATATGACCATATGGTCTTTCTTTTTCCCTTCAAAGTCCCTCCCCTATTTGCCCAATTAGGAAGATAGCTTCCTCAGTGAATATCCCATGCATTTAACCAAGCTGACATGGGTTAGTCAGTTGAGGCATGCCGAGGCAGGAATCTTTGGCTATGTGCATGAGTTGTTAAATTCAGCAGTTTCAGACTTCGCGTCATCTCCAGCCATCCTTATATCATCTCCACCCCATTTACAAATTTCAGAAAGTGAATTTTGTCGCAGCTGCACTTAATTTGTCTGACAATAGATCGTCCAACCTTATAAACAGCAAGGGGTTTCAATGCAAGGAGAGGATAACACCTCTCAAGCAGGCAGAAGGGATCATCCACCACCGTTTTATGTGATTGTAATGTAGATTGATGATGGTGTAGATTTCTGTTGCTGCCCTGGGAATCAGAAAATGCAAAAATCAGCTTGTCATTTTCTAATTGAGGATGCAAGTCGATCTCCCCTGATGATGTGTTCCACCTTGTTGGAGCTCACATAATGTCATTTACTTTGTCCGAGGAAAAAAAAAAACATACGCGTTATTCATTTGTTCTTCTTGGCTGTCATTATTTACATTAACTAGACAATGTTGAAACCTCTATCAAATGTCGTATATATACTCTTGTGAGCTCTTATGGTCCTTTATCTTGGATAATTTCGGGACTTTGATGAGTTGCCAGGTTGTTTTTGTCATTTCTTTGAAAAGTATATTGATTGCATTAGCTTTTGCAACTTTTAAATCTTGCAGTTGAGGGGTGTAATGGATCCAAAGAGACACTACAAGAAGGGTGATTCGAAATCAAAAACGCTTCCGAAGTACTTCCAGGCAAGTATCCTGTTATGCTGTCCTAGTGTTGACTATTCTTGGATAATGATGTTACTTTTCATGCCCTGTGCAACAATTATTCAGGTTGGAACAGTAATAGAGGGAACATCAGAATTCTTCACTGGTAGACTTACTAAGAAGGAGAGGAAGGCAACCCTTGCTGAAGAGCTACTATCTGATCCTTCCCTTGGGAATTACAGGTAAGCTAAAATATGCCTAGGTCGACTGCAAGTACTTGTTGGTATTTAATAACTTGATGGCGAGTCTCTACGCTAATTTCTTACAAAAAAGCTGTTTGGAAGCTGCTACTTGCATTTTCTGAAGCAAGTAGCAATTTACCAGTGCTTGTCACCTTTCCTGATGGAATTCCAGTGTTGGTTTTGATGCCGGTGTTCATGTGTCCACGTTTGCAGGAAGCGTAAGGTTCGAGAAATTGAGGAACATAATCGACCAGCTGGTGTTGACAAGTGGAAGAATAGAGGTCGGCAATCGTGGAAGAGGGCAAAACAGAGGCGGCACTGATGGCTATACGAGCTGCTTGAGATCACATAGCCGACTTTTTTCCCAGTTGAGTACCAAATTTCGTGATGGCAATGATTCCCTTTCACATGAAAACATAAGCAGCACGTTACAGCTAAAATATGCCTAGATATACTACATAGGCCAACTGAAGGCGTGTACTATGTAATATATACGTTAAACTGTGCTGGTTTTAGTTATATATTCAGTGATCTCGATTTTACATTAGGTTTCATGTCAATGCTAGATTGCCTCTCATTTACTCTCATTATCGAAGTTCAGCATTGGGAGGCTAGATTGCTGTATCATATTATAGTTAAGAAAATTAGTATCGCATTATAGTTTACATATGAGATGTGTACAGGGGAATGATATTAACACTCCATTTTTCTAAACAAGCGCTCCACTTTTTTTTTTTATAAGAGGGGATAACATTATTCTCTGTAATGTATACAGTTGCAGTACGGTCTCTTTAATTGCAACTTTGGCAATGTCGGGTGGCCTCACTCACTTTCGATGGCCGGGCAGCCTCATGAATAAACAATGCAACGACAACATCCATCACCACCGTCGACACTAGGGACTCCACCTCTTCCGCACCCCAACGCTGCAGCTCATCGACCCTCCCTCGCAATTGCCACCAGATCCGGATGTACCCAATGCAATCACTACTACAGTACTACAACGCAGAAGCTTTCTATAAATCATAGGAATCTTTCTCTGGCTACTATCCCCATCATACTCTATGTGCTCTCCGCCTCCCTCTCTTTCCCTTTCAATATTCATTGAGGTCTCTTAGATCGGATCCCATCTCTCATTCAACCCATCAATGGCTTCTGTCACAAGATCCTCCACTTCCATCATCTCATCCTCGGTCCTCCCTCAAGCCTAATCAGGTACTCACAAGTAACGCTACTCTCGGTTTTAAACACTGACACCCGCTATCACCATTTCACCATCGCAGGTAACAACAAATACAAAATCATTAACCCGAAACAAGGCTCCAAACAACGGTCTTCCCTCTCTCTCCCCCCTCTCTCACAGAAATGGGTACAGTAACCGTGGATTACAGCAGGGAATCCCAATCCAAATATGACATACATATGACCATTTTGACAATGATTTTGGACAGGCATCTACTTTTGAATTCGTTTGTAATTGTGTTTAATTCAATTGATAATTGTGGTTGATAATAATACAATATTACCCTTTCCATTTATATATATATATATCGGCCTTCAGTGAGTCTCAAACCCTTCATTAGTAGAATCACGAGGCACCCTTCCAACCAACCAATGCAAGTTCACTTTTTTAACGAGTGAAGCTAACCTCATTCACGTTAAAGCAATAGAATAGAAAGGAAAGGCGGAGTGTACAAGGCAAACAAGCGTTCCCTCAAATCACCTAAATAGAGTGGACATCACTCCCCTTTGAATAATGCAAACAAGCGTTCCCTCAAATCGCCTTCGAGCCTATTCGATATAAACTGCCTGCCCTTTATGCAAAATCCGAAAGAGGATACTGTTGTTTAACTGAGGCATGCAACCACTCCTCTAACTCAAATCGGAGAGGAAAGGCTTCACTTACCATCTTTTACATGCTAAACTAGATTACTGAAATGCTAGATATAAGATGAAATTCCCATTTTACCCCCATCCACCTCTCTTAACCCCAAGGGGTGGGTGAAATGGCAAAGGTCTTGAAGAATAAATTCAAGCTCCCGAGTTCGAAATTGCAATTATACCAAAGCAATTAAAAAAAAAATCAAATGTTATCCAACAGTTGAATCACAATAGTTTTGCTCCACCGGTAACAGTGGAGTTTTTCATTTTCTACCTGTCAAAATGGAAAGACAGATTATAATAAGAGCGCTACGAAGTTAGTGAAACCTATATAGAAAGCAATAGAAAATGGCTATTCCTTTAACAATGAGGTGCGTTCCACCCGGGTTAATAATTTACACAGGTCGACTTAGATAGACCTCAATCCATGGCAACGGCTTATATATTATGGCAAAGGTTCTTGTGAATCACCGAGACGAGACAAGTGCAGATAAGCATCCGTTCCTACACGGATAAAGCACAAGTGTTAGCAAATGTTACACCAGACAGTAAACTATATAGTCACGCCCACTGGCTAGACAAGTAACTCGGTTGTTTGACCACAAAGAAGATTTTTTGCCTCGTTTTCAAAACCACATAGAAACCCCGTGGGAATGGGACACAAGTACATTCCCATATAGACCACATAATTTTTACTGAACGACATCTACTGAATAAAACTTACCATACTGGATCCAGTTTTGGTTTGAGGAACAGCTATGAGTCGGGATTATTAAATGACTTCTGATATAACACTCTCCAGGCTCTCAAATGATATTGTTTCTGGTAAACCCCTAGATGGCTTCCCTTATGAGGCAGCACCACTGCAATCTTATACAGCAGTCAACCCTTTAACTCATCTTAGATGCAATGTCTTGTGCCTTTTATAAAAGT
Organism: Escallonia rubra; assembly: GCA_033065855.1. Taxonomy (NCBI): domain Eukaryota; kingdom Viridiplantae; phylum Streptophyta; class Magnoliopsida; order Escalloniales; family Escalloniaceae; genus Escallonia; species Escallonia rubra. The sequence continues at coordinate 179,849 of JAVXUO010002782.1, read as the reverse complement.
TCTGGCAGTGTAGAGCAGCCAGGTAATTTATTATTCAAGATAAAAAGAAAGTATAATAAGGTTAAGACTCCAAGGACAACCGAATATATTTAATCTCCATCATCTTATCATATTTTCAGAACATACAAATGCAATCTACAAGATAACAAACCTCCAAAATAGGCATGGTTACGAAAAGAGAACCACCACCAATTTACGAGGAGGCATCAAATTACAAGAGCCATATTGTTGATTGAAAAAATATGATATTCTGCTTACCATATCCTTCCATGGAGATAATTTGCAGATCCCCGCCAAAGTACCGGGCATACAGGCGACTTATTGGAAGTCCATATCCATAACCAGCCATCGATGCCACATCAGCTGTTCCAAGATCTGAATGCTCAACTAAGGGGTTCTTTGCAGTGCTGTAGAGATATGTGAAAATTTTAGGGAGACCACTTCTTGGTATGCCACCCCCTTCATCAGAGACCTAGATATCAGACATTTCGCACTAGTTAAGCAAGCGCAAAGAACTGATCACATGCTTTAGCATGCAATTCTGATCCAAGTCGTAAGACAAAAGTATGTGAAAGAAGCGGTTAGCAATGATAAGCTTCTCATGACCAGAGGTACATTTCCTATCTGAAGCAACAGAAGACATACCTTAATGGTAACATCCTCTAAACCATCAGCAACAATAATTCGAATAGGAGGAGCAACTTTGTCAGAGTCCATAAACCGTTCTTGCACAGCACGCAAGGAGTTCTTGACCAACTCAAAAACCATCATATGTAAATGTGTTGGAACATACCTGTCATGAGAGTGGACAATTAAGAGCTCGATCTCGTGTATTTTCATCCAATTGAACTACATCAGCTATCAACTATTCAGCACACAGTAAGGTCAAAAATTACTTACGGAAATGTAAAGTCACGATCCCCATAAATACTGATGTCAGGTGCGCTACCATACTCACGTAAACAAATTGCACGTGCATCCTCACTAGCACTTCTGGCTACATCTACCGGGGACATTTTCGTGTGTATGTAACCAATGCAATCAGGAGGGGGATTGGGATCGTGCAATGCCACATGCTGCCCTGAGTTTCATCCAAATTTGAAGTATACAGTTTAGAATTTCACTTCAAGTGCCGGTGTAAGAGCATAACACAGTAAAAAAATTAAAAAAGAGATTAAGAAAAGCAACAAAGCATAACAAGTCGGCAAAAGGTCTAACCAATAAGCATACGAATACCAATTCTTGACATGTAAAAGCGATCCAGAAACTGGTGAATTTCATCCAGATCTTTGTAATCCATCTTCCGATTTAGAGCTTTCTTCAGCTGTTGGACGCCCAAAGCCATCGTGGGCACGACATTATTGTGTCTCACCTTGATCATCTTAATCATTTGTGTGAAGTCTATCTCATCATTCGTATCCTTGATCTCAGGAAAGGATCTCAGGTCACGGAAAGAATCAAAATACCAATCTCGCACCTGACAAGCAAAAACAATGAAATTAATTCCTACCTTAGCAATTGAGGTCCAATGCTCAACTTATAATGTTACATAGAGTGGTGCTATTTCTCACCCTCATATCTTATAATGACATGTGTACAGTCACCACATTTAACTACTTAAAGCAATAAAAAATCAAACATATCAATAAACCCTCCGTTTCATACACTGTGCCCCCCTTTAGCAAATTTCCAGGGTTCAGACATCAGATTGAACTGGGCAAAAGCAGTAATTAGACACCAATTAAGTAATGTTTGATAAGTCAAAAATACTACGAACAAAGTCACGGTTCACATGTTTAAACGTATGCCAAAATTTTCAAAAAAATTATGAAACATAGAGAGAGTAAATAGAACAAAACGGGCCTAAAGAGGAATTGGGTCAACATTTTTTACCTTCAGGATAGCGGGTTTCTCGGAGAGGCCGTAAGGGAGGGTTTCGAGCTCAATAGCTCGATGGGCAATCCTAATGGGGAGCTCCTTGTGGAGAAACTGGGCCGAAATCAGGAGGTTGCGGTTAGTGGGCCGGGAGCCGAACTCCGTCATGTAGCGGAGGCTGACGCCGGTCTGCTTCAAGTAAGCCCATCGGTGCACCTCCTCGATGAGGCTCTTCGAAAACGACTCGTGCAGCTTCTTCGCCGCCATGAATGTACGATGAGGTCACAAACACTGGAACATGCAAGCGCCTTCTGAGTGTACAAAGCGAAACTGACATCTCACATTTGGTATCAATAGCGGTATTATTGTTAGCCTTTGTTTTCTAGAGAGAGAAAATCTGCAGCTGCATCAGAAGTTTAGAGAGAGACGGGGACAGGTGGTGGGCAATTGGGGTTTCCGGAACTGCGGTTAAAGCGCCTAACCAGGGTTCCCTTTTGCTTTTGCACCTCCCGCTTTCGTCGCTAAAGTTCAAATCATCGTCGCTAAAGATGTTTTGGGAATTTCAGTGAAGTCGTATCCGAACCTCGAACAATTAAAGTTGAAGCTCAATATCGCTTTTTGGCCGTCTACATTCTTCCGACGGGTACTCTAAGATTTTTAAAAATTTTAGTTCTAGAAGTGAGCATTTTCTCCACGTAATTTATCTCGAGATGAGCTTAACATTTACGAGTAAAAGAGTCCCTTTCTTTCAATTTTTATCCTGAAAAATGTTAGCTTTTTGTTCAAACGTGGGGTGCAAAATGTTGGTAATGCACATCAACTTTTGGTAAGAGCAACGAAAGGCGCCCGGTGTTGGAATTGACATTACAATAGTCCTGAGGGGTGGGATCAAAACCACCTTCCATGAGTCATGATTTTATACTACAGAACCGCGCATCTTCTCCATCTAATTATCTCGAGATGGGTTTAACGTCTAAGAGTAAAAGAGTTCCTCTTTTTATATTTATCCAAAGATGTTAACGTTTGATAGGATAATTAAACACTACTACGTTCAGGTGTCGGGTGTCAAAATTAAAACACAGAGATGCGGAGTGCAAAATATTGGTAATGCACATCAACTTTCGGTAAGAACAATTAAAGGCGCTGGGGGTTAAAAGTTGAAATTACAATAGTCACGAGGGGTGGGACCAAAACATGACAAAACTTGGGGGGTGCCAGGAGCAAATTTAACTACTTGGCTCATTTTGAATTTTGGAGTGCTGTGACGGACTTGATTTAATAGGCTAGAAACGTGACACGTGTTGGATTGTGGCTGATGACGAGGAAAGAGAAGAAGTGGGCCGGCCACATTAGGCATTTTAGCCTGCCAAAGAAGACTAGCCCAAACCACGGTAAGGCCTAATGAGATTCTTAACCTCACTCAAATTAAGGACCATAATATGTTTTGTTATTTCACTCCGTTATGATTATATATATCGGAGCTGATTCATATCTACCGGTGGACATCTCTAACTCCTTGACTAATCGCTACTCTTAGTAACGGTTAACCTTGTCCCCCCTATTTTCCTGTATCCCGTCGCTATTTAAGATACCTTCGGCTCGAGTGGACCCTAACCGCTACTAAGTGCAGTGATTAGTGTACAAAATATCCAATCTGAGTCGTCCACAACCTCTAATGAACGGCCAGATCACAAGTGAAGAAATAATTATTTCTCTACAGGTAGATATGGATCACCCCTATATATATATATATTAGGCATTGCGTTTGTTTATGACTCCATCACACTAGTTTCGATGGGACAAGGATCTTGTATCGCCCTCTTTAGAAATCGTGACCATCAATGTTGTCTCTGTCGCTAAAATTCAAAGTGACAATCTTATGTCGCTGAAATACATTCAACAATATTTTTCTATCGGTGGAGAAGTACTGTATTGCAGAGAAGTATCCTAGTCTATTTCCATGACGCGGATATGATTATTATTAGCAATCCCTTTGAGTGTACGTCTGTTGCAAAAACAAGGATACCACAGAAAAATTTATGAGCTAATGAGTCTGTCCTGGCTATACAAGACTTCTGCAAAATTTGGTGAAGACTTTGACAAAAGGCAACAAAAGAGTTATATCTTGTGTACTGTCTAGTGACTGCCACCTAAAAATTGGACCACACCTTGAGCATCCCTTATTCTGCCATCAGGTAGCATTGAATGCACCTGGGAAATGAGCCCTAATTGTTGGGTAAAGGTCTGCATCCAAGCAAATGACATACTCTACCATGCATGTTCACAAAGTTGGCACCTTTAGCTCTGTTATAGGTCTTGCCCTTCTCCAAGTATAGCATGCCATTTATTTGTTTAACAAAGAAGCAACTGCAGACACAGAATCAACAATACTCATCCATTATGCTTTAAATTTTGAAAGAATTAATTTGACATATGGAGATGCCTCCTGGATTTGTCTAATTCTAGCCTCCTACTGATATTCAAATCAAAATTTCCCTTGCTAAAGCAGAAAAATAAACGCTATCCGATCACCCGGGAACCAAGGGGTGGCTTGTGTGTACGGGCTTTGGGGAACGATCTAACCATTAATGAAGTGATCTACTCCCTGCAAAAATATATCTGGATATTTACTTCAATAATTATGTGTCCCGGTTGCTTAGCTGTGCACGTCCGATGTGAGAAAGCCTTGATGAGGATATTAGAGGTGCCTCTTCATCTATATTCACGTCAGAGGCAAAATTTTTGCCTTTGCTTCCTCCATCATCGTTACTGTCGGGTATGTATTTGTCTGATGACTTCTTTTCCAACTTCCAGTCCTGTATTCAATGGAGAACATGCAAAAACTCTGAACTAAGACTTGAGCAACAGTAAGCACAAGGCAGCTTGTTAGCAAGTGGAGAATTAGCTTCTCGTGTGAGCAGATTTATGCATTTTGACAAGCTACAGAGATCAAGAATGATGTGAAAGCTGACCTTCGAAAGTCTTTCTGGAAGACTTTCAGAAGCAAGTTGAGATGCACGAACATCCTTAATCTTCAAGTAGTTGTACATGACTACGCCGCATAGCGCTACAGAACGATGTTAAAACGTTATCAAATTTTCTGTGGCTTAAAGATAGAGGAAATTAGTTATGATTGATAACTTCTAAGATCAAATACAAGAAATACCAAGTCCATAGCCAATAAGATTCAGCCCAGTGATCATGGACTCTGGGAATATTACTGTTGAAAGGGCTATAAGTATCCAATCTTTCAAAACACCAGCAACTCGAAAGGTAACAGCTCCAGTTCTACCGATCACTAAGAAAATTGAGATATTCAATGCTAAAGCACAAATAGCATTCGAGAAAAAGATCCAGAAATTGAATTGAATCTGTGACACTTTCATCCCAGGCTTCTCCAAGAAATACCATGGTATAAACAGAAATCCGAAACTGCATGAAGGGAATTTCATCAAAACTGAGAACTTTATGGTCATCAAGGTAAACATTAGAAAGCAAGAATCGTATTGTGATATGGAAAATGATGAAGACTTTTGCTATTTTGAACGCATTATGGTAAAAGCAATGACAAAACAATGTTCAAAACTAGCTGCACAAATAGACCCAAAAGGAGGGAGACAAAAAAATAAAGATATTTCCTAGCACAAAATCTTCACCTTTTTCTTTCAAGTTGCATAGAAGATGAAGAAAGGCAGCCACTATTTTTCTATTTAACCCTTTTTCCATTAACGACTCAGTAAGAAAGACTTAACTGAATGAGTTGAACGATGAGAATTATATGAGCCACAACTTGGATGGCCTTACCTCATAACTAAAGGGGAGGTTGACAGTGTGCCATGATTGTAGCTTACCATAGTGAACTACATGTATATATAAACAAATCAATAAACAAGTAAACATTAAACACATACGGAAAAGCATCTTGAAGAAATGCATGATAAAGTGATAATGGACACATATCCCCTTTTCCTAGTGTCAAACAAGGGGATTTGCCCACACACCCGGTACCCAAAAAATTTGCCAATAGCACTGAGCTTTGACTGGAAATTGAACAACCAGCTAACTGAAGGTAAGAATAATTACAGAGGCTGAACTGCTGGAGAGGGGCCAGAGTGCAGGTGGAGGTACTGGTTTCCTGAAGACGAAGAGGAATAGGAAGAGGAAGAAGAAAGAAATGGGTTTGGTCAAAGGAAACTAAAATGACTGATTTACCCTTAATTTCTAACAGAATACTTATCATCTGTAGTAATTTCTTGCAACTGCAAAGAAAGGTAAACTTTGAGTTATTGACAGCTAAATGGTAACGTCAGGGTTTTAGCTGCAATTTTGGGAAAAACACAGGGTTTGGAGTGCAATCAAGCCTTAAGCATATTAGGGATAATATAAGCTATTTCAAGTTGCCTAACTTGAACAATATTTGCATTGTACTACGTAATTCTTACCTTTTAAAGAATTTATAACTTGCTATATAAAAAATGACCCAAAAGAATTGAGATTTGGTACCTGCATGGAGCTACGTAATATAGGCTTGTAATGGGATTTAGAGTCAAACCCTTCTTTTGCAGAAGGACTTGAGTTAAGGCTAGCCTCAAAGCTTCTGCAAAGATCCCTGTAACCTGGTATAATGTACCAACTATATTGAAATGAATTTCCCCATACGAGGAAATGACAACTCCAACACTGACCAGCACCATGTTCAAGAACAAGTCCCACCTTAGTTTGTCGGTGCCACACAAAACAGCCATCAGAAGTGTTGCCACTGGCACTGTAACATTCAGAACGTCAAGGTAAGAATCTAATTTTCAAGTTTGGAAAAGCTTTAAGAAAATGATGTGAGCGCTATCTGAACCTACTTAGGGCTTTGAGCATCTGGATGAAGGCTACTGATATATGTAAGTAAGCAGTGTTACCAAACCTGTGGCAAGAAAAAACGAATTGAGGTGGAAGATATCATTTCTATGCTATGACAGAATGCAGAGTGCGTAGTAAAAGTTTTAAGAACGGTGTAGAGTAAGAAAAATATGTAGATTTATCTAGTGTTGTCAGATATCCGCCCGTTAGCAATGCAAGACTTAGTTCTTGAGAAGAATCATAAACGAAGGTTAAGATCTTGTGGAAGTATGACTTATCAGAATCCATAAACACTATCTAAGTGGAGCAAACACAAACTTGTCAGCCTGTTCAGATAGTTTGTTACCGGAGAAAAAGCTACGTCACTTGTGTTATAGCAAAGACAACCTTTTGGTAGCATCACTCTTACTGGGCTTGAGTTGTTATGACAAGGAAATAAAGGCATATCGTCCTAGGTATGGTTAGTCAACAACCACCTACAAATCAACTGCTCCAAAAAAAGAAAAAAAACAGAGCACAGGTCAATCTATGTTATTATGCACTGTTATGCTCTTCATGCAAGGTTGGAACTCTCAGCATAACCAACAACGTCAGTCCCCTAAACAATGGACACAATGTCTCCCTATATGTTAGCTGTTACTATATACACAAATAGCTTCAAAAAATGGCAAGGATTAGTCCTTGAAATGTAAGGAAACACTATAGAGTAACTATTCACAGACCAATTACGAAAGAAACATCAGTTCGAAAGTACATCCATAAGACCATTAGTGCAAACATTGGCAGCTTACCAAAGACTTCCCGCAAAGAAGGCACTTATGGGAATCACGCATGTGACATATCTGTCATTCCGCATTCAAAGTGAAACATCAAAAGTACAAACAAAAGGGGGAAATTTGGAAACGTTGACAAGGAGTGAATAAGATCCTTAAAGCAGAAATGAAACCACTTACATTCTAAGTGTCATTTTAACGGGAGACACAACCTGTCATTATAAACACATGAATGAATACAAGTTTCCAATAACTTTGGATGCAAATGCCATGCTTGTGTTGTCATGAAGAAATTGGAAGATGTGGGGAATGTAGTGGCTAGTGTATTGATTTAGCATGGGTGGTACAGCAACGAGGACGTAAGATCACTTTTCGAACAAAAACAGAAAAAACCAATTAACCTTAATTGACTTTCCCTCATCGTGTTCAATTTATGCTGTCTTTTTGTTGATAAGTACATGTATATTCCTGGGAAAAAATGCCAGAGGGGACGAATTGTGTACCGAAAGGCATACAAAATCAACTGACTATGCACCTCAGAAAGCTATCAAGAAACTGAAAAGCGGATCAATTATTTCCTTTGCCCCCAAAGGCGAGAGTTGACAAAACGAGAACCTTAATATTTCTCCAAGAATATCTTTACACCCTCAAAAACTCTACAACTCCTCTTTTTATGCAAAGACCAGCCCTGAGAAAGTCTACAACCGAACGAGGCACGCCCTAGAGATCTCCAAAATGCTGAAAACAAAGATCCCAAACACCACTTGCAGCAGAAGATGTCCCACCAAAAAATCCCAAACAACACTTTAAGGAAAAATGCATTCCTATCAACGTCAAGAGTGGTGAGATCAAGCCTCAAAGGAACACTCATTATCTGAAGCCTTGATTCTTAAAACCCCAGACCTGCTAAGTCAGCAACACTTAACGTGGGTTTGGCAAGAAATGCATTTGCATCAAATGACACAAATCTGCAGCTTCAACGATCAGCAATACCGAAAAATACTGATAAACTACCCATAATTGGAGCCAGAACAAATTGTCAAGACCATCTTATACAGTTATACTCCTCTTTAATTTCAACTATTCATATGACTATGTAAATGCCGCAACTCCTTTGTTCCTCCATCATTGAACCCTTCCTGCAGTATTCTGCATTTTCTAATTCGGTTAAGGGAGAAAGATTCAAGTAAGTATCATAAATACTTCCAGATACGAGATTCGAAGACATATTGTCCCTTTCTAAAGGTAAAAGCGACAATGTATCTTTGAGCCAACATTAACTAACAATTTTACAAGAAGCAGATATGTTACTTTATTACTAATATTTACTTTTTCCAGATTAGTAGTCAATATGCTTTCTTAAGTTTAAGACTCGGTAAAAAAAATTCTCCATCTTAAATAGCAGCAAGAAGGCAGAAACTTAATCACCAGGAAGCGACAACAGTGCCCGGACCAATAAAGAGTAATTTCTAATTGTATTTGCGAAAATAAATCCTCCTGGTCCTCAAAACAGACGAAGTGAAATAGAGAAACTAAATAGTTGCTCAATGGTAACTCATTTAGATAGTTTAGGGAGGATAATGCTGTATCACTTGTCTGCTTTTCTGCTGGAAAAGCCAGGTTACAGGACATCTACTAGCGATTGAGTTGCTAGGGACAACCAATATAAAGAAGTGAGATCATTGGGATTTCAGAAGAGAGCCATACCTTGAAAACACGAACAAGCAAGAAGGTAACCACCCCGGAAAATCCCATATGAATCATGGTAAGTGTTATAGGAAGTGGGAAGTTGAAGTACTTCGGAGAGAGAACCCACTGCAAATAAAAACATCGGATCATAAGTTACCTTTAACATAAAAAGAAATCAAGAAACATATTACACTCCATTTCTCCATGAAATTACTCATGGTATAACTGCAGATAGGGCATGTTATCAAATGTTTGTATAGCATAAGAACCTACAGCAATGTTCTGACATTTCACAAAAGGATTAAGGTATTTTCAGTGCATTATCGTGCCAGTTTAAGAGTGGACAAACATTCCATCCTTGCTTAAGCCTGATATAGCCAGTTGGATGTGGAATAATAGTAACACGAGAAGTCAAGAGTAGATGTCCAGCCTACTCCACAGTTGGAAGTCAGAAATAGATGCCATCCGTTTCTATACTTAATGTTAGCATGTGATGTTGTTGAGATATCAAGGTGAAGTACTAGACACTTTTATCGATGCTGCACATGATTTTCATATTTTTGAGATGGTGTTCTCTTAAATTCGGAAAAGCACAAAAGTTATACTCCCTTCCTGTAAAGCGACGCCTTTGATTTGTGACAGAACTATCCGATAGCTAGACGCATACCTTTATATATGAGCCAGAGGTTCAATTGCAATCTTATTTAACTTGTCAAGTAGTTCCTCTTTTGATCACCGTTAAAGAAATAGATATCTCTAACCATTCCAAATACTGTCAAAGGTTTGTCTAAAGAATCGAGGATGTCTCTCTGTTAAGGACCGAAAGAGTACATTGTAGTATGTGATCAATGATGGATTTACAAGAAAATCAGCTCCATTATACGAGAAGTGAGCATTGTATTACAGACCAAGTTATATAGGTAGTCCTGCACATAGATGTTCTATCAAACATGTAAGAAATCAAAATCAAAAAATTTAGATGGACAGAAAAAGGATTTCTCTAATCCCTAAATTCCTATATGTTGTGGGAAATTCAAAGCGCTCTACACTAAATTGTTGGACCAAAGCTTTCTCTTTAAAAATTTCCACTCATCCCGTAGTCAAGAATTAGAGTTGTAGTCCATAGTATATTTAGAAATACAAGTGAAAAAAGGTGCATTACCTTATTGTACAATATAACTCCAGACGAGAGCACAACATATATTAGTAGGTACAGGTAGGTCAAGAAAAGTGATTTATTGATCATTGCTATAGTTGAATTCTGCCACAAGCTTGCGATCTTTCTCACTTTCTGAACCTTAAAACCATCTGAATAAGGTTCCCACCTATAAAACAGAATAAAAGCTTCCTAGTAATCAGACCGGAAATTTGGTGCAATGTCATAGTGCCGGAGCAAAAATTAATATCAACATGTATCATTTGTCAAAAACCATCAAAAAACTGAAAAAGCGAACAAATTGAGCGCTGCCTTTGGGCTTGACTACTTAAAGCAGAACTGCATAAGGGTAGCTTAATTTTAATTACTCGACGCAGATGAGAAAGCTGTTAACATGCCTGCTAAGCAGGTACAGACGGTGTACCATAGACATGTAAAACGCAGGTTTCTCATTCATGATTGTGTATGCAGTATACTGAAATTGCTCCTATACACCGTTAGCACTCACTTCAGCATAACTAGTAGAAAATCCCTTTAACCTCAAAATAGATGCAACGTTTTCAATTGACCTATCTAGTTATCACACGCTCAGACATTGAATTTCTGGTAACCTTGAATCTCAGTCCGTCTGAAAACCTAACCACTGAACAGAATTCCCATCAATGATTTTTAACAAGTCAAGCCAAGCCCTTTCTTTTAGACTCTACTAACAATTATCCACAATAAGTGTGGCAAAATTCTGTAACATGCCAAACATAGGTAACATGATGATCCCACTCCAGAGCTGAACTAGACCACTCCAAACTGACACTGTTCATGTGAGACTGTCTGGAGCGTGTTGGTTTTAAAGTTATCAATTCCAAAACATAAATCAAACAAAGAATACTCCCTCTGTTTCGATATCTTTGTCCCCCCTGAATTTTTGATATCAGTGAAGTATTGTTTGAAAAGAAAAACTAAGGCAAGAACACTGACCGAAGTCACGTTTACATGTTCAAACTTTATTCCAGGAACTCGCAAAAAAGTCAAAAGAAAACAAAAAATATAAAACGGAGAAGAATATCACATTTTAGTCAGTAAAATTGTCCCTCTGCGTAACATTTAACAGTTGGATTTTGGCAGCAACATAACAAGCTCCATCTTTCCGCATAAAAAAGAGCGCGCGCTCGACCCGCAAAGATGCACACACACACACACATACGCAACAAGTAAGGCGAAATTCCAATAACATGCCAAAATCCACATCAAACCATCAGAGCTTTTTAGCATCAGTTTAATTGTCCCTCAGTATGAACTTAGTTGTTGAACTCTGCTACCAAAACATGCCAACGCTACCTCTATCTAAACACACGCACACACACACACAGTGATCTGGACTGGAGCACACTGAATGCCGTGGAAAACAAATAGATAGCTTTACCTCAAAGACTAATGGCGATCCGCAGCCGACGGTTTGTGCTTCACAGATCCCTATCAGCTAGATTTATACATGTATACACACACATATATAATATATAGTGTGTGTGCGTCTGTGTGCATACATATATAAATTATACTTATAGAGAGAGAGAGATTAGGGGAGCTGGTAATAAATGCTTAGGGCCTCTGCCAAAATCAGAAAATTTAGAGAGAAAGAGAGAGATAGAGCGCGCTCAGGCTGCTCAGCTCAGCTGTTTCTTGGCAGCAAGAAATCAAATCGGATTGGTCCCGAGGACGGTGGCCCCGTATCTAAGGACCTCCACTGAGCCCTCCTTATTACCCGAAGTTTTAGATCCTCTGTTTCCCTATTTAGGATGTCCTAATAGTACTATTTATTTTGGAAACAAATTGGTTGGTATCCGATCGGATAGGATAGGAGGAATCTTCTTCTTATTCCGTATATAGCGATAATTAATCGTCTCTAAATATTTTTAGTGACTTTTATTTAGTGACGCTCAAAAAATGCTGTTAATAATTGTCGCTGATAGTGTTAAAAGAAAAGTCACTAGAAACATTTAGCAACTTTTAGTTGTCAATATACACGGGGTTGGAGGAAGATTCCTACGGTCCGGATAGGGGCCAAAATTTGTTCATTTATTTTACTTCACTTACAAGTCGATTACTTGGCTTTTTTTACACGACGATTAACTATTCATGCATAAGTTTATGATTCTTAATGATGTATGTATTTACTTGTTTAGTTGGATATTTCTTACGAAGTTTGTGAATTCGTATGATGAATTCAATACAGTATCATATAAACTCACGAGTCAGCCTAGGATAATGCGATAAGAAATCTCAACATTCTTAAATGTAATAAGTTTGTCGCAAAGACATTTGCCAAAAAGTCAAAATGAGAAAAATTAAATCAGACGGATAAAGTGGCGAGAACAAGTGCGTTTACGTGAACATATTTTACACAAAAAATCTAAGTTTGTCCACTTGATTTTGAAATTTTGAGTAATCGAATTGTCAACTAAAAATAGCAGATATAGGTTTGGGCTCGGGTATGATTTGACTTCAGATTTTGGGTTTCTAAGGTGGCCTGTCCAGCCGTATTCTTCTACATGGAGCCTCTTGGGTTGGGCCTGACTCCATCAAAAAGGGCAAAAGGAGGCACATTCTTTCATGGATTATATGTACTTTAAATATATATATTTTTTGTTAGACCACTCGGTATGCAGACACCACATTGAGAACCAACTAATCCAGGTTCGAGCCGGACAGGACCACATGGGCAGCAGAAGCTCTCCCTACCAAGTTTTAACGCAACTGCATTCTCAGGGCTCGAACCCGGGACCCCTGGTTAAGTTAGGACAACCCCTTTGCCAGCTGACCTACGCGCTTGGTGGTGTACTTTAAACAATTTGAAATACAGTAAATCTCTCTTTACAAATATTGCTATCCTTATCTTTTCTCTCTTGTTGATGAAGCAATAAGAGTGATTCAATATTTATGAAGTTTGTATTCTAAATTTTGACTCTTAAATGATGTGATAAGCTCTACATCAAGTATGTTAAAACATAAGGATTCATTGATCTTAATTGCAAGAGCCATAATTAGTATACCTCATTTTAGACTTAAATCTCGGAATAAAAGTTATGGGAAGAGTAGCCGTACTTTTGTTAACGAGTATAGTGAAGCATCCGTTTAAGTTCAAACAAATATCATCTACAAGTAGGGGTGAAACTTGGGCTGGCTTGGTAGATTTCAACCCAACCCAACTAAATTTATGAGCTATTTGAACCCAACCCAGCCAACACAAGAAAATATTCGATTGGGGCAGTGGTAGCAGGCAACAGTGGTGGCCATTACCAGAGTTGTGATGGTTTTGGTTGCCGCTAACAATATCTTGTTTTAAAATTATTCAACCCAAATAATTCAACCAATCAAAGTTGCACCCCCAAACAAACGTCTATTATTCTCAACATCGATCTAGTTTAGTACATGAAACTCATCTCTTATGATTAACCCCTCAACAATAAATCACCCATATGCTTTAAAAAAAAAAAAAACCCTCTTTTTTTCCCAAGAAAAGAATGAACAGATTGGGTTGGGTTGATTGGGTACGTTGGGTTTGAAAAGTTGATGAAAAAGAAGTAAGAATAATTTTATTTTAGAACAAAAAATGAAGTAGTGATGGATGGTTAATAGCGACGGCGGCTGTCAGTGGTAGCGACCGACGGCAGAAGGTGGCACCAGTTGTCAATTGGTGATTGCCTGAGGTGACTACCCATGATGGCAAGCGAGCCTGTGGAGGTGGCGGTGGCCAACTATCGACGGGCGACACACACTAGCGGTGGTCAACGATGGAGGTGGTGGCAGACGGTGGGGAAGGCGGCCAGGAAGTCAAGACAAATGACGATGTAGGCGGCAGAGGTAGGTTGCGGCTACAGTCAGCAGCGAAATCCGCGTTCATTGCCGGAGGTTGCCCGCAATGACTAGTGGCAGCGACTGATGGTGTGACGGCAGGTGATGGTTCTTATTTATAGAGTTTATCAACAAATATGGATCTTTACATAAATGAATTCTAAAACCCAACCCGAGCATAACCTACTCTAACATAGAACCAACCCATCCAAAGGCATTCCGTAAGTAAGTGGGTTGGTTGGATAAAAGCCAAGATTTTCTTAAATTTGGTCGGTTAAACCCATGAAAACCCGACATAACTTGCATCCCCACCATTTGCAGTTACTTACGCCTATGCAGACCTTTTTTGTCGCCAGCTTGATAAAGTTTTATCACTCGGTTGCTTGAAGAGATGCTTAAAGTGTGAGTAAGAATTTAGACATTCTCTACTCATAATCGCAGACTACTATATTCTTCGCTACGCGGTGAGTGTATTGAAATATCTTTACCAGTACACTCGTTGAGAAATGTTTCGCGAAGAATATATTTACGTACAATTTTAAACTACCATATTTTAAATTGTTCTTCTGATTTCAAAAATATATCCTCTGCGTTGTAAAATAGTTTTGAAAACGCTAACTTGAGCTTTTGCCTCTAGTGTCTTGGCATCAAAATCTCTACACTCCATAAGCCCTTTTACTCTATTCATGCACGTTCAGAAGGAATTTGCATCTAAAGGCATGCAATGCAATGCTATACCAGACGTCTCAGTAGATGAAACTTTCACTTGTTTATGCAGTTTTGGGCTGTTATAATGTCTCGGTGAATTTTATGTTTTATATGATATATTTTATCCTTAATAATGTTCAAAAGAAATATATTTTTAGTCACTTTATAAGTTAAGTTATATGAAAATTCTAAAAACACTTAAAAAAAAAAATTTAGCCATTAGAAATGCTAAACTTACTAAATAAAAAAAGTTTTACGCTTAAAGTCAACACAATTAAATCATTTATTATCTATTGTTTTTAAAATTTCCCTATTTCCAAGTCTGGAAGCCACATAATGGAGAGAGGCACGTAGCACACCGTCTTCTCAGTCCCCCCACTGACCTTTCGCCCTCAACGCCACGGCCCATTGCCTCCACCGGCAGGTCCACCTCCGGCGACTGACATAGTCGCATAGACGATAGATTCAATCACGACAGAATAGTTAAAGTCGTGATGTATTACTCAAATCATCGATTCATTTATTCCTCCAGTTTTGCCGATTCATCATAGTGTATTTGCAATGAGACTCTCCTCATATTTTCTCTCCCAAATTATCAGTGTCTCGCCTAATTTTCTCCACAACAGTTCCTTTAGCTTAAAAATCATGAAAAACACTTTTTCTCCCAAATATAAAGCCACTATTCTTCCACTGATTATTGGAATTGCTCCATTGCCTCCATGCAGTCGCAAACCCTAATCTTCCACTTTAAAAGCGAAGTAAGATCTAGATTTTCGGTATTTATTCTTAGAATTTCTAATTCCATCCTTTTCGTTTTTGTTTCAAATTAGAATTTGATAATTGAGTTTTGGAACTTGCAAGTCCCTATTGAGAATTGAGGCCGCTAGTGGGATTCTTAATTTTAGATTGAGATTTTTTATTTTTAGTTTCAAATTGTAATTGCTACTCGTGGGGGGTGAGTGTATAGGTTTTCAGATTGAGGTTTGTTGGGATTTTTTATTTTAATTTTGAGAGATAGACAATTGCTTTTTGTGGTTGCAATTAGGAAGTAAGAATTTGTCATTTGGTAGAATTTAGCACTGAATTTAGCAATTGGAGTTTGAGAATTTGGAACTTTCACGAACAAGTTGAATATACTGCCCATCTAACGGATTGGGAAGTTCGAGTTGTTGGATTGGAGTTCTTGTTTCTTGTCCCTTTGGCCCATGTTCATCAGTTTGTTACGTTTAATTCATTGACGAAGGAATTTTAAGAAGAAAAAAAAATTGGCTATTAAGTGATCACCTTGAACTAAGTTACTGACTCCGCCACCGGCTATAATCCAACATAACAGACTGTATAAGTATTAACTATGAAGCACATCAACCATCCAATGAAGGGAATATCCTACAAACTGGTCAGGATTTGGTACAAATATGTAAGTTGGCCAGTCATCAAGAGATTAAATCTCATTATCGGCCTGATGTGACCCAAATCACACACACACACCCACGCGAGCTCAAATTCAATACTGGGATGGGATCCCACTCTCCTAAACAATCCCCAAGCGACAACCTGATGGAAACCACCAACCAACCACACCCTTTGGGTTAAATAGCTGAGATAATGCACCCTCACCTACTGCAGTTCCTGCAAACATGGCACCCCCCTGCCTGCTCAACATTGCAGTTCATACCTCTTTCTTTCCTGGAAAAGAGACTCACTTGGTCACAATAATATATAGAACTTTTTGTAACCTCCAAATATCGCAATCTTCGTGAAACTCAAACTTTTCGGTCAAAAAAAAAAAAAAACATTGCATGAGAGTAAGTGGCGACTCTGGAAGGCTGTGGTTGAGTGCTGCCCCTTTGAAGATTAGCAATTTTTTGCGTGCGGATATTCGCGCTAGAGTCATTTTCTTACGGGAAGCTGAGAGATGTCTCAACCACTATAGGCTATCACACCCGTCTCTCTTGTGTTTCATTCGTCTCGAATTTTGTCAAGCGGCTCTCGGGTCATTCATGTTGAAATCGCAACATTTTTGTGTGATTTTGTATAAGCAAGGTATCAGATCAAGAGAGCCATAATAGCCATACTATTGGCCGAGTTCCAACAATGTCAAATATTACACAGCTCATTGGCTTGATTAATGAATGATTAGTCTATGTTATTAGGTATAGCAATACAAAATTCAGAAGCAAATCTTCTGCAAGTACCACGTTATCCATGCTCAAACTATGTTGTTACACGCTTTACTAACAACCAAATGCTTTGGACCATGTCTCATATTTTTTGACTCAAATTTATTAATGTGAGACCTCGGTCCCATTAGACTGTTGGCCTAGAGTAGAGACACAAGGAATTTGAGACCCTTCCCAGAAGGTGGGTGGAAGCAGGTTAGGAATCTTACAGATGATTATAAAATGCCTACACAACACACGGGCAATAGAAATGTCTTAACTAATTCTTGATTGGAACTATACTGACTTGAATCGATGAATGAACGCTATAAACCGCGGAGAAAGTACGCATTCGTAGATTGATGGCGCGATTTATGTAATACTAGAGACGTCTCGTGATATGTAGAGAGGTAAATACTAGTATATGAATAATCTGAATCACGTCAAGCGACGTGTCACTGTACGACAAGTCATTAGATATTTTCTCACCTCGAGTCTAGAGAGAGGCTTCATCCCAGGCCAGGGTAAATGAAATTCTTTTTGAGTAGGACCGGAGCTTCATGAACCGCGGATAAAGTATTCATTCGGAACTTGACGACACCATACATGTACGTTATATTGGAAACGTGGCATACTATATGCAAATGTAGGTAATAGTGTTTATCGATAATTTGAATCACGCCACACGTGATGTATCCCTCATACGACAACAACTGAATATTTCGTCCGAGTCTGCCCGAGCTGACGCAGCAGAGTCATGGACCGACATATAAATGAGCAAAAGGGCTGTGTCGGTCGGTAGTAATAAAGGCATATGTAGCAGTGACTGTGCGTTACGTGTGAGCTTGAATTGGCACTTTCAGAGAAATCCAAAACTCACTTTTTGATGCTCTTGACTCGTCGGTGATGGTAATCATGCTCCAGAAAAGCTTTGACCACTGTCCTCATCTCCCTCCAGTCTAATACATGAGTTGCATGAGTTTTGTTCTTTTTCTCGGTTTTGAATGGGTAAAAAAGGGGGCCAAATGCCCAGATCGCGTGCATTGTCTTCAAAACGTGTTGTAGGAAGATCGTTGCGACTCTTCATCTAACCATCTGTCGCTAGATATACATGAACCCTCCACAGAATTCTTAGAATCACATATCTAGTGTCATACTTAGCGACCGAGAGTTGTAGCCATTTTTCTATAAATTGAAGAGCAGTTAAAAATTTCCTTGTTTGAGTGTGTTTAAAACAAAAATAATGTAAAATGAAAGAGTTTATATTGCACGGTCTCGAACTGATGATTTTCCGTAGGATTGTTGGATCAGGAGAAGGGGGCTAATGTGGTAAAACGAGAGACAAATTAAGAGAGACAGGAGATCATTTTATTATATGCTCAACATTTTTAGATGCTCAGAACTATTAGTTTTGGACCATCTAATATTTTCTAAGATAGAAAGATACAAGTGAGGATCGGAAGGGTCAATATCATCTATACGTTGGTATGCATTGCAAAAAAGAGAGGCAAACGATTTTTTCCACTTCTTTATATGCTTTTTCGATTTTTCTTTGTTGTTAAAAATGTACTACAAGTGTTGACTTTTAGCAACAAATAAGAGGGTGGATTAACGTTCTTATCCATATTGAAAGAATATGAAAATCTAATTTTGACAAAAATAAAGTCTTATCTTGGAGATTATTTTTGCTGAAAAGCTTTATATTGAAAAACTAAAGTCTCGCAATTTATTCCTTATTGATCTCACGTCAATATTTTCTCAATGTTTACGAAACACACCTAGAAATTTGTAAAAAGTCAAATGAACATAATTAATGGAACAAAAGAGTAATTTGGTTCGTCATTGATGTTTGATTTCCACATGTTTAATAGTATACGCTTTCTAAGTATTATTATAATTATAATACTCATCGCCCATAATCAGACCATCTCAACCTCAAAAGCATTTGTCACTCAAACATACTCTCAAGGCAAAACACATTAATTGAATTAGTCATCTCTTTCAAGTAACACACATGTTTCATAAGGTTTTCTTTAATGCAAGCCTGCAACTTCTGGTATACCACACACACACACGCACACAAAACACTCCCTTTCCCCTCCCCCCCCCCCCCAACCCACCAAGTTACCTCTCATCATCAGGTCCTGATGGATACCAAACTTTCAAACTCCGTTAATTGGTTGTAGCACATGTCATTGGATAATAATTTTAGTTAGTACTTTCCGTCTTCTACCCATAATTAAATTTATTTAATTTTTTGTCGTCCTCTCCCTGGATAGTTTACTGCCAAGGGAAAAGAAAAGGTTAGTATCTTAGAGGATAAGACTAGCTTCTCCACCAAGACATTGTACCGGTTAAGAGACTATAAGATATGTATGAGATTACTTTAAAACGTTGCTTAACATTAGAATCGTACGATCGTGCGAGAAATGTACAAACGGGCAATAAGGTGACTTACTTTTTCCCCGAACGATGTATATTACCTTATGCTACCATGACCGTCAGCACAAAGGGTGCGGACACACACTCTCCTCCATAAGTTAGATACCTTGGAATCAATTCATTACCCAACACCAAAGAGGATAAGAAGTTAGATGTCTCCAAGGATGACACACACAGTACTGCAAACATTGGGCTTGCTTTCATGTTGTACTCATCAAGCATACGTTGCTTCCCCGCACCACCATGATTCCTCCCTACACCACCATGATTTTTCTATACTTTACTTGCTACAATTATTGCCCAGACATCATGCTATGCTGTTAGGATTGTTCAGAATTCCATAATAGGAGTTTAGCAGCAGCTTTTAGGTAGATATATATGTTGTCTACTTGTCTTTGGTAGGTACTAATACAGCAAAATACTAATGTTGATCCATGCCCATCTTCCTGCAAACGAACATTAAGGACACAGTTATAATTTCATGGGAAACACGAGGGGTATTTAAGGCTATCACAGAACTGGTATGGTGTCCAGTCTGTTTCTTTGACTATCCAGCCTTCCTTGTTTTTACATATCCCCAATCTCATTAGTTTTTACTTTATATAGTGTTCAAACAGAAAGTCTCAGAATTCACAAAACTCAAGGAGGAAGTTGTTTTCGTGAATTTCAAAATGTAACAATAAATGAGGAGCCTTAGGTAACACCTAGTCTTTAGGCTAATTAGTTATTCAGTCTCTTCATTTGACCTTGCAAGTTGCAACCTTAACCATCACTTTGTAATACTAAATCGCATTTAAAGCATTCCTTAATCACATTGATTACTTGTCTCCTTCAATCATAATCCTTTCTGATTCCAAGTTGATGTTTTGTGTGTTGATTATACCTGTTGACAAATATTAATTAGGGTAATGGAGTTAAAGAAATACTAAAATATCACAAAGTAAGAAGATACTTGCCTCCAGAAAAGGTCAGATTTGAGTTTCTGATAATCAGTCACTGTCATCTTCAAGGAGCTACATTTTTTAAATTCCCCCAAGGGAATTTTTCTTTTGCAATTTTCATGCTTCTGCTTTACTGTAAGTGAGGCATTACCTACCACTGATAAGTCCATGCCTTCTTATTATCCCCACCTCACACCATTCCACACATTCCAGAATTCCATGTGCATTGGTGTCTGCACTCTGCAATTCCCTTCAACTTCAAAAAAACCCTTCCTTTACCTCCTTTAGTTCACCTTTTTTCTTGAGGTTCTTGATACATAGACACCCATTTAGGCGATAAACGATACCCAGAAGGGAAATTGTAGAAGGTTGTCATTTCCTGTGATTCTTGACAATGGGATTAGTTTTCGAGTGTTCAAATGGGTTTCTATCCGCACGGGATTAAGTGCTGCTTATATTGGAGATCTGGGGAGTAGAATTTGATAAGTTCTTCGGGATTTCTGGACGCTGTTCACTCTAAATCTCATCTCATCGCATAAAGGTAAAAGCAGGATCTCTTACACACAAGACTGTGTTATTGCACATACATGCATTAAAGGATTTGAAGTACATTGTTGTATGCCTGTTATGAGCTAATCTGTTTAGCATCATCTGTTACTATAGGAAGATGTTACATATCTACCCTGTATCTCTTGGATTTCTTTGATTATATTCCCTTTTTTGGTGTATTTTGTCTTGGCTTTATTTGGCTTTTAAAAGTATGGCAGTGGCCAAACATAAGCAAACCACTTACGCTCCTTCCTTCCCTCCCTCTCTTCTGCGTCTGTTTAGCTTCTTCTGTTGTTACACAGATGTGATAGACGTATTTTGCTCTTCTTTTTCAGTTGGTTTTTGAAACATAAATGAATATCCTGTGCGCAGGCTATTCAGCGTATGATTGCTCCACTCTACACGCTAGTTATTTGGCTAAATGGTTTCTGTTTAACACTTAATTTGGCTCACTGTTCTGAATTAAACGATGTGACTGAAGAAGGAAAGGGTTAATCGGTTAATCATATCGAAGTGTTGCCATCACCATGTATCTTCTCAACCAGTAACATAGTGGAAATAAACATCTAATTTGTTACTGCCTGTTGATGTTGAAATGCATAATTACTGCATATGCGTACAAGCAATGTCAATAATCTTATTTTGAATTTGCAGGCATCTCAGCATCGACAAAATGGCTTCTAGTCTCAAAACTGAGCTGACAAAGAAAACTCCCATTTTACATCTTGAGGTGTGGATGTTATTAGCAATCTTTGTGGGAGTATTTACTGTGGCCATTCTCTTGTTGCTCCCATTCTGTCATTCAAGAAAGAAATCAAGGAAAGCTAGTAGTCTTCCTATTAGCCTAAACCAAAATGCATCAAGTGAAATCAAAGAGATAAAGATTGATCTAAATTCAGCGACCAACTTTGTTGGCCATAAGGGGGATTTCCTCTCCCTAGAGGACAAGTTCAGTGACGAAAACTCTGATAAGCATTTGGTGCATTCTAGCAATGAGAAGACAAAGAATGCTGATAATAGTAGTCAATCAGGATCATTTACTCATTTAGAGAAAGATGATGCTGGGTATGTATCAGGAGAACATGGGAGTGCCGAGAAAGTTAATTTGCATACTTTGACTATCCCTTCTCCTCTGTCTGGGCTGCCTGAGTTTTCTCGCCTTGGTTGGGGTCATTGGTTTACATTAAGGGACCTAGAAGTTGCAACAAAGAGGTTTTCAAAGGAATACATAATTGGTGAGGGTGGATATGGAGTTGTATACCGTGGCTATCTGATGAATGGATCTCCTGTGGCTGTTAAGAGGCTCCTAAACAATCTGTAAGTTATTTAAAGAAAGCTCCGTTTAGTTGCTACTTGCTACACAACTTCTGTCCTGTCCTTGTTGCCTAGTACAAGTCTGATGTCCTCCTTCATCTTGCCTACAGAGGACAAGCGCAGAAGGAATTTACTGTCGAAGTTGAGGCTATTGGTCATGTGCGGCACAAAAACTTGGTTAGACTTCTTGGGTACTGTATTGAAGGAACCCACAGGTACCATATTACTTCAAGTTTGCCCTTTGATTTTTGGTATATCTAAAATGAACATGCAATCTAGATAATTGCCAAAGACCTTTCCTTCAGGCAGGAATTAGCCTTCGACCCAATGTTTGGTTTTCATTATTTTGCCTCCTCACTTTAGATGACAAAACAAAAACATATTAGTCGACATGACCGTGCCATTTTGTTATTTTCATTTTAAGCGTATAGAGTGGAGCACTAAGACATTAAGTGTTACATATAGAACTAAGCATTAAGACAACCTATTCAGAGAGGAGGATTAGCAACAATGTCATTAATCATTATTATTCAAGATAGCTGTAATAAAGGTACATGCGATCCTATTTACGTTTATTTAGTGCACTTTCAGGTTGAATAAAGGCACGGTCCTTTTGCTAGATAGGCGCCCTTATGTAGAGTAAAATGTAGTATACTATCACTCTCATTGTTCAACTGAAATAATTTACTCTCCCAAAGTATATAAACTTGTTTCTCTGAGATGACATTTGTAATGAATCAAGTACTGGAAAGGTATCAATTGGCTTGGATTCTGCGAGTTTGATTTAAATCTGTGACTGTCTTGTCAATTTTAGGCTGTTGGTCTATGAGTATGTCAACAATGGCAATTTTGAGCAATGGCTTCATGGAGCTATGCGCCAATATGGATCTCTTACTTGGGAGGCTCGCATGAAAGTAATACTTGGCACTGCTAAAGCGTAAGTCCTTCTATAGCTTGATTTAAGATCTTTACTTGCCAATGAAGTTCATGTTCCATTTACACTTATTTATTCGTCGCAGGCTTGCATACTTACACGAAGCGATTGAGCCAAAAGTGGTGCATCGAGATATCAAGTCAAGCAACATACTACTCGACGATAACTTCAATGCTAAAATATCTGATTTTGGTCTGGCCAAGTTGTTAGGCGCAGGAAAGAGTCATATTACAACCAGAGTTATGGGTACTTTTGGGTAAGTATCGTTCTCACGGGCTGCTGCAACTTCATTTATCCCTGGTTGACTTTCTATAATGAAGATTTTTGAAAGCATTACTGCATCTTCATTAACCAAAACATACCCTAATCAAATTGGCAGATATGTGGCTCCAGAATATGCAAATAGTGGCCTCCTTAATGAGAAGAGTGATGTTTATAGTTTTGGGGTTGTGCTTTTGGAAGCAATCACTGGTAGAGACCCAGTAGATTATAGCCGCCCTGCAGATGAGGTATGTAATTACCTAATCTATTGTCAGTTCCATGTGTGTCTGCGACTGAAATGTTGTTGGGTAGACAGCTATTGTTTTCTTCTGCCTTTCTCTTACAACTTCCTCAAGTCCAGTTTAGTTGTTTAGTATACTGAACTCCAGAACAAGTATGCTCTAGATTTCATTCTATACTTGAGTAATTGAGATCAATCTCTTAAGTAACTGAAATTGAGCTTAATGATATATTTGGTTTTCACTTTTCAGGTAAATCTAGTCGACTGGCTCAAAATGATGGTTGGCAACAGGCGCTCAGAAGAAGTGGTTGATCCTACCATCGAGACCAGGCCATCTAAAACTTCCCTTAAACGAGCCCTTTTGACTGCTTTGAGGTGTGTTGACCCTGATGCGAACAAGAGATTAACAATGGGTGAAGTTGTCCGCATGCTTGAATCAGAGGAATATCCTTTATCACGAGAGGTTTGATCTCTGACTCTGGTACACTAAACTGCTGTTTCAAGTAATCCTGTTCAATACTGGAGATTTACAACACATAGCAACACACTGCAAATTGGACATTACCTAGTTCGGTGACCCATAACACCCCCCCCCCCCCCCTTCCCACGCCCCCTGGCCCCCATCAATCACCACCCACTCGTAAAACATCGAAAACCCTCTCTCTCTCTCTGTCTCTCACGTGTGGTGTTGGGGTTTAGGGTTCGAAAACAGAAGCAGCCTGAGTTGCTTCTTTATGATTTCGCCTTTTGAGTAAAAATTATGTGCATTCTGCATGGTAATAGGGTGAATTGGTTGGGATCTGGCTTATGTTTAATCTTCCTAAATGACATTTGAAAAGTTTCTGTTGGTTGACTCTTTTAACTTGCTTGGATGGTCAGGGACGAAGACACCGGAGAAGTCAAGCTAGTGCCATGGAAAGCGAGCCTCTGAGGAAGAATTCTGTCATGGATACGAGTAAAAATCCAAACTTGAGGACAGAGAGCAGAATGCATGAACGGGCATAGACCATGAGGGCAAGTCTTATATAGGATCGAGCAACGCAAGCGAGGAGTAAATTCTGCCTTTCTTTCCCCTCCATGTCTGCCTCAGTCGAGGTCAGACGCTAGCCTGGAAGCAAGCTGTTTATGGAACATCGCAGTATCCCCCCTGTAAATGTTAAAGAGAGCGTTATTCTTGCATGAAAGTTGCACTTTTTTGAATCCCCCTGAGATTGGTGGTATGTACAGCAGTAGAGGTTTTTCATTTCTTCTTTTTTTATGTTTGTTCTCCCATTGTTAGCGCTCCAAAATTTAGGTAAAGGAAATCTTTCTTCGCTTTCTTCTCAACATTATGGACAGAAGACAATATGAGAAGTTCAAGCCTTCTCTTTTTCATTAGTGGTTTATGTTTTGATTCTACCTTAAACTCCTACCCCAGCAATGAACTGCTTGGTCATGAGTAGAATACTGAAATATCTGGCAATGGTATGGCCAATATGTTGGACACTCGAGTCATTGGAGTCAGGCTTTTCGGATGGCTGCTTTGACTTCAGCTCTGCACTGGTTGATTTTTCTTCTTTTCACATTGGTCTACTGACAAATTCTACCAAAGTTTTGACTAAATATGAGAACCACCGTCCAACAAAATATCCATGGGGCCGGCACTGCCTCTCGTGCCCATTTTATATTTTATTTCCACCAAAAATTCAGGCAAACTACTAAAAAGGGAAAAAGGCAACTGACCCTTCTCTTATTTTGGAGGGAAAAGTGGGGAATGACCCCCTCTACTTTACACGTCGTGCGTTCTGTCCTCCTCCACTTTAAATTTAAACATTAAACTCCCCACAGTTTAAAAAAATGGGCACATTTAATTGACAGTAACAGATCTTTGTAAAATACCATTTTTATCCTTCCATATAACCTTCAATTTTTCGGGAAGCATGCCCAAACCCGTGCCCTTCCCTTCTTCTTCATGTTCTTCACTCCTTTCCCCTTCCCATTCTCTGCATTTCCCCTTCCCCTTCCCCGTAGTTGTAGTTGTGATTGCGATTGGTG
Organism: Escallonia rubra; assembly: GCA_033065855.1. Taxonomy (NCBI): domain Eukaryota; kingdom Viridiplantae; phylum Streptophyta; class Magnoliopsida; order Escalloniales; family Escalloniaceae; genus Escallonia; species Escallonia rubra. Next base: position 154,073 of record JAVXUO010002782.1, on the reverse strand, counting down.
GCGGTTGGGTGTCTAGTGACGGGGCCTGGGAGTCATGGTTGTCGGAGATGGTGATTGGGAGTCGTGGGTGGCCGGTGTAGGTGATTGGGTTTTGAAGATTGGGTTTGGTTGTGCGGCCACGCTGATGGTTTTGGATGGCCGATTGGTGGCCCACGGCATGCGACAGGAATGGTGGTTGTGCGGCGGCGTGTGTGGGTGCCTGGTGGAGGGACTGCTCCGACATTGGCCGTGGGTGGGCCAATCGATTGGTGGCCGTAGCGTGGTTGGTCGATTGGTGGCGAGCAAGTGTCTGCGGCGGACATATGGGGACTCGGGTGTGCGGTGGTGGAGATGGTGACCGGAGCTCCGACGTCCGTCACTGAAGGCTACTCTGACTCCGGGGCTGTTGCGGCGGCGTGGTAATCGGTGGTAGTTGAAGGCTACTTTGATGCCGGCGCCGGTGTCGTTCCGGTGGTGCCGTGGTAAAAGGTAAAGAGGAAGAAATTGAAGAGCCAGGAGAAGGGGCAAAATTGTCATTTAAAAAAGAAAAACTTTAGTCAGGGCATGTGTTGACCACGCGCTATTTAGTTTAACAGTTTCCGTCAATCGTGCCCATTTTCTTAAACTGTGGAGGGGTTTAGTATTTAAATTTGAAGTGGAGGGGGGCAAAACGCACAACGTGTAAAGTAGAGGAGGTTATTCCTTACTTTCACCTGTTTTGGAAGACAATTTGATAAAATCCCAGATGGTAGAAGTTCTTGTCGAGTACTATTACCATATTATTATTATTATTAGCACGGAATGCATATAGAGTCTTGTCCTCTTTATTGCATTCTTTTCAACCAATTTTCCAACTTTTTTAAATTTGCTCAGCGCGCATTGGTGACAAAATTTAGGAGTTCAGCGACGTAAGGCATGCAACCCTCTTCTTGGGACTATAGAGACTAGTGTTTATGCAGAGAAACGATCCAACTAGTTGAGCTGTCCATGCAGTTCTCTTTGAAAAAAAAAAACTAGTTGAGCTGGAGTCCTGAATAAACAAGTCAAGTTTGAGCAATGTAGAGCTTACCAATGTATTGTTTCGAGGCATACAGAGAAACCAATTTTAGCCAGTGGACAACTCAACCGTTTGACAGAACGCAAGATCAGAATTGGCTGATAAAACTATACTTCCATTGTAAACAACAATTTAAAATACACATGATGAAACTGAAGACGAAAAAACAATGTCAAAAACAATTAAAGAACTCCAGGGAGGCTCTTCTAGCCAGTATACAATCCAAAACTTTTAGTACAACACAAAAAGAAATAAATAAATGTAGCAATGCCACTCCTATCAGCGCATCTGCAGAACAGTAATTCTTTGCATTACGAGGGATAAATGACTGAATTCTTCGATATGAAGACAACCAAATGAAGACACATGATCTACAGCAACTTACTACACCAGAGACATTAAGGACATGTTTTTGAGGAGAGGTTGAAGAGGGAGGAATTCACAAGTTCTGCGCTTCACTTGAAGGTCCAGATCGAGCATTTAAAAGAGGCTGGAGCGCTTTAACTACAATGCTCATGTTTGGCCGAAAATCAGCTTCATATTGAACACACAAGGCAGCAACGGCAGCCATCTTCTCCCAGCAAATTGAATACAGGCAAAGCATGAGAAGAAAATCAGATCAATCAGATAGAGGTTCTAATTCAGACATGGATAGTTATTGGGACAACAAAACATTGTTATGTCTAGAAAGGATGAACAAGATATGCATGCATGCTACAAGTCATTATCTATTTAGTACAGCAATAAAACAAGTCAATCGTCCAAAATGCACTTCGGATTACCTTTGCAACTGCCTTGGGAGGGTATTCGCTGTTCAGTCTAGTGTCAACGCACTGCTTCACCTTATCTTCGCTGAGTTTTGGTGTTGCCTAAAATACCACCCACATGCAAAGGTATAAGTTTTATTCACAGAACATACAAGACGAAGCTCAGAAATAAGCAGTAATATTCTGTCACGATGAACTAAGATGAAGTAAGTACCCATGTCACAAGACTCTGCTGTCCACGTGGCAATGTATGGTCAACAGGCTTACGCCCAGTCAAGAGCTCCAGGAGGACGACACCAAAGCTGTAAACATCACTCTTTGAACTTAGCTGCCCAGTCATTGCATATCTGGCAAATGCATAAAAAAGATCAGACCAGGTAAGAAGCTTCAGGGGCCAACCTCACAAAAAATCGCAGAATTGATCTTATTACGCCGCGCATTGTTTTCACTAAATGCCTTTTTATCCAAAAAATAGAATAGCAATGCAGCTAAGGAATTGAACCTGAGCAAACCTAATTGTCTAGGAGAAAGACTACAAACATGCTACTGGAAAGTCTTCTGTAAAAAAGCTTAACTTCTTAGTTTTTAAAATTCAAACTGTACAATATAACCTTCGTACACTGCAGGTGGTATTTTCCGCGAATGTTATATACAAGTGCTTTAAGGACACACTGTTGCTGTCGCTTCTGCTCCCAGCCATAGCTCTATGGTCTGGTCAGCAGTCTTGAGAATTTAATCGACTGTCAAGAGTGTCAGTCACGTGCATATGAATATTATGGGCCACGAGGGGGCCAAATACCTGAGATTGATAGGTAACAAACAGATCCTACCATTTGGTCACTTCATCCTCTGAAACCACGTATCCGTCCCTTATTTGTTTCTTATACAAGGTAATGTGACAATTTTTTTTGTTAGGGAAAGATTCTTAAGACAAGACTTTTAAATTATGCCATCAACATTGTTTCCTATCAAGTATAAAGTCCGTGGTTGGCACTTGGCAGCAACAAAAGGTAATTTGAGCAGAATTGGGGAACTTAATCACTTGCAAAAGAAGGTAATTTGAGCAGAACTGAGGAAGTTAATCACTTAGACACAAAAAAGCATCTACAAGATCCAAAGAAGAGCTTACTCTGGAGCGTGATAACCGAAGGTTCCCAGAACACGAGTGGAATGCAGACGTGCTGCCGCATCAGGAGCTTGATTTGACAAATCAAAATCCGCAATCTTGGCGACATCATCATCAAAAAGTAAAACATTGCTAGACTTAATATCACGGTGGATAATATGAGGCTGCACCTTTTCATGCAAGTATTCAAGTCCCTTTGCAGCACCGACGGCAATTTTAACTCTTTGGGACCATGATAAAACTGGACCTGGCTGTGCACCTTTGACACCTTTTCGTCCTACATCCACAATTTGAACATTATCATTTGCATCACCGAGGATTTGTTATACTCCATTACTTGAACAAAGCAGTTAGCTAAGATGTTGGAACATAAACAGAAAGGGAAAAATACCAATGGCCGTCATAATTCAGTTTGAAACTCGTGCACAGTACCTATAGGTAAAAATGTGAATGAGACAGGATACCCTTTCGACAAACAGTTTTTGCTCGTGAAGGGATATTCAATCACATCAATAAACTAATTTGTGCTGCAATAAAACGTAAACAGTGTTAAATTCCAGTGGACTAGCTCCCTAACATTGAAGATTCTTTCAACCCTCCCTGAGCTACTGGATGTCAAAACTATATCTTAGGCAATTATAGTTGGAGATATATCTCAGTTGGAAGAAGAATATTTGAGCACGTGGGGTATTCTACATGAACAGGTATTAGACACTTAAAGTACCAGTCAAGGTAGTATTCTTTAAATGGATAGCCTGACTCAGATATTCAGTAAATGAAAGTTGAGGCAGAGGCTTCAGATTCATGAAGTGTTTATTCCAGGAACTAGGAAAATAGTTTATCATCTTCTCTAGCTTTGCTTGTAACTGAGTTTATGCATGCTGTTCCCATCTTTGCATGGCGTGATTTAGGGAGTACAGTGGTAGCCATGATTTGGATTTGGGAAAGGGCCCTTGTAGTCGATGTGAACCAATTGGTCGGAGTAAAGGAAGATCATTTGAAGAGGCTTATCTATGAGCTGAAGCATTTTTCTGTTAAGCATTTGTCTTGTTGAATTATTGAGACCTTTGCCACTTAATTGTTTACGAAGGTCACCCAAAACATTCTCAAATTTAATGTTTGTGCAGACATTGTTCACAACAGAAAAATTGGACATCACTTACCATGAAGAATATCATGAAGGGAACCATTTGAAGCATACTCGTAAACAAGGACACGAAGACCACCGTCCACAGAATAACCAAGTAACTCAACAACATTGTCATGTTTAAGCCTTGAAACCATTGAAACCTGTAATGACACGAATCAAATCCCAGAAAATCCATATGGACTCCTGAATCTCATGCAGCTCTATCATATATAGCACATTTTGTAAGCCGAACCTGTGCTAAAAATTCTTGGTCTGGTTGTTTACTGGAGTCCAATTTTTTAATGGCTGCAGCCTGCCCACTTTTTAAGATACCATGGTATACTCTGCCATATGAACCCTCACCAATCAAAGCCTTTAAACCAAAGCTATCTGTAACTTCCTTCAACTCATCCACCGGTATAGCAGAGACAGCAATGGGCTGGATGTTTACAGCCTGTGTGTCCCTTGGAGCAGCCTCTGTGGCATGATAACCCGCATTATTACCTACATTTGACGAGGTCAGAAGCCATTAATTTTCAAAAGAAGCAAAGGAGAAGGAAACAGTATCAACAACATTAAACACATACAACTTCATTTGCTTAACCCAGCAAACAAATGGAATAGTGTGCCAGCAGTGAAGCAAGAGATATAGACCGAAATATGATACTTGAACCAGCAATTGAACCTTAAATAGTCACTAGAGCCGATGTGTGAGTTGCTACCACTAGGCAAATTGGAACGATGATATCACATGCACGGTATCGTGCAAAACCAATGAGATATTAAGGAAGAAAGAGATTAGAATGGGTAGAAGAGAAGGGGGAAGTAGCAAATAGACCCTCAGAGGAGGGAAGAAGAGAACTATAGGGGTCATGGGTATAAGAAACAACAAACTCAATGATGTTACTACTTAGATTCGTCAATAATTCACCAAAGCATGACATCAAGCTTAATAGATACATAACAGCCAAACCCAGATCAGATCTTCAATCAGTTGAACTAGATCACTGGGACCCAGCTCCCGGACTTCGAGTGAACCAAAATTTATTAGGAAACAAACCCAATGAAATTCCTAATCACTAAAAACCAACACATCTAACATTAAATTCCTAATCACTAAAAACCAACACATCTAACATTAAAATACATAAACGAAGTCCTAATTTTATTTTTATGGCCACCTAGCGCCTTTCGTATATATGTATCCTCTTCTATGTGTCCCCTTTTCCATCCCCATCATTCACTCTAACTTCACTCTTGATGGCAAGAAATACAATCATAAGGAAACACTACAAATAACACTAATATCCATCTTCTCCAAATCGGTTCAGCAAAGAATCTGTAGCACTAAATTCAAAAAAGAGCTAGCAGTGTAAATTGTCTTAAAAACTACATTTTCGAGATAAAGAAGCACCTGCTGTGTGATTTGCCATGAATGGTCCATTATCAGTAGCCTTTTGCATATCATCTTCCCAGCAACAGCAAGAGCCAAAGCAGCTCATGATTTGTTTTGGCAAATGACAAAGCTGAATAAGTCAAGAGTTTCAATTAGCAACGAACATACCCTAACATTTCAGTATTGTACCAAATGATTGTGAGAAACCTATTTTACAACAAAGTATTGAAAAATAAAAGTCCGTCATCAGTCATCACACAGCAAAAGTAATAAAAGTTCTTTTGTACTTTGATTTTCCTACTCTTTTCCCATTCTTTATTTCTGGAAGATGAAAATACAGATCTACACTAGCAATGGATGAGTTGGGGTTCATGCATAAGCCATAATCACCAGATGGTGCAGAAAAACATCTGGCGTATGCAAATGCACATTTTGTTATTCTTCTGAGCAGATGTAATATAACTTGTTAAACTGCTCATGCAGGATGGAGATACTGCGAGATGCTACATAAGAAAGAAGTTCTTCATGCCTCATTGTAGTTAAGGCTAAGGTACGGATCATTGTAGTAGATTTTGTCTTTATTTTTAGAATGTAGAGCACTTCTACCAAAAGGAGATGGGCTCTATCAGTTATACTATGGAAAGAACATAAAGGTTTGTGTATCTTGCTATTTACAGAAAGGATTTCAGATCAAAACAAATGATACTAAAACAAGTGATTGAGTCAACAATTCAAAATTCTTCATCAAACAGAAGATCAACCTGTCAGTTTTGAGTTATCCTTCTACTACTTCAAGTTGACCCCAGGGCTAAATATCTTTTCTTCAACTAGAAATGTGCCACTCTTTTCATTCAGGACTTCGGTAAAGTAAGAAAAAGCCAACAAAAGCATGCGTCTTTGCTAAATAAGAAAACAACCCAACCCATACAGAAAATCAATCAAGCAGATGACAACGTTTAAAAGAAACACTCACTACCCATATGTTACATATGATCACTTCATTCCAATTTTCACTTGATCTACTCATCAGCAACTCCAGATCAAACCAATAAATCATATTTCGCATAACCCCACGTATTAAAGTGATCACATCAACACAAAAGAAATTACCCCAAAACCAAGAAGACTGAAGACTAAAGACTAAAGAAATACCCACATCAAGGATATGAGAAAACCGGTCAAAATCCTTACTTTGCAACAACCCATTTCACTCATAAACATACCCAATTTCACATACTAAATCTTCAATTACAAAGTTAAAGAATCAAAAATTAACAAAAAAACCATGAATTATGCAGATGGATGAGTACACACAGTAATAACAATTCTCGGCTTAAAGAACGGAAAATTCAAGAAGTGAGCAAGAAAAGCTTACCTTTATTTGTGTGTGCAACTGTGTGTGGGGATCAGTGAGAGGGTTTCAAAGTTTTTGTAGTGGCTTGGCAGTGTGCCTCACATATTACAGGATCTGAAGACAATCTGAAGACGGCTGGTAAGGCGAGAGGGAGATGGGCAAAGCGCGTTGGCTTGAACAGAGCATGCGATGGAAACGGAGGAGAAGATTAGTAAAAGGGAAGTTTTGAGCCTTCGCTTTGACTTAGGCTCCGTGGAATGGTTATCCCTTTGATTTTTTCAGTCTATAGGCTACTGTATTGAAGAGGAGTCTGAGTTTTGATATTTATTGAAGTAGAAATTTAATTACAAATTTCCTTTTTTGACGTTTCAAGATGGTTTTAAAGGGATCAACGTTCTCTCTCTCTTCCCTCTCTCGCAGTAGGGAATCGTGATCCGTTTTAAAGGTATATTTACAAACCACTGATGCTTAGATTAATATGCACTGCATGCTGCTTCACAAACAAATAAATTCCGCAAGAGAACTTGACAAGCTAACCCAAGTCAACCTTGGCACTTTTTGTAGAAAAATAATGGTTTGAAAATATATGTTAATAAATTTATAGTGTGTCCGTTGTTTTAATATTGTTTCAAGATTTTCGGAGTGTCCTACTCAAATGTCAGAGAAGTTTTGACGCTCTGTTTTTATCTTATGATACTTTTGTTCTGTGCAACGATATAGGATTGTACATTGAGTGTAGATTAACTGCACTATAAATGACGTTAGTCAAAGATGAAGTGCTAAGCTAATAACTATCAAACAAATAATACTTGGTTTGACAATATGATATTCACACATTCTTCGTCTCTCCGTAGAATATCGAAGAACTAAATCGTGTCTATCAAGAAAAAAAAAACCTGAAAAATAACGTTGTTGTACTATTGTATTGTTAGACGACCGTAGCATTCTCCCTGAAAGAGTCTAAACTTACAATCTAATAAACTTTACGCATAGCCACAGATTGAGATCAGGATAAATGAATGATATATTGTTCACAACCTATCCGGACCATACCCCGGGGCCCGCTAAGAGATCCTAGTGGCACGACACGTCACTCGCTTGGTAGTCAAAATTGATCAACATCGATGCTCGGTCAAAGCGCTCCGGGCTTCGAGCATCCGGACGGCGATCGAAAGCCGAAGGTGCCCTCCCCCCCGAGGGGTCGGCCACCCCCCTGAGAAGGGGGTCCGCCTCCATTGCCCTGCGAGGGGGGAACCTGTTGTACGACATTGGCTTCTCGCTCCAACAACACTCATTGTCTACTTGGAAGCCAACGCAAACTGCATCATTTGTGACACCTCATGTGGCATCCGAACCATCTTTCATCGGCAACATATATTTAATCTACTTCCAAACTATACTTAAAACACTTAACATGGTCAAATGGCACTTTTTATTTATCTATTTTAGCTTGTTTGCCCATTTTGTAACATACTTCCAATGGGAGTGGAGTGTTTTGATCCAACAAAAATATGGTGAAATTCCTTTTTCAATCTGTACCCGTTTCTCCACTGTGATTTCCCTGTAGATCCAGTCCATCTCATTATCATCTTCCTGTTTTCCCCACTAAATCCATAGGCTCTCTTGCATGTCTGAGCCACCCCACGCCACCCTACGCCACCGCGCCGGACGTACTGCTCATCTCAAGTGCACACATAGGGGAGGCCAATTGTTTTTATGCTGTTGCTCCTCACGAATCATTAGAGAGAGCAAGTTGGCATTTTGGCTTTGGTGAAGTTGCTGGAATGGGTTGGCTTATGGAAATATCCGACCTGTCCCTTTTGGCCAATCATTAATCCGCTTTAACCTTTAATTAATGACCCAAGTTCGTGGTTAATTTTTATGTCTTGGTGAACTTGTCTCCCTATTTGACATTTCCAATGTTTTTGGCCCGCTCCAAATGGCATGAACCTATGGACCATCGCAACGCTTCTCTTTTTGCAATTTTTTCGTTTAACGTTGAGGACTTACTTTTAATGCTTCTGACTCTAGTTTTAGGCCGTCTCTCATCGGTGAGTATAAGGTCCGTTGTAACTTGTAAGTCTTTTCAATTAGATAAATTGTTTTTTTATGCAGTCTCTGACTCTCACAAATGTACCGATGGAAGCTAGAGATTTGATGAAGTTTCTATGTGTCATCTCATGCCAGTTACCCCATAATTTGTTATCCTAATACACCAGCATCCTCTACATTTTTACTCCGTTTTTTGTCCAATGGCATCTTGTCTATTTTTGGGGACCATCAGTTTAGATGCTACGTCCCTTGGCTTTCCGGGGATACCGGTTCAAGTATCGCCTTTAGACTATAGTTGTTGCGTTTAATTAGTAATATTCACCTCGTAATAAATAAATAAAAAACTTTCAAAAAACACCGTTCTTTCCTAAAATTATCTACGTCAAGGCTAATTAGCTATCAAAAACCTTGTTCAATCATCAAAGAAATTAATGAAACGTCACAAATGAACACAACGTTTTCAAAGTTTTAAAACATAAAAAAAAAATTAAAAAAAAAAACATTATGCCTAAGACTGGGTTTCTGAAGTTCTTTCCAACCACGATCCGGGCCGGCCCAGAAAAGTCTGGGCTTCTTTTCTTCTCCAGTTCTTGCGACTGTGGACCGCAAAGTCTAATGCGACTATGGCAGCCCATAAAGATTGCAAGGTTCACCCAATGTCCCTCTCAGTTGTTACAGCTAATAAAGCAGCCTAGTAGCCCCATTTGATGTATTCATGGAGTCCAAAGTACAACAGCGACATATCATTTCACGTGTAACAAAAAGCATAAATGAATGTCGTTTCGTGTGTCGACTGCCATTAGTTCGAGCGATAAACTGATTCAACGTCCAAGAAAAAGGTGAGATGCGTGTAGACTTAGTCACGTTGCAAACCAAAAATTTGAAAGACTCGATAGTTTAGGACGGCGAGATGGGAATGCATCACGTAAACTATCGATGGGGGGTGGTTCACTGCGAGTCAAAGTGGTTTACTTCTAGAAGGAACATCGGCTGCTACGAGTAAGAAGCAAGAACTTTTTTTATACTTGTTTGACATTGGTCTAGAGACTTTTGTGATTTGATATTGGTTTCTGCAACTTCATCTGGACAGGCAAAGCCTAGCCAATATTCTCAGCAGTCAATGGGGGGTGGTTCACTGCTTCTCTTCACTGAGAAAGTGTCATGGTGACCATTGAGCTGATGTTTTTTTACCTTTATTCTTCATAATGTCTTCTAGATTGGCTTTGAAGCCAAGATCTTAAGTTCCTTCTTTGTAAAAAAGAGCAGCCCAAATTTTAAAGACCTTTTGACTACCAAAACCCAATTTTGTCTCTCCAAATTTTAAAATTGAGCAAAAAAAAGGTGAAGAAATGTCGTAGTCACGTTGCAAACTAAAAATTAAAAAGACTCGATAGTTGAGGACGGCGAGATGGGAATGCATCACGTAAATTCGGAAGCGCGAGTCAAAGTGGTTTACTTCTAGAAGGAACATCGGCTGCTACGAGTAAGAAGCAAGAACTTTTCTTATACTTGTTTGACATTGGTCTAGAGACTTTTGTGATTTGAATATTGGTTTCTGCAACTTCATCTGGACAGGCAAAGCCTAGCCAATATTCCCAGCAGTCAATGGGGGGTGGTTCACTGCTTCTCTTCACTGAGAAAGTGTTATGGTGACCATTGAGCTGATGTTTTTTGACCTTTATTCTTCATAATGTCTTCTAGATTGGCTTTGAAGAATCTATTCCATTTGTAGCAGCCCAAATTTTGACCTTTTGACTTAAACGTAATGTTGTCATTAATAAAGAACAAGACTAATGTCGTTATTGAGAACAAAAACACAAAGTTTGGATCGAGCGTTTTCGCGAAACACGATCACAAGAAAGTCGCAGTAACACTAGAGTTTAACCCCATTAATTATCGAGAATTTAACTATCCGTATGGATCGAAAGATATTTGTCATGAAACACACATGTAACGCACATCTGGACTCTAGTGGCATATGACGTACGTATGCACATATTCTTGTTTATTGCTTTCACATGTCTTTTGGAAAAAAGAAGAGGCAAAAGGTGGGGAAAGGAAGTTGGTTACAAAAGGTTGGATAGGTTCCCCCGACGCCAAAGCCACTAATACTACCAATACTTTGTGTAGAGAATGAAATTCATTATCAGTTAGACGTATAACTTGGAACGACAGAAATTCTGACTGCTATCGGAATTGTTGGAACGTAACTACAACACTCTCTATCGCGCGTCAAAATTTCCTCCTGCAAAGGGAGATGAGGCGGTTCAATTTGAAACTTATCTAGTACAGATTCCTTTTGTCATCTCAATCCCTTTGAGAGATACTTTCAATGGTTTCACATTAAGCAAACATTTGGACAATAAAATGGACAGGTTTTCTTAATTAAAGGGACAGTTGAAATGGAGCAGGTTCGCACTGCTGAATAAACTTTTGATTTGCGTATGAAAAGCGACCCACTTTAATCAAGTCCTATTAGTGCCTCTCAACATTGTATAGCCAATGATTCACAATTTAAAAGACTTCCACAAGAATTAGCTGAACACAAGTTATTCTTTAAACTTTTGCAACATGTTAATTTTTGGTACAATTGATAACTTTTAGTAAGGTGCCTAATAGGCGTAAGTTGGCACGTGATGCTACATGACTGAAAAAAGAAATGTATGAAGATCGACTGATGCTTATGCAGATGAAGAACAAGGAAAAGTTTACTTTAACACTTCAAATGCTTGTCCATACCATGATCTGTAATCGAGATCTTAATACTGTTGTTAATAATGCAATCTTTAAAAACGTGAGCAAGCGTTTAAAGGTGTGAAAGTAGACATTCTCCAAGGAAAATGCCTATCTTTTAACAAAAAGATCTTCTCGTAGTCCTCTAGTAGAACCATGACTTTTTGCTAGCTTTTGTCCTTGAATTGCAAAAACCAGTATGTTATGGGCGGTATGTTATATATAACATTCATCGATATTTCTATACATGCAATTTTGAGTCTTTAAATAAAGATCAAGAAAGATAGCTACAAATAATTATATCAAGTTAAAGAAAATAAGGAGTACAATTTATGTTATATCTCGATACAAAGTTGATGTCGTCTAATCTGAATCGACAACACAACTCTCTTTACATTTAAGCAAAAAGAAAGCCACATTGCAGATTTGGAGACACCAACTCAAGGGCTTATGGCTTGACATCGGATTGAGTCGAGTGATTCTTCTAAAAAGGATGGCGCTCTTTGTAGAGCAGATCTAGTAGCTTTTATTTGAAGATTTGTGAAAATCAACCAGAGGTTAATTATATGAATTTGAAAGTATTCTCGCTCACTTGGTGAATAAAATGGTGGTTTTTTTCATGCTTTGCTCGGGCGATGACTTGCTGATGTCTTCTTTATAGCACAAATTTGACAGTGGCATTTTGATATGATCTCGGACTGTGTTGTCGACGTTCAAAACTTCAAATACTATTTTTAGCACAAAACAACAGAATTAAAGTTGGATCAGATAAATACCATTCATGATGAGCTAGATTTATGTCGTAAGTAAACCAAAAATTTAACGTAAGTGCTTGTATCTTACACTTAAATTCTACTAAAGCCACCATTACAATACCCCCTCTATGTATCGGTTTTTACCACGTAGACATGCGTCTAATGCCGAAAGCATGCTTTAGTTCATTTTTCTTACCGCCCCACGAACACTCCTCTCTTGACTTTTAGCCCATAATCCCCGCTAGTTCCTTCAATGTGGGCTAAATATTTAAATGGATATTTATTTGGAAAAAATTTAGTTGCTACCTGGGTTGAATGAATCTTCCTCCTACCCTCCATGTAGTGATAATTAATGGTTGTTAAATGTTTCGAGTGGCTTTTATGTAGTGACGCTAAAAAAGTACTGTTAAGAGTTGTCGCTGAAAGTATTAACAGAAAAGTCACTAGAGACATTTAGTGACTATTAATTGTCATTATATATGGGGTTGGAGGAAGATTCCTACTACCGGGGTAGCAGTCAAAGTTTATTCTATTTATTTTGATCATTTATCTTATCTTCCGCATTCATCACCACGTATGCACCAAACACTAATATGAACAATCAAAATAAGCGAGTAAGTGAACTAAACCGAGTAACGATAAGCGTTTTTACGAGCAAATAGACAATAACAGGAAAAAAGCACTACTTAAAAGCGATAACGAGATTCGAGCCGTTGGTCAATCACCACGTCGCGCACGGCCCCCATGAGTGCAAATGACCTCCGAAAAGGAATGCCGAATAAGAGAAACAGTACATATGATCCGGTCCCAGACCGAACGGTTGGCAGGTCACGTGAATTGTATGGACAATGGAACTTGTCGAGGAAGATGGACCAAATGGGACGTCCCTTTGAATTTCATTCTCTCTCCCCTCCCCTGTTTCTTCCCTTTATGCCATGGTACCAGTACATGCATTGCTTTTCCCTTCTCTTCTTTCTTTTCTCTCCTTTTCTTTTCTTGTAGAGAGAGAGATGAAAATGGTAGTACGTACTGGTTTGAAGGGTCCATACTCCATTAAAACCCAACAATCATCTCTCCCACTACTGCACATGGGGGAGAGATACGGTCAAACATCACCAAAACCACAGGACAAGAATGCCCAAATGAAACTTCGTTTTAGGGTGTCTCGGGGAACCAGCTTCCCAGGAAAATGATTTTATTTCTCTTACTCCATGTTGCTTGTTTGTCTTGAGAGGAAGATCGTGGTGCTTATTCATTTGTTTCCAACAAGGGAAATAAATCTTGATACTCTTGATTCTCGATGGACATAATAATTCGCGTACAATGGTTGTTTTTTCTTTTCTTTCTGTAGTGGCATGTTCGCGTGATGACGGAATAATTGAATTATTCTCTTTTATAGCCTCGATGAAATCCTAATCATGAGATTTTAAGAGAGAACGCAAATTCTCGTGTGAAGGTTAGGTATTGAGACTACTTAGTTCCATAAAAGAAAAAACAACACATATCGGTGATAGCTTATACGTAGTTGCTAAAAGTATAAGATTATAACTATAATTAATATGCGGCTATTGTTTTTGCGTGTATTTGTGAAAATTTTACCTTGTCAGTGCATGCAAGTTTTGAGATGCGGGATAATTCATCGCGTGAGGTTGATATTGTTATAGTTCTAGTCATTCACTTTTAGCAAAATGCATCGCACAAGTACGAGGTTGGAAACTCTCGTGTAAGGTTTGACAAGAACTCAGAAATGCAATATTAATGAAGGAGAATCTCTCCATTCATTCCGGAAAAGAAAATTGGATATGATTATTTGTCGTGTAAGTTTGGTCTTTTTTCTTTTTGGTTTGATCAAAGACTAGAAAGTAACACTAAACCGTAACAAGAAGCTAACGTCTAAAAAGAGGGGAAAATAGACTAGAGTTGTGATAAATGAGATTTATGTCAACACGGACAAAAACTTTGCAGATACCAATCCGATTTACCTTACTAGGCAAGCAGTCACAAGGGAATCATGCAACACATTAACATCACGGTCACACTCCTTAAGACGTATGTGGCCAGAAAAGACCGAGAAACTCTATTTTTCTCTCGATCGAACAAATTATTGAGCATGATCACGTTGAAAACCACATGAAAATCGATTGATGGCAAGGTCCCAAAAACAGTTTAAATTAGCTTCAAATTGCTTGACTTGTATATTCATGTCCAACAGGCTAACTACTTTATCAGAAACCTTCAAACCATTGGAGTACTACTTTGGAGCAACTAAAGGTCAACTGTATTCAAGGATTTCATCATCATTGCTTAGTTCATTGTTGTTATTATTATTAGTAGCAGTAGGGTAAACGGGAAGAGGAAATCTAGCACATGGCAGTTTCCCACAGTTATCATAGCTCTCCAACACCCATCTAATTTTGAATCATTTTATAACCAGTAGGTGGGCTCAAACACATGGTTCATGCCATTGAATAAATGGGTCATCTGTACTGTACTCTCTAGGTACATTGGCTTTTCCCATTCACAAATATATATACCAGTTGAGGGTTCATGCCTGGAAGTGAGAGTAGAAAAAGTCCTTGGTAACAGTAAAAGTGACATTGCTAGTATTCTGTTTGACCATTGGAATCTCAGCATGCCATGTGAAACTTTTGGTTGGTTCATTTTGTCTATCTGGCTGGCCATTTTACTTTCTGGATCTTAACTGGTTGGTGTTGATTACATGGATAAAATTTCAGAAATAATATACATCTGGCTCCTAAACAAAGATAAGGATGTCGAATTCAGAAAGAGAATTGATAAAGAAACTTCACTGGACCACTCGATTGTACAGTGAGTTATAAGCAAGAACAACTATATCTTTCGGATGACGAAGAAGAAAAAGACTTATATAAGAAACTAAATAAACTGTGATTCCTTGATGGCGGAAAAAAAAAAGGAAAAAAGAAAGAAAACTCCACTTAGGAACCTGCTACAAATTATCAATTAAACATGTCAAGTTAAACTTTCAACATAGTGGGTATAAGAAGAGCACCTGTTCTGGAACTAATTGGTGCTTTGCAAACTATTGGGTAGGTACATAGTGTGAAAGGGGCAACCCCTATGCAAGACCTAGTGATAGATTCTAGGTTATGCAACCCAAGCCAGCCCAGCCCCCAGGTGAAACAAAGGACAGGGATGTCCATTTGCCACTGGTTAATGCTAACCCAATCAGCTCCCACTGAGTGAGTACTGGCATCCTCTTGTATTCTACTTTCAATTTGATAGTGAAGGCCCCCTCTCATGTTTGTTGCAGGTCATTATTGTACCTTTCCTGTCTTGTTGTCCTATGCTCTTCTACTGTTCATCTCCCTCTGTCAACTGTTAGTAGGGAGAAAAAAACAGAAGAGTTGCTGGTGAAGCAAAAGCCAACATTTGATGCAATCTCAACTCTTGAGGGTGGGAAGAAAGAAAGAACTTTGTACTGAAAACAAGATATTTCTCTTATAACTTACTGTACTATTATTGTGCACAATAGGAAGTATGACAAGCTTTTACCTAAAATTACAAAGTGAAAGGCCAAAAATGCACCACTGTTTCATGTAACATATCTTACTTAATAGATGTCCTCTCTTTTTGGATTATTACGGAAACGTGAAAGTACTTTCGTTTCTCAAAAAGTAAGTGAATCACGCGATTAATAGTACTAAAATTATTTAGTTACGGATGGTCTGCACGTAAAAAGTTGAGCCACTCCCTAGCATTTTGGTAATCATCTTTTTGTAAAATAAGACCACGAAACGGTGTGAGAAAAAACTGTGGGATGGCACTGCAGTTCTCGACCAATGATTCGACATTATTGGCAGAGTCTTATTCCTTCGGACTACGTTATTTGTTCTCGTCAAAGATCCACAAATTTTCTTTTTGATGTTTAAACAAGTCGTTTTTTTAGAAAAAAGAAAGTCTATTTTTATATCATCTATGTTTTTTTTTCCTCATTTTCGTTGGTATTTAAAAGATTTATATTCAATATAATTAAAATTTAGACGGCATATAAATGTGAAAAAAATACTTTTCATTTGAAAATACATAATCGAGACAGAGAGTTCATGATACACACAATGCCCATATCTCATTCCTTTGATATGCGTACTACAATGCCAATGTCAAGACAATTTAAGGATTGGATAAGTCACTATTAGATAGGCCCTCTTGTTTGATTGGTCTTTATCAAATGTCACACAATTAACATTTTCCCCTTTGGCTATGTGAAAGATGTCACGCAACAACAATTCTTAATGTTTACTTGAAAGAATTTCCGGAAATTGTATTTTGAAGTAACTACTACAATTCTTAGAATTTGCTCCAAAACATTTTTACAAATTGTATGAACTTTGTGTTATCGCACCTCGCGAATTTGTTTTAAGAACTTCACAATGTGTCATCCTAATCACCGTACACTTTTTTTTCGAGGTTAACATTGGCCTTTTCACATATTTGATTACTGTTTATACCATATGAGCTAATTACTCCTCAGCAATTTTTTTTTAAAATTTGACTTGCAAAGCATCGTTGTCTATGATGTACAAGGAGAAGTTGAGATATAGAAAATATAAATATCTACGTGATTATAGAAAGAATTCTAGATGGATAGTCTATACCGTGAGATTAACTAGATCACCACCGTCTATTGGGGTGGATGTATATAAATAAGGAAGGCCATCACTTGACCAAATCATCCAAGTATTCTACAAGTTCATATACACACTAGTGTAAGCATTCTTCGAAATACTAGTGTCTATGTTGTCTTCTTCCTAACTTTTGTCAACTCGGATTTGTTTAAGACCGCAGTTGAAAACGTAAAAGTTTACGAAAAATTATATTCTAATGGCATGACTCATACGCCACATTTGATTTTTTTTCTCAGTCTATAAAATCATATAAAATGAGAAGTTTAACATAGACTCGTATATTTCTTGAGAGGGCCGCTAACTACGATGGAAGAACTTGAGAACAAACAATCTTGATCTATAACTGGTAATCAAACTGTGCGCAAACAAACTACGTTATAAAATTGTAGTTTATATTTTTACCTTCAAACTAGATGAATAACGATTAAAATATCTAATAAATTCTAAAAAGTCTTAAACGAGCACTTTCATAAGAGTTAGAGGCGAAGTTCATAAATGTTAACTTTTGTTAAAAAAAGAAAAGAAAAGAAAAGAGAAATAAAAAGTTTACGTAAAAGTTAAAAAGGACCATAAATTTTATTTACATTTATTACCAGGAGAACGAGACACGGGCGTGGGATTAGATTCCCCGATGGCGTCATAAATTAATACAACCAGAAATGTACTATCCCCCTTTCTTTATAATATTTGCATTTTGTTATCTTTTCCTCCTAACTTTTTTCATTTCCATCCCTAATTTCTCTCTGCCTACTGTTTTTTTTTCACTTTACTCAGCCGTCCCCAAAATTCTCTCATTCTCTCTCTTTCTATATCGCCGGCGATCTTATTAACGGCCCTACACGTCATCGGATCGAACCTCTCATCCGACTTTCCGGCAAGTCCAGTCTTATCTCTCTGTGTATTGTTTTATTGTTACAGTTGAGTATTTATTACAACTGTGTGGTGATGTAGATAAAGTTAGATACTTTTTGGGTGATGGAATTGAGGGCTTCTCTTGTTGAGCTAATCAGTTGCTTGTTTGGATCCATGGATGTGTCGGTGTACCACTTCTTGATTTCTGGGGATGTAGACAGGCTGATTAGGAGGTAATTTGGTGCCTTAATTCTGGGGGAAGTGGAAATAGTAGCAATTTAGCTGCAATTTGATCGCTGTGCTGGTATACGATTGTTCTGAACTAAATCTGGGACATTTTGCTTCGCTATTTAGTTATTTGGCATCTGAGTTTCTTGATTTTGACGAAATGGAGGCGACGTTGAGCTAGGGCCGTTGTGAATCAAATCTTGGACTTTCTAGAGTTGGGGATTCTGGGTGTTTTGGATTTTGATGTAATGGAGGCTAAATTTGGAGGAAAGGCTCATCATTTCTGCGGTCCGGTGGTGTCAGATTTGAAGGCGATTGGAAAGAAGAGTATGGAATGGGATTTAAATAATTGGAGTTGGGATGGTGATCTTTTTAGAGCTACTCAATTGAATTCCATGCCATCGGACTGCAGGAGTAGGCAGTTCTTTCCTATTGGTTCCGAAATTCCAGTTTACAGGGGTTTGTCTAATAGTTCTTCATCTGGGTCGGAGGACGTTGTTATGGTAAATGAGCAACGGAAGAGGGAATTGGAGAAAAGGAGGAGGGTTGTTGTAATTGATGACGAAGAGGTGAACGATGAAGCTGGGTCACTCAATTTGAAGCTTGGCGGTCAAGTGTACCCGATCACGGAGGAAGAGACAGAGAGGTGGGAGGGAAAGACTGGTAAGAAGTCCAAGGTTGTTGGAGCTCCTTCAAACCGTGCTGTTTGTCAGGTGGATGATTGTCGAGCTGATTTGAGCAGTGCCAAAGATTATCACCGACGGCATAAGGTTTGCGATCTGCATTCCAAGGCCACTAGAGCATTGGTGGGAACTGTGATGCAGAGGTTCTGTCAGCAGTGCAGCAGGTCAGTTATCGAAATACATCATTAATGATCATTGATGATTGCCTTCTTTTATGCATCTTGACGAAACATTGTTGAAAATGAACTTCCCTAATTTTTTTATCCTGTAGTTTGCTTAAATTGTTGCTTATCCAGTTAGATGCAATTTGAATTGTTTATGGGCAGGTTTCATGCTCTTCAAGAGTTTGATGAAGGGAAGAGAAGTTGCCGTAGGCGTTTGGCAGGTCATAATAGACGGAGAAGGAAGACTCATCCAGAGAATGCAGTAAATGGAGCATCCGTGAATGATGAGCGCGGCAGTAGTTATTTATTGATTAGTTTGCTGAGGATACTCTCCAATGTGCACTGTAAGTATCTCTCTTACTTGAAGTTCATTTTGAAATACGGGACATGATTTGGAAATTGTATTTTGCTAAAAATTTTGTTATTCAATACCAATCTCCAGAAGCATATAGCTTTTGATGATCACTTAGCTGTGCATAGATGCTACATGAGAAAATCTTTTAAAAAAACTTCGTATGAAATTGGACATGGCAATCTCTTTATTTCTATAATGGTGGAGTAATTGGTAGTCCAACAGCTCTGTCTTGTCTGAAAAGCTAGCACTCTCTTTATAGAGGTAGAATAAAAACTCGGGTTCTTGATTCTTCGTCTAGAGATTACTTTGTTCCCAACTTTATATCTCAGTTGGAAATATGGACCATAAGAGGGATACAATAGCAAGGGTTCTTACTCTTGGGTTAAGCTAACAACGTAATCTTCTCTGAGCTGAATTTTGATTGTAGAAGATTGAAAGGTAAGGCCGGGGATTTGAACTTTGATGTGATGACACATGCCATCATTGATATCAGACATGGGATTTGAAATCTAGCCTGCCCTCTTTGGTTGCAGTTCTTTATTTGGTGAATCTTATTAGTGGCGTATGTATTTTCATGTAGATATCATTTTAGAGTTGGAAAGTTCTTACTAATGGGTCTCCACTTTGTTGATATCGTCTCTACTAAATAACAAATAACTTCTAGAGGTATTATTGGAACAGAACAATGAAATTGGATGTGCAATTTGCATGTCTAGAGGTCTATAGCTGCCTTAGTTTGCCTGTATCAAAAGTCTACCTGAAGAACCATTCAGCAAAAAGAATGCCATAATGATGTCATTTTTCACCTCAAAAGGGAGAGGTATTGCAGTGTACTTGCCTCAGAATTTATTGGAAGTGTTAAACATGGATTTGGTATCTGGGTCAAGCGTGGTTGTTGTCATTATGCTATATTTAAGGAGCTACTCGGCAATGAACTAATTTGAGGCATCCACCTGCTGCAAAATAAGACCAAAGATTGGGTTTGCTCCATGGTATAACCCTCTCGGCATGCTCATCTAGTGGGGACCAGACTGGGCTATTGTAGCAGTAACTGCTAGGGTTGAAAAGCGTGAGTGGCATGCATAAAACTTCAAAAGCATGGAACAGACCTCTTCGGTCCCCTTTCCAGCACACTGGCTAACTGGGGTCGGACTAGATCAAATATAAGCTGGTTTTGATAAGTAGTTAATTCGAGTGATATAGACTTTGATTGCTAATCGAGGCAACTGCAAGTCGGCAGTGAGTTGTATTATCTGGATATATATGCAGTTAAGTAACAAAAAATATCTTTGCATGCATTCTCGTATATGTTGGGTTAATGGGGAAAATTGGAGAGGGGAAGTCATCGTAAAAAAGAAAGTTACCCACCATCCCCTTGGCCAAAAAATCAGCTTTCACGTTGTTTGATCTCGGGGTCAGTTTGTTTCAGCACGTGTCAGTTTTCAAGGACTGAAGACCCTGCTAGAGTCCAGTCAATGAGACAACAACACAGAAGAATTTCTCCTTAATACCGAGGAATCTAGTCTCTAGTAAAGAAGACTTGTCAGATTGTTGTAACATGCTTAAAAGTTCGGCACCAACTAAAGTCGATTGCATACGAAGACTTTAAGAAGCTTCCTTAAATGAGTTCTTTTTGAAACGGCAGCTTCAAGCCATTACGATATGCAAATATCAGTGATCCCAATCAGGCAGGTAAATTAAGGGAAAACCCTTAAAGTTGTGAAAACATGTGGTGGAGCGAAAATGCAGACAGCTAAAGTGGGGTGACTGACCACTCCTGACTGATCTTGAACGAGGCATGCGTTTTAATTTTCTTTCTTGCATCAGATGATCTCTAATGCATGCGTACACATGTATTTGGACTCTATGATCTCATTTGTGCGGTCATAATAAAGCTTTCTAGATCTCTGGCGTTAGATCCTAATAACAGAAGCCAAGTAGATGATTATGTGCAGTACCATATACCAATTAGGAGTTCTTTCTCTCATGATTTGTTTATTTATTTTGCAGCTAATAGTTCAGATCATACGAAGGATCAGGATCTGTTGTCTCATCTGTTGAGAAATTTGTCGAGTCTTGCTGGTATTAGCGATAGAAACTTATCTGGGTTACTCTCTGGACCTCAAGAGTTACAGAATGCAGGGATATCTACTGGGTCTCAGGAGAAGGTGCGTAATACATCTTTCAAATATTCTTGAAGTGAGCCAGATTTTCTTTTTCAGTTATAAGATAAATGCCTTCATTGACATCCAGGACCCTCCAAAGCTTACCGGACAATGTGCTCCTGTACCTGGGTCTGAAATGACACACAAGAGAATATCTCCTGATGATGCTCAGGGCGGAAACTTACTAACTCCATCTGCTTCACAATCCACAATAATGTTTCCGGGAAAAGACAGCATTCCAGACCAAACAGCTGATATGCGAACTACCACTGGGAGGATGAAACTGAATAACATTGACTTGAATAATGCATATGATGATTCACAAGACTGTGTGGAAAACCTGAAGAACTCTGATGCCCCTGTAAATCTTGGGACTGGCTCTCTTGGTTGCCCTTTATGGTTACACCAGTACCCTCAAAAGTCTAGCCCACCTCAGACAAGTGGGAACACAGGTTCCACGTCTTCTCAGTCACCATCAAGTTCCAGTGGGGAGACCCAGGTATGGTATATTTTTGTTTTGCTTGTTTTCACGTGTTCATCATTGAGTTCTTGTTGACTAGAAGCTGAAGATTTGATGTTACGTGGCCTCGATTGAAGAATTTAAGCAAGAAAGTCTTAATTTTTTTTTATGGAGGCTGCTATTTAATTCTTAGCGGTGTCCATATATTATCTTCTGCAGTTGCAATGACCACAAAAGCATAGACACATGCGTTTATGTTATTCTTCTTTCCGGCGAGGTGAAAGTGTTGTATATATCACTGTCATGTGTCTGGCATTAAGATTTAAGTTACTATATAACCCCTATTTAGTGCTAACTTAAGGTCACCAGGTCTTATGTTCGCTTCGTGAGATAACTGAATTTTAGGTAAAAGAGTATTCAACGTCACTCTTGAAATCCGATTATCAGTCTGTTACATGTTGCCTCTTCTCTTACACACAATTTTTTGACCGATTCTCAGACTCGTACAGACCGGATTGTCTTTAAACTCTTTGGTAAAGACCCGAGTGAGATTCCTCTGGTTTTGCGGAAAAAGGTATTTGACTTTATATGAGATGTAAAGTTTGTCAAACTTTACTAGGCCTTCATGGTTTTCCTATCCTGAAAGATTGATTGGTTGAATACAAATTTTCAGATCCTTGACTGGTTATCGCATAGTCCTACGGATATTGAGAGTTACATCAGACCTGGCTGTGTCTTATTAACAATATATCTTCGTATGGAAACGTCTACATGGGAGGAGGTATGTCTTTGCCTTTGCAGAAAATGCAGATTAGTGGTTCCATTCATAAAAATTAGGCCGCATGAATCAGAAAATGAGCAAATTTTAGCTTTGTTGAGCTTGGGTGATTCATATGAAGGGCAGCCGAGCTTGGCTTGAGCTCAAAAGCACCAGCTTGAGGTGGAAAGCAGCTGCTAGAATTTGAAGTTTGATTCTAGTTTAGGATCGGATGAACTTTTCCTCGAGCTTGGTTCATTCGGCTAATGCTTATATGAGGCAAATGTCAAGCTGAGCTAGCCTTTCGAGTTGCTAGATTGGTGTTCATCCGTGCTAGAAAAATCATTTCTAATTTCCAACTTTCTATGGTGCAGCTCTTCTGTGATCTGAACTGCAGTTTGAGGAGGCTTCTGGACGCATCCAATGATTCTTTTTGGAGCACTGGATGGGTTTATGCTAGAGTGCCGCATCGTGTAGCATTTGTATATAATGGTTTGTCCTGGTCTTGATTCACTTTTCTGTTTTTTGCCTCAGAGCTACAATTTTTTATCTGGTGGTTAAAAGTTTTATGTTACATGCTGTTTACACTGCAGGTCAGGTTGTTCTAGATACACCCTTACCTCGCAAAAACCAAACTAAGTGTAGGATTTTGAGCATCAAACCTATTGCGGTTGCTGTTTCAGAGAGAGCTAAGTTCTTAGTTAAGGGCTACAACCTTTCTCAGTCCACCACAAGGTATCCTTCACTTTCTCTCTAATAGGATAGCAGTTCTGAATTCTGAATTCCAACCTTTTGGCACGAGTCTTGACATTTTTCTTTCTTCATTCATTTTTTTACTTTTTGTTTCTACTTATTCTTGTCTCTGTATCAGCTTCGTTACAAGTGAAGTCCAAGATTTGTTTGTTCAATTAGGCTTTTACATTTTCTGCTATTGAAGTCTTTTCAAGACGGCCAAAATTTGGCTTGGTCAGCAATTGGTCTGGAAGCAACAATCAAAATCTGAACATGGGATTGCTGAATTTATTTGTTTTCCACCTTGAAAATAAAATCGGAATGAAACCAAAATATGAAAAGATGATTAAGGTTGGGCCGAAATTATAGCCGCCTTGTGTTTCAGGTTACTCTGTGCCCTTGAGGGTAAGTATCTGCTCCAGCAAAGCTGTTCTGATATGATGGTAGGAACTGATTCATTAGTCAAGCATGAGGAGGTCCAGTCCTTAAATTTCACTTGCTCTATACCCGAGGTTACAGGGAGAGGATTTATTGAGGTGATGTCAACCCCCTCCGTTGTTTGTACATTGTAATGTCCCTGTTTTTTTTTTTTGGCCTGGAAATGTGCCTAAGGCTAGAATTATTTACAGTAAATAGAAGATCTTTGCACCTCAAGAATTATATCTACTTATGTTTGTATGCATTCCTTTTTTGTGTGTGTGTGTGGACTGTGGAGTATGCCGGTGTTGAGGAACCGATTAACTCCATTTCTTAAAAGGGATAGATGTGAGGCTCTTCGCATTTTAATGTACTTGCAATAGCTACAAGTCTACGACTCAATACCCCTAATCCATGAGGTATATTACACAATACCCACTCAAGTTGGAAATAATTTTAAACATGGCCAGCCTGTAGCAAACATAAGTAAAGCCAGAACATTCTGGTAACTCGGTAAATACATCTGCAAGTTGATTGTTGTCTTCGTACAACTCTCTGGAAAAATACATTTGCGTCTTCTTATGGATGACGTGGCAATTTACCTCATAATTTTTGGTTCGTTGATGAAAATGGATTGTCATGCTGACTGTAAGTTTACATTTTGGTACTCTATCTATGTCTACAACTTAGGTTCTGTGCTTCATGCTCAGCTCTAGCCTCTAGGTCATCCTGGTTCTTGGTCTTACCTACTGTTCCCCTTCTAAATGGCAAGTGCCCTTTGGCGTTTTGTTTAAGCGGTGCAATTAGTGTTCATGATGCAAAGCCCCCTTTTTTTTAAAGCGATGCAAATAGAGCTCTATTTTCTTTCTCATAAACTTCTGACTTATTTCTTTACTTCCTCGTAATTTGATTAGGTTGAAGACGACGGCCTCAGCAGCAGCTTTCTTCCATTCATAGTTGCAGAACAGGATGTATGCTCTGAAATCTGTACACTGGAGAGTGCAATAGAGGCAACTGAAACTGCTGATAACATTCTAGGGCAAGATGAGAAAACTGAAGCCAGTAACCAAGAGTTGGACTTTATACATGAGATGGGTTGGCTTCTTCACAGAAGTCACCTGAAGTTGAGGTTGGATCACATGGATCCCAACTTGGATCTATTCACATTCAAACGGTTCAGGTGGCTCTTGGAGTTTTCTGTTGACCATGATTGGTGTGCTGTAGTTGGTAAACTCTTGAGCATTTTGCTCAGTGGTACTGTAGATGCTGGAGAGCACCCATCTGTTGAAACCGCATTGCTGGAGATTGGCCTTCTCCACAGAGCTGTGCGGAGAAACTGCAGGCCGATGGTAGAGGTCCTCTTGAATTACCGCCCAGACACAGTGTTGGATAAATCTGGCTCTCAACAGAAGCAAGAGTCCAAGAGCTGCTATAGCATTTTTAGACCTGATGCTACTGGTCCTGGGGGCTTAACTCCTCTTCACGTAGCAGCCAGTAGAGATGGCTCTGAGAATGTCCTGGATGCTTTAACTGATGATCCTCAATCGGTATCTTCCTCTCTCAGAATGCATTTTGGTATCATTAAATTCAACTGTTACCGAATCATACTCTGAAGCATGCCCAAGTTTTACATGTTTTCTTTGGTATCCGACACATAAAACCTTTTTTTGTCTTGTGAGTTATAACAGGGAGTGTGCTGCACCAGTACATTTTGCAGTATTTAGGATTTGGAATATCCTTACATCTGTCATCACAAATGCATGGAATGTAGTAGCATGTGTGCCATACTTCTCTCTGTGATAGCTCACGTGGAAAATTCTCCATCCTTGATTTTAATACGTCACTTGTCATTTTAACTATAGCCATCTAGATAGACATTTTTCTAAACACCCCCCCCCCCCCCCCCTCCCCTCCCTTCTTGGCCGCCAAACTTTCTTCCTATCAATCTGCCTTGGTGCCCCCCCACCCCACCTCCCCTCCCCACCAAAAAAAAAAAAAAAGGAATCTCCTCCTGCCAAACTTTCTGTCCTATTATAGATATATATATAGGTCTTTGCTGGAGCTTCCTTGCAAGTTTGATTTGATGCCAAATATGATACCTTTTAAGTGTGGTTCTGGTGCCCACCCATAAAGAAGAGGAAAGAAAAGAAGGAAAAGAAAGTTATGAAATTGAATTTTCCCTGGGTACTGATGTGTAATTTTCATTCAGGTGGGAATTGAAGCATGGAGAAGTGCTCGTGACAGTACAGGATTGACACCAAATGATTATGCACGCATGAGAAGCCACTACTCCTACATCCATTTAGTCCAGAAGAAAATCAACAAGAAATCAGGAAGTGGGCATGTGGTGCTTGACATCCCTGGCAGCCTTTTAGACTACAACATTAAGCAGAAACTGGCAGATTTGCATAAATCGGCCAAAGTTGCTAGTTTTGAAACCGAGAAGAAAAGGCTTCAGAAACATTGCAAGCTATGCGAACATAAGTTGGCTTATGGGGGTGCCAGAACATCTCTGGCAATCTACCGGCCAGCAATGCTTTCGATGGTTGCAATTGCCGCTGTCTGCGTGTGTGTAGCCCTGCTCTTCAAAAGCTCTCCTGAGGTTCTTTATGTGTTCCAGCCCTTCAGGTGGGAACTTTTGAAGTATGGGTCAAGCTAAAATTGGTAAATATATCAGCGTTCTTGGTTGCCGACTGAGATTATCTATATTTATAAAGAAAAGAAGGTTTGTTACGCTACTCGTGATCTGTATGGATCTTGATATTAGTAGGAATTGGGAATTTACTATGTATATCTCTATATGTTAGTTCATTCGAATACATGACAGAAAGGGCAGTTTCATAGGATCGAGCGATGACCAAGGGACCAACAGGAACTGAAATTTTGTAGGCATACTGGTGATTGAGGCCTTATATCGCGTTGCAGCGCCATCTAAAACTTCGGATACGAGTAAAGTAACATTTATATGTTGGTGGTGTTACCAAAAATAACGGGGTGACAAATACCCGGACCATAGGGCATGTAATCGCTTCTCATTCGTATAGGATGGTGGATTGACTTAAACCAGGTGTGTTGGAGTATCTTTTCCAGAGATAAGTGGGTTCATTCAGTTGGAAAATTTATCTATTCTGTTGCTCTGGAGACTACAAAGAATCGTGATGGTTGTGTTGGTCTGTTGGATGGTCCCTGAGA
Organism: Escallonia rubra; assembly: GCA_033065855.1. Classification (NCBI taxonomy): domain Eukaryota; kingdom Viridiplantae; phylum Streptophyta; class Magnoliopsida; order Escalloniales; family Escalloniaceae; genus Escallonia; species Escallonia rubra. The sequence continues at coordinate 127,053 of JAVXUO010002782.1, read as the reverse complement.
ATAGTATGCTTGTAACTTGAGAGGGGGCTGTGGGTGTTGTACCTCTGTTTACTGGGTGTCCGTTTTGGATCAAGATAAAAAAGGTGCTGTACCTACAAAATGTTGTTAAATGTTTTTTAGCGACAAAAAATTTTCACTATAAATTTTAGTAACAGCGACAAAACATTTTAAATGACAATCTTTTGTCGCTAAATGTTGTACAGCACTTCTGCTGTACAGCAAATGATCTTGATCCGTCCGTTTCTAATTCACTTTCTTCACGGATGATTGACACTTCAAATATAAAACCCCGTTTTCTGGCTTTCATGTCCCCATAACAATGACATTGTGTTACTTCTGTTTTCAATCACAAATTAAAGAGGATGAAAGTTGTTAAGCAAGGCCACTTGGAGTACAAATATGTTTGAGTTACGCAGAGATGTCATGTGAGGAGAACTCACGCAGAAATGAAGCTAAATATAGTAGACCATGCCCTTCGTAGATACTATTCTTATGCTAAACTGGACTGGACTGGACACCGTCTTATCCTAAGTCTCTTTCTTTGTTCAGCTTATAAACTAGTCAAGAAAATGAACTGATTAAAATACCCGTCAAAAGATAAAAGATCAAGGACTGCTTCTCGTCCGAAAAATCTCTAACTATTAGACACGATGAAATCGACCGTTACTTTCAAAAACCAAATGTCAAGGTGTTTTTGCTTATACTTTTGGAAGTCATTATCGTCATTATCAACAATGATTGGTTCAGCGATCAGGATTCCGTCTAGGTTCCCCACCTAAGTTCGTATCCTGTCCGCCGCACTTCTGGTGGCAAACTTACGTCATCGTCCTGCATGTGCTCCACACACGGGTCCTTGTGCGCTTCGGCCCCGACATAGGTGCGGGAATTGGAGGTCAAATGTATATGACGGTCTTGTAGGTCCTCGAGGCGCAATACTCTATGCCGGTTAAATTAGAGCCTTACAGTCCAGCATTTTTTGTACCAAAAAAATCTAAGCTTTCGTCTCAAACTAGTTGAGATGCGAGAAGTGATGGGTAGATTCGTGTTGAACCCTATGTATGAAGTGAAGAAGTGGATGAGAAAGAAGAGACTTGGAAACTTTGGGGGTGTGAAACGGTAATTTTACCGTTGATCTTCATCCAGTTTCATTAGGCACACACTTGCGGCGAAACTCCCTCCCTCACTCACACTCCTCTTTCCATTTTCAGTCGCAAGACAAACCCGACTCCGCCGGCAAATGACGTCATCCTGTTACTCACTCTCATTCTCATCTTCCCTCCTCCCCTCCCCGCTCCCTCAAGAGAGCCACCACCACCATCGCAGCAAACACACCACCGCGGCCGCCAACCACCCAATCCCTAGGGTCTTATTTCGGTGCGCCGCCGGTTCATCAAATTCCTCGGTAGCCGTCCCGAAAAGGAGGCACTGGAAGGAGGGCGAGTACCCAGGCTACTCCCAGACCCCACGAAGGTCTAACAGAAGCCCGATTAAGAACATCAAGAAGAAGCTGGACCGACATAACAACGCCAAGGCTTGGGTTCCCACCGTCACCGAGGACCTCACCGACCGCATTCAGAAAAAGCAGTGGCTCCAAGCACTAGAGGTATATCCCAGTTTTTTTGTCTCGTTTGACTTTAATCATCGTTCTTATCCTAATATGGCTTGTTAGATAACGTTGGCTAGGCCTGTTGCCAAAGCTGCAATGTCCTTTGTATAAGCAACGTAGAGCGAACTGAAGCATATGGTTGTTACTCAAAAGTCGTTGTAGACTTGTGGCTTTGGCATCAGGGCTAGCAGTAGTCTACATACATACTTTCTCCCTCGGTTTTGTAATCTTTGTCTCGGAACTTGAAAGTGTAGACAATGACGTTGATCTCTGTTTAAACCCTAGTTTGACTTGTCAAATGATACTTCTCGTTATTTGCAGATCTCAGGAATAGTTTCTAAATTTGTAAACACATACTTTACTCATTGTTTTCAAAGAACGCTTGTTCTGTAATACCTATTAGAGTTCAATTTTTGTTTGTATGGCAAAAAGTGAAACGGGGACAAAAATATGACACGGAGGGTGTACTTGTGTGATTTTTAATTATTACTGTTTTGGTTGAATTCGATGTCGAAAGTTCAAATATTCTCTTTGGAGCTTGCAAGAAGTCGAAGTGAATAAAAACTATGAAGCTGAGGGAGTGTTGACTTCAATAAGGATCAGGGAGACAAGTAAATTATTCGAACATCTACGCTTAATCTGAACTATTTTTTTTCCTCAAGGACTAGAATTGACGAAAACACAATTACCATTAGTTCTATCACTTTATTTTGCTGATTATCTGACTTGATACCATGATCAATGGTGTATGAATCAGAAAACGTGTGTTGCATTTTCTATTTCTGTTGCACTTGAAGTTGAATGACAGTGACCTAATTGATTCTTTTAGGTATTTGAGATGCTCAGGGAACAGCCATTTTATCAACCAAAAGAAGGGACTTATATGAAACTCATTGTTCTTCTTGGGAAATGTGGGCAACCTAAGGGTGCCCGTCAACTCTTTGACACAATGATTGAAGAGGGATTGGAACCTACCGCTGAACTTTATACAGCATTACTTGCTGCTTATTGTAGGAGCAATATCATCCACGAGGCATTCTCGATTCTCGACCAAATGAAGACCCTTCCACATTGCCAGCCAGACGTTTTTACGTTTAGTATCCTGATTAAGGCTTGTGTTGATGCTTCTCGGTTTGAACTTGTCAAGTCCCTTTATGAGCAAATGGCTGAACGATCAATAGTTCCAAATACTGTCACTCAAAATATAGTGTTGAATGGCTATGGAAAGGCAGATAAGTTTGAGCAGATGGAGAACGTGCTTATGGGGATGCTCGAGAGTACCACGTGCAAGCCTGATGTATGGACAATGAATACTATTCTCAGCTTGTTCGGTAACAAGGGTCATATAGAAATGATGGAGAGATGGTATGAGAAATTTCGCAATTTCGGAATTGAACCAGAAACACGTACATTCAACATTCTGATTGGTGCTTATGGCAAGAAAAGGATGTATGATAAAATGTCAACAGTGATGGAGTACATGCGTAAGCTTTCATTTCCATGGACGACGTCAACTTACAACAATGTGATCGAGGCATTTGCGGATGCAGGTGATGCAAAGAACATGGAATACACATTTGACCAGATGCGTGCAGAGGGTATGAAGGCCGACACCAAGACCTTCTGTTGTCTCGTTAGGGGATATGCCAATGCAGGCCTTTTTCATAAGGTGATTAGTAGTGTTCAGTTGGCTGGGAAATTGGAGATACCCGAGAACACGTCATTTCATAACGCAGTCGTATTTGCTTGTGCGAAGGCGGAGGATTTGATGGAGATGGAGAGAGTGTTTATGCGAATGAAAGAGAAGCAATGCTTACCAGATTCAACGACCTACTCCATTATGATAGATGCTTATAAAAAGGAAGGTATGAGTGACAAGGTATACGATTTGGAGCAGGAAAAACAGATGATGACTGCTAATGGTCATAATGGCAGCGAGGGCATTGAAATGGAGTCTCTAGTTGATAGCTAAGTTTGGAGCTGGTTTGCATCTTCCAAGTTTTGTATAGGAGCGCCAAAGTGCTATTATGACTCTGACACTATGGTTTAGCAGTGGAATTTCTGATTGATCAGGTCACTAAGGTAATTTTGTTGTACCCGAGTTGAGTTTCAAGGCGAACAGAACGAGTTTGATAATATACAGCATAGTTTTTCTGACCGAGTGATGTTCCGGTAGTTCCATTTTATTGTTGAAAGTAAAGCATGTTTATTAACCTTCTCAACATTTGGTATATCACAAGTTCAGGCTGGAATCTGTTAAAGCCTTTTCATTTCTGGATTCCCTCTCACTTCATTCTCTCTGATTCAAGATCTGACTTGCTGTTTGTGCACACTGGCATACCTAGAGTCGAGGCTTTTCATATGCATCTGCACCTTTAATTTTGTAGCTAATAGGGTGATGTTTGAAAAATCATTTCCACCATCGTAGAGAGTTAGAATTGTGAAAGGCATATTCAGTAAACTTGGACAATTGCGCCCTTGCTACATGCCCGATTAGGAGGGGGGAACTCGGCCACAGGGTCATGTACCACTAGGGATCATATAAACACCCACAAGGTCCTTGGATTCGTTTATATATGCTTAATCCTAGTACAAACAAGACTTCACTATCATTAAAACCAAATTAGAAGTATTCCAACTAAATGAAACAGACTTATTAATGAAATTTAAGGTCATTTATGATCCAAGTTCCTTGATGTACGTGTCATTCATAGTAGACGAATTTAATTTGTCAAGAAAGCTTTTGGCAACAATTTCGTATTGTCTGGATGTTTCTTTGTTAGGCAAAGGAAAAAAGTTAAGCCCCCATGTGTATTCTCCCGGTTGCGATTTGCGCCAGTCTCGTCTTAAAAGGCAAGAACTTGTGGAACTTCAAGCCATCTAATGATACATCTTAGACCTGGTCTAAGGTGTACACAGAGTAGCAATGGGAGACAATAGAAGTCATGAAAATTGCATTATAGTTATAGACTAGAATCTGACACCGCGAGTCATGAAAATGCTGGCAGTTGGGGGGTGTGGTGTTGTTTGCAGTTTATTGGCTGTTTTTATTTGTTATTTCTTGTTCTTATCTGTTTTGCTTGTTCTTATTTATCTTGTTGTATTTCTTTTCGTGCTTGTTTTTTGGTCTTTCCCTTGCCTGTTTTTTGTTTTAGTTTTATCTTGGTTGCTTTTTAGTTGTTTGGGCTGTTTTTGGTGTCCTGTTTTTTAATTTATAGTTGGTAGTTGTTGGTGTTATTTTTATTGTGGTTCTTATCGGATGGGGTTGTCATCCGTGTGCTAATTAACTTGTCCTCTCTGGACATGATGTAACCGTTCTTATATTAATGGTAGGGTTCTTAACTCGTCCTGTTTTTGGTGTCTTGTTTTTTAATTTATAGTTGGTAGTTGTTGGTGTTATTTTTATTGTGGTTCTTATCGGATGGGGTTGTCATTTGTGTGCTAATTAACTTGTCATCTCTGGACATGATGTAACCGTTACATTTCAAAAAAAAATAAGGATCGGAAAATCTCAAGCTTTAAGACGTGGGGGCACTCATACGTCGTCTTTTCGAAGGCCTGATTGTAGGGGAGGAAGATCATGTTGTCCGAACTCTTGAACCAACTGGGACATTCACCATTAAGCGTCTATGGCGGGCTATAGAAGTATCTACGCATGTGGTGCATTGGGGGAAGCTGGTAGTTGTTAACTTAAAGGGCAATATTTTTTGAGTTACATTAAGAGGTTTGGAGGAAAAGAAACCGCAGTGCTCCAGAGCGCAAAAACTGCCAATGTTCAGGGGTCCAAAGAATCCAGGAGATGATCATATTCGAGCATCGAAGCTGAGATTGGCACCATAGGGTAAAAACTTGTTTGGTTTTTGATCTTAAGTAATGCATTTCAAAGGCATTTAATTTCGATAATAACAAGTAGAAGTAGGAATGATTGAATGCCCATTTCATTTCAGAATTATCATTCTCATTGAATTAACAGAAGAGAGAGTTCACACCCATCACCCTGTATTTCACGGCCACAAAATTTCATATCTAAAAAATATGTATTTAAGATCGAATACAAAACAAAAGAAGGAAACTTGGGGAGTAACTAAACAATGCGGAGTAACAAAGAGAGAAGAACACATAAAGCCTGCACGCGTACTCAACAAAAGCACGCACAGCATCAACGCAACGGGCCGAGAAACACGATAATCGTCTCTCCTCCATCAATGACAGGCCTCGATTAAGCCTTCTCCCACTTGAGGGGCTTAACCACTTCCCATGTGAAGTCAGGGTCGTCTCTGCCAAAATGTCCATAAGCAGCAGTTTTCAGGAACCTGCCATTGCCACCCCTCTTAAGATCCAGGTTGATCGAGATCATGCCCGGCCTGAAATCAAAGACCTCCTTCACAATCTTAAGAATCTCCCTGTCAGGAATCTTCCCCGTCCCATACGTGTCCACAAAGACGGACAAGGGTTCAGGGACACCAATGGCATACGAAACCTGGACAATACACCTCCGGGCAAGTCCATTGGCCACAATACTCTTTGCAGCTTGCCTGACAATGTAGGCTCCACTCCTATCCACCTTGGTAGGGTCTTTTCCAGAGAAGGCACCACCACCATGAGCACCCCACCCACCATAAGTGTCAATGATAATCTTGCGGCCAGTGAGACCAGCATCACCATGAGGTCCACCAATGACAAAGCGACCAGATGGGTTAAGGTGAAAGATGGTCTTCTCATCTAGGTATGTCTCAGGAACTACAGGCTTGATGACGTGCTCTTTAAGATCAGCAGCAATCTCATCATTGGTGACAGTTTCATCATGCTGAGTGGAGATGAGAATGGTGTGCACACGAAGAGGAACCATGGCACCATTCTCGTTGTGGTACTCAACAGTCACTTGGGTTTTACCATCAGGTCGCAGCCATGCACAAGTGCCGTTCTTGCGAACATCAGTAAGACGAGAACCAAGCTTGGTTGCGAGAACATGGCTGAGGGGCATCAATTCAGGGGTCTCATCAGTGGCATAACCAAACATATGCCCCTGGTCACCAGCACCAATCTCCTCAGGTCGCTTGGTCAAATGACCATGGACACCCTGGGCAATATCAGGGCTCTGCTGCTCAATGTTCACTAAGACCTTGCAGTTATCAGCATCCAAACCGACATCATCAGAGACAAAACCGATGTTACGGCAGGTCTGACGCACGATCTTCTCATAGTCTACATCGGCCTTGGTGGTGATCTCTCCAAAGACCATGACCATGTTGGTCTTGGTGCAAGTCTCGCACGCAACCTTGCTGTCTGGGTCCTGTTCTAAGCAGGCATCAAGCACTGCATCAGAGATCTGGTCGCAGAGCTTGTCGGGGTGTCCCTCGTTAACAGACTCAGATGTGAACAAGAAAGTCTCCATTTCTATCAATTTGCAGAGAACACAACCGATAAGATCTCTTAATGAGTAATACATATACAAAAACTCAATAATCAGAAGTGAAGTCAAATATTTAAGCAGGTAAACAGCACAAGGGAATTCAAATAGTCTAATACAGAACAACAGTATGACATAGAAAAGCTTATCTGAGTGGTACAGATAATGATTCTAATATGCAAGTATGACAATATGACAATGATTCTAATAATGATTCTAACATGCAAGGCTCTAAACAATGTAGTTTCAATTCAATCATTGGCGGCAGTTTCATAATTTCATTAGATCATTAATGGCATTTTTCACTTAAAATCAATAAATAATCAGAAGTGAAGTCAAATATTTAAGCAGGTAAACAGCACAAGGGAATTCAAATAGTCTAATACAGAACAACAGTATGACATAGAAAAGCTTATCTGAGTGGTACAGATAATGATTCTAATATGCAAGTATGACAATATGACAATGATTCTAACATGCAAGGCTCTAAACAATGTAGTTTCAATTCAATCATTGGCGGCAGTTTCATAATTTCATTAGATCATTAATGGCATTTTTCACTTAAAATCAATAAATAATCCAAACTACACACGATCTGAACCACATCATAGTGCGACGGGAAACTTCAAATCTAAACCCCGGAAACAAGATTAAAAACTTTTTTGTTGATCGATTACACAACTTTTGAGATCTAGAAATGAAGTCAATGGACAAAGTATAATACTTCATTTACCCAAATCCCGCCCGCATGTTAACATGCTAAAGTGTAAAAATATAAGCCTAGCCCAATAAATCTTATAATTGAAAGCCATCAGATCCCTCCGTGAAACACATTATAAGCAAAATAGAAAGAAACAAGTATAAACAACTCTCATTAATTCGTTCCCACCCCATGCACAAGTTAATGCTTAGTAGTTAGTACAAATAGCAGTAATGTCAGATCTGCTTTACGCTAATCAAAGACAAAAGATTCCAACCCCAAAAATAACAGCAACTGATGAATCTCGTAATTTCCATTTCCAGCGCACAAAATAGCACAAGCACTGCGCCTACGGATTTGACCTATTCATTCCCACCCAAAGCAACCAAAACAGGTACAAACAACAATAGAAGGCCAATGTGCACCATTTCAATCCATGAACACTCAGATCTACAAACATCTGGCATAACGCATGTAACAAAACCGACCAAACAGCATCAAGAGAAAACGAAGAAACGAAAGAGGGCAGTACCTCTAGCGAGCGAGAGAGATGGCTTTACAGAGAGAAAGGGACAGTAATTGTGAGACACCTCGAGGCAGAGAGAGAGCTGGGGAGGCGAATGGCAAGGAGACTGGGGGGCTCAGGGGGCGTGTTTATAGGGTGCGTGGAAGGGCCCTGTGCGTCGTGATTCGGGCCAGATTCATTCCCGTTGTTGGTGGGATCCTAGATCGACGGTTGGTGCTTGATTCCGCTCGAATCTCGGCCGTCGGATCGAGTCCGCGGGAGTCGGTGGGCGAGAGCGACGCGTTTCTTCACCGGCTGTAGGCGGTAATGGGTCAGTCACCAACCAAGCACAGCCTGTCTTTCTGGCTCTGATTCTGGTCCAGCTGACTCGGCTGACTCGGCTCCATTTTGTAATTTCCTTTTTTGGGTACCTTCCCCATTATTGTTCATCCAAATTTGTCAATTATTCTGTACGGTATATATAAGGCATTGATATTAAGTAAGTTTATCCTTTTTTAATAAAGGTGTGACAAATTATAAGTCAAGTATTTTCGCAAAAAAATTACGTTTTACTTTTTTTATATGCCAGTCGACTATTTTATTTGTCACTAAAAGTCGATATATGTCACTAAAATATATTTTAGTGACCAAAAAGGACAAAAGAGCCAAAAAGGAAGTGATTTCTTCTAACATATGTAGATTTATTGGTGTTTAAGTACATAAATTGAAAATGAACTGCTTTGTTTGGAAGCTAAAATTTGTAATGAAAATATGGAAAGTGTAGCACCACTCCTTGATTTGAGCTCTATTAATAATAAAAGTGGAAGTCAAATAAATGATGAGCGGATTAGAGATCTTCTTTCCTGATTCGGGATTGCCGACATACTCCGTACTTGACAAGCAAAAATTAAGATTAAACGGGGCCAAATCCGCACGCATACCGTACCTAATTGTTCAATATGATTATGCTACTTTGGAGGCTCTTATGTGGTTAAAAATGCGACAGACAGACATACCTAGTGAAATTTCTTATTAAATGATCTAAAATTATTACCATATTTCAGAAAATTAAATTATGGTCTCTTAGGTGGTGGGTGGGTGGGTTGGTGGCCTATAGTTCCTATGTGGTCTATCTCTTTCACTTTGATGGTACAAGTACCAACTACGGAACCTAGTCAAAGACAATGCAAGGACGAAATTGGACTAAGTGTTAGATTTGGCATAACTTTTAATTAATCAACTAAAGTTGAGCCACTACTCCAGCCACATGAAAGCGTGGCTTCATTTGGTTGGTAAATACTAATGATAATGATCCAATGGGGGCAACCTAGGGAACGTACATCTGTTCCTAGATTAACCAAGGATACTAAAATAAGAATAAAGTTCACAAATATCGTGTGAGATTTACGTAACGCGATAGCATACGTCGTCGTCAGGAATAATTAAAAGAGTGAAAAATAGAAGCGTAAGGAAATTTTGTTCGCCTAGGTTTGAATGTTCCTTTAACCCGAAAACGAACACTAAACTGGTATGGTCATCTATTCTCTTCTGGTACTCCTTCTAACTCGCCATAACATCCTATCGATATGAATGAAGGATCAGAGAATGATACACTTTTATCCTTTTGCTTCTTCGTTCTATATCTACCAAGCAAATCTGTAGGTTTGCTGCTCCCTTGCAATGTTACGTGAAACGTTAAGAGTGTGTTTAGAGAGATTTACTAATTTCTACGAGGGATTTGTAAAGGGGATAAAGTAACTAGTTCATACTAGTTTTCTATCAAATAGCTGCATTTTAAGAGAAAATGACTTTTTTATCTCCATAAATTTAGTTAACTTCTTCCATAAAAAAAAAGTGACTCTCTCGTTAGTTTGTTCTCATATACTATCAAATTATCTGAATTTAAATTTTCAGATATAAATTCACATATAAAATTCTCGTTTTTACAAAATCTCTAATTTGTAATTCCGTAATTCTCATTTTTTTTATTATCTCCACGAATTCGTGCGTGGCGCGTTAACAAAGTAAGGACAAAAAAAAAATCAAGCTTCCATGCTGAGCAGAGGCTTCCCCACGTGAAGCACGTGCATTAGTTTATGGCGACGAGGGACCAAGTCACATGGAGGTGGTGGAACCCTTAATGACATATACGTGACAACCAATACGCTTAATTTACATATATTTGACCTTTACCAACAAATTAAATATTTGGAGACTGATTGATGGTAACGAGCAATGACAAGTGAAAGGCAAATTTTTTTTTTTTTAAAACACATTTTGTCCCGGCAGTGCTTGGTCCATTACTAGTTTTATCGATGATTAAGATTGCAAAGTATTGGCTGCCTACTCAACATTTTCTACGTTTTAAAGCTGCTCGGACTGCACGTGCATTTTGTATCTTGTGAACTGTTCACGATCGAGATGACTTGTTCTATTCAGACATTTCTAAACATTCTAATACAAAGTTTCTACTGTTAAAATTCAAAAAAAATATCTTCTTGAAGTAGTACATGGTCAAAATAAAGTGACCGATCAAAGTTTCTGTAAATTCTTTTACGTTTACCATTCTAGACAAAATAAAATATAGTCAATTCTCTAAATAGTTAGAATGGGTATCGACACCCAACTTTCTGTATAAAAGCACGGCCAACAAAATCATAATCACTGGGTAAGAAAAACAGAAAGATGACAGGTCAAAAGCTGTAAACATTGTATCGTGTGAACTGTTTATGATCGAAATGACTTGTAACAATAAAAAGTTATAACCGTTAAAATTCAAGAAAAATGTATTTTCTTCGAGTAGCACGAGGTCAAATCGAAGCGATCTATAGAAGTTTCCTCGAATTTGGTTAGCGAAAACAAAATAATAGTCAATTTTCTTGATAACTGGAATGGGTACTTGTACAGAAGCGCAGCCGACAAAACCATTAGGCACTGGGTAGGAAAAAGTTTGGGATGACAGCAAAAGGCTGATGTTCTTTCTCTTGGCTTTGCAAGCTTTGGTCAATGCAATGGTGGAATAACGTTTCCAATATGTTATAAGGACAACAACAACAAAAAAAACTTTTCCAATATGTTATTAGTGTCGTTCACGCAAATACAGTGAAAATATTAGCGTACGATTGAAAAAATAATAATAACGAGAATTGAACTATATAAAAAGTAAGAACAAAAGTATCTAGATATAAGATTTAGCATGGTTCGGCCATAACGTGCTTACCTGAACAAGACGAGCAATTTTTTTTGTATCATGAGAATAATGAGACAAGTATAAAAGAACGCTCAAGAGTTTAATCTCACGTCGAGACCATTATCCAACTGCATACTCCTTGTACAGCCTCACTCAATATTATCTCACAACGAATAAGTAGGTTACTAGAATTCACGATTGCTCACTGTTTACTCACTTGGGAATGATCTTTGTAGATGAAAGATCTTATTTATAGACACTTTTTAATTGCTCATGTGTGTTACGTGTGCCACCATATCTATAATAATATTGATTCCAAAGGTCTATAGCCACATTTACTATAGTGATGTTGGTTCATTTCTCATGCCAACAACAATGCCTTCTAACGGTACAATAACTTTTTAGATTTCATACCATGACAAAATTCCGCTGCACGTGTGATATTGGCCGCTATACTTGATGACGGTCGAGACCTATGTAGCGGTCGAGTTAATGTGTTTTGTACGGTCTACAAAAAAAACATATAAATTACAAAATTTGTTTGACAACTTAATAAATTAACCATATAAAAACTAAATAAGTAAAAATCTTAGGTTTCATCATGTTGTACAAAGCCTCAATAGCCTCTTCTAACTTCTAGTTTGCCTCTCTTCATCAAATTCTTATCATAATTTGCAGAAAAATTCCTGACAAGTCTCGATTCTCTTCAATATTCATCAGAATTTCAATTTGTTTTACTTTTTTCTCCTAACTTTTCATCACATTCTTTCATTTGTATGATATATCTCTTCACCAAATTTTTATCATAATTTGCAGAATATTTCATGACAAGTCTCGATTCTCTTGAATCTTCATCACATTTTCGTAACTTTTCATCACATTCTTTCGTTGTATGATATATAATTTCACACAAACACACACCCCAACAATTTATTATTGAACAAAATGACTTATTTTTCTATAATACCCCGCTAATGAGGTAGTTGAAAGACGTGAGTAATTCAATTAAATGAATTATCTGTTCCTGATGCCATTGTTTAACGTATAGTCTATTCTAGAACAAACAGCTTTACACGACTCTAAAATGTCAGATAATTTAGATTTTAGATATTTCTCTTGGTCTCGTCGATTAATGAGCATTATATGTATGTATATAAGTGATGTAAAATTTGAGATGGTATTGAGATGATACATGTACCGGTACGTACCATTTCGTGAGGAAATCAATAAGTATTGCAGTATGGTACTTATAATCATGGTATACATTAATTCTTATTCGATCACACGACGGAGGCGGAGAGCACGAGTGCAACAATGGAATCAATATTGTGGAATATTGTTTCACCCAAACTTAGCTTATCTAGATCTAGGATAACAGATTCAATATGATTTCCAGGCCATAATGCCTAAATATCCAAATCGCTCAAGTGCAGAATTTTATCTTTTGTAGACACGCAATTGTGGGTCTTAATTCAGCTAGAGAAGCATGATTTTGCTCAATTCCAATAATAGAAAGGCTACGAATTTATTTGCACCAGACAAATTTAAAGAAAGAAAAGAGCCGCCGGTGACAGTCCTTTGCGTTAACCAATTCTCGGGTTAAATCCTAAACGAATTAGGAACACCTACTAAAGGCAGCTACAAATTTCATAAGTTATACACACAACATGGTATGTAATTAACCCAAAGGGTAGTCGAGTTGCAAACCGAGCATACTTCTAAGCTATATATATATATGAATGCAGTTCTTTCAAATTTCCCAAAAATTTAAAAAAAAAACATGGTATGTAATTACATGAACCGAGCATACTTCTAAGCTTAAAAAAAGGATTGAGCGGTTATAGACTGACGCCCCAAGATAGAAATATTTTTTTTTTTTTTGGTACAAAGGAAATGGAAAAACAGGGAATTAGATGGAGGGACTTCCAAAGGCAACTCCACTCATATCAGCAACAATAAAGCTTCCCAGATCAGTGGGAGCTTCATCAATCTGAAGGTAAGATTCTCCTTGGCTTGCTCCCAGGTTTGCAAGATAATCGGCGCATTTGTTTCCTTCTCTCAAGGTGTGTGTCAACACGCATCTCGTTTGATTTATTATTTCTCGACAGTCTTCTACGAGAGCACGCATGGGATGACATTTGATTTCTTGGTCCTCGATCAATGTGAGTGCAGCCGTGGAATCTGATTCAAGGGTGAAATCTTATAGCCTGTTTGCGAGTTTTTAGGAGAGAAATGGAAGGTGAAAAGAAAGTGACTACTTCCTCTTTTCTCTAGTTTGTGAGCTTTTTTAAGGAGATAAAAGAAGAGAAAGGGAAGGAAATTTGACTTCTTTCGTCTCTAAATCTTTCCTCCCAAAATTGGGAAGAAACGGAAAGAAATAAAACTCTCATAAGTAACATTTTAATAATGCCCATATTACCCTTGAGACAATGAAGACTAAATTTTGAATGACTTCTAGGTTTTGAGGTTTCTTATGGAAGCTTATCACTTTATTTACAATTAAGTGATTGTTTTAGATATTAGAGTTGACTCGTAACTGATTATTTTACTTTTGGTGTGACATTAATTAGATTTAGATGTTGGGATGTTTGTCGTGATCTCATGGCTATTTTTGTTTTTTACATGATGAAATTAATCAACTATGTAAGGCTTATGACATTAGTATGATATGTATTTTGTATGATTTATCGATAACTAAATTATTTTACCAACAAAATCATGTTTTTTTTAGGATCATACATTCATAATCTTTGTTAGAATTATCACAATTTATTATAAGGGTATATACGTAATCACGTGTCTTTTTTTTTTTTTTTTCTGCTGAACTTACAAACTAGAGAAAAGAATGATACTTTATTTTCTCTCTTAAACTCACAAACAAGAGGAAGGATAATTGTCTTCCCTTCTCTTCTTTTCTCTTCTTTTCCCTTCTCTTCCTTTCTTTTCTTTTCTCTCATCTCAAAACTCGCAAACATGCTATAAAAGTACAAACATTGACGGTGTGCTTTGTGACCTACGTGGTCAAATCATGTTATTTAGAGAGCTAAAAGAAGTCACGAGGGCATTGATGTTATTTGACAGCTTTTCTCCACCAATTCAATATATTAAGCTGCTATAAGTGAAAACTAACGAAAGGGATAGCGTGCCAAGGCTGCACTGTGATCCGATGATTAGTCTTTCTCTTTATTTCGAGTCAGGGTGATTGGATTTGAAACTTTTTCTATTGTTATAAGTTTATCAAATCTCTATGTTTAGGAAATTTTTGTACAATTTTATCGGGCTAATGCAATGATATCTTTTTTGTGTTGGCCCTCGATCGAAAGGCGTACACATGTGCTTGCACCTAGGTTTCAGGTATTAACGCCTTTAGTGCTCATGCGCCTCCTCTGATCTTTAACAACAATGCACTATCTATAAATTGGATCGTCCTTGGCGGTGGGTTTGTAACAGTGGGATGGATTGTGACCTTAAATTGATGATGGTGGTTGAAAAACGAAAATGATAGTAAGGAGGACGATGCATATAGCTTCAACTAGTGGTTGTTTTATAGGGTTTGAAGGTGATGTCGAGTTCCAGATGTTAACTATTGGTGGTGGCTAGCATTGCCCTTTTGAGCAAGTTACGTAGACGACACATGAAGACGTATCTTTACCAAATTTTAATGGTGGAAACCTTTGTGCTAATTTCTGCATTTTGAACATGTTAGTAGGTTAGTTGCTCGAGCTCAACCATCAATGTCTCTCGCTACTTAAGATTCATGCTTGATTCAAAACTTTGTTAGATCCTCCGGTTATTTCAACGGTCTAAATCTCATGCAACAGCAAACCTGCAACATAAACACAAGCTCGACTTGATTAGAGTCATACAGTCTTAAAATTGTTGAAATTTTTTTCAAGAGAATAAATATAATATGCTAGCAACTCACATAAAAAGAGAGAGTGAGAGAGAGAGAAAGAAGTACAAAAAACAATTGCATCTTTCTCTTGTTGTGAGCGTGAAAGATATATACCTCAATACAACATGGCATCGTTCTTTCCGCAAGAGATACTACTAAGGGTTCAAAAGATCTATTTTGAACACCTTAAGACAAACTTATTAGTACCGGAACAAGGCACGTATTAGATCGCTCTCTTTAAGACAGTTCGCGCCTCGACAAAATGTATCAGTGCAATAAGTTTCAACACGCTTCCTTCAGGATACAACAGTCCAGCTTAGAGTCCTGTAATCTTATTATGTAAAGTCACAAGAGCGTTTCTCAGTAACTAACAACCACCCCGGTAAAAGTGAAATACAATATATATTTCCATTTCGAAGGGGTGCAAACTGCAAACTATCCATTTCCATAAGCCTTATTGAGACCTCCTCTCATTTAAAATCTAAAACCCTAGAGAAAAGTGTTCCGAAAATGGCACAAGGAAATTTAGATTCGAACGGAGACATCACCTGCCCAACCTCCATAGTTGGAGAATCATCATCAGCTAATGTCAATGCTGGACTTGATCGTCTTAGAATCAACTCCGCAGATGAGAATGACGACGACGGTGCTGTACAAATCACCTGCTTCTCCGATCTTTCCGACGACCTAACCCTCCACTTTCAGATCATTCGTCTTCACAAACAGGTTAATTATCTCATTCACCTCCTCAAAGCCTTCCTTTAATCATATGGCCGTTTTTATTATACTTCAACTGTTTACTCTCTCCTCTGTTCCATTCAATTTTCCCGTTTTGACTTTTTAGAAATTCCTAAGGTAGGTTTAGTGCTTGTAAACATCCACTTTACTCATTGTTTCTTCTGCGCAGCTTGACTTGCTAAACAATACCTGTTTAATATATAACTGTTATTTGAGTTTGAATGGGTGTTTACGTGTACTAAAATCTTCCCAAGATTTTGCAAAATGTGAAAAAGGGAAAATCTAATGAAGCGGAGTGAGAATTTTCTGAAGTAATTTTGTCTCAAGTTTTGATGACACAGGAATCAATTGCTCTGCTGCATAGTTTCTCATTGGTTAGATTGATGACTTTATGAAAATCACATGCTTTGCAAAGTTATTAATCCTTTTATATCCGTTTATAAGTGCATGAACAATGCATGGCCTTTGTCGAGTTTTTGCACTTGGAAGAAATTTTATTTAATTTATTAGCTTCTCAAGTCTCAAAGAGCAATACCAGGTGGAGAAACTGTGGTTTACTTATTCCCTATGTGGATTTGGGTTTCTTGTAACGGAAGTTGCAAGGACTGCTCGGAGTAAATAATGCAGTTGCAAAAGTGAATCTGTCACGACGGTGACCATCGTACGAGATTCTTAGGGTTCAGTTTATAGTTTAAGCATTTAGTCGCACTAGAACTAAATGGGTGGACATTTTTTATTTTTTTTTATCCTTTTCCCGGTGCAACAATATATGTATTAAGTTTTAAAATCGTAGTGGTCACAAATTGATTGGACCGGTTGGGATGATGATTCACATGTTATCCTAGAATCGCTACTTGTTAAGATTCATGTTTGAACATGTAAGTTGAACTGTTCAAGTGATTAGTGAATGCTTACTCTTACCACTAGATGAAAGAATCACTGGGGAGCTCCAGAGGGCGTCTATGCCAAGGATATGCAGTTTATACGACTGTGGCGTCCTCATATATTGCCTAGAGCCTTAGAAGTGTTAAGTGTCCATATCTTTCTTTCTTTTAGTTTGAATGACGAGCATTAAATGCATTTTAGACAATTTTTGGAGCTCCAGAGGGGGTCTATTGCCAAGGATATATGACCTGGTTATACACTCATGACGCCCTTAATGTTCTTGTTCGTTTCTTGCAGTCTAATTACAAATGTGAGATGGGATTCTCATGTCCCTTCCTACAACTTCTCATGTCATCTATTTGCTGTAGATATATGCATGGATAGGGTGCAACTCTGCCAAGTTTGGACATTTATATGCTGCTGCACCAACACGACCTGTAAGTTTACTATTATGTGTTTTGGATTCAAATTGAAATCCTGTTGAGGAAAAGAACATATGATACAAAGGAACCCCCTATAAACAGGAACAACACGAAAAAACTATAAGGCACGAGAGAAACTTGGAAGGGTAACAACCAACTTTGATAACTGTTACTTACCTTCTCCAAGGATCATTGTGATCCTGAAAGGAGCTGATGAATTATTGCCAGGATCTATTCTCAGAAATGCAGCATGCGGGAAGAATCTTTCCTAGCCATAGACAGTTTAGACCAAAGTCGTGCTTTGTATTCTTGCTGACAAAGAAAAAGGAGTATAGAGAATTGCTGAATTGCAAGATTCAGTTCCTGATTCGTCGAAGATAATAAATTTGTGCGGCAAACTTCCTTTCATACAGTCATGATATTAGGGCAAGCAAAATTAGAGGGGAGCTCCTTAAGGAGGTGTCATTTCTTAATCCTGTCTGTTTTGCCACATTAATCACTACGTAGCACCTATTGGACAAGCTCCTTAGCAGAAAGGGTTCAAGGATTGACAAAAAAAGAGTTACACCGTTTTCCCTTATGTTTTGTTGCTTCTTGGGTATTATTCTCTTTTTGTCAGAGTTATTGATCTTTTTGTGTAAATGTTTATCCGTTTAAAAGACAAATGTTACTGATTTCAATAGAAAGAATGATGCCAATGTTTAGTTAAAACAAGCCTTTCTTGCGTATATTTAATAAGCATATACTATTATCATCATTGTCATCTTACTACTTGTGTGTATGTTTAGAACAACATGGTTAACGTTACTTCCCTGCTCGGAGGAGCTTCTGATAATACAGGGTCTGGTATAGCTCGGCGCATAGGTATGTTATTGACTTGTTGTACACAACCACATATCTTGATTGGGTCGTGGCTGACATTCGACTTTTGTCGCAGTTTTGAAGACCGGCCTTAATGTTGTTCTGGCTTGTAACATTCCGAAGGATAGCCCCATGCTTGAGGTTTGATCTCTGCCTCCATCTCTCTCCACGCACGCATATTGAGTCGTTTTATCATCTTTTTAAGTTTCTTCTGTACTTTTTTCTTCCCGTGACAGTAGCTATTAACTTCCCTTTGTGAAATGGTGGATCTTCTCAATTCTCATTGTTCTCACAAAATTGCATTATTCAGCATTGGGGTTTTTGGTTGATGTTTTTCATTTGAAGTTTCTGCTATATTCTATTTGGGTGAGATTAGCTATAAACTTAACGTTTCAAAATGGTCCATCTTCTAATTTCTGATTGTCCTGGCAAATGTGTTATTCAGCCTTTGGATCTTTGGTTGATGCTCTGTATTCTGTAGGCAGCTGCTGAGAAGAAGTTGGTAAGTAAGCTGATTGATCTTGGGTACACGAAGTCCAAAATCTAAAGGATCATTCTTAGTAGCAGAGGGTGATGCGTAAATCCTGCTTAGTGATTTTGCTGGCAGCCTGGCGCTTCCATACACCCTAGAAAGGGGAAAAAGTCACTGTTGGGTACCAAAGAGGGCATACAGATGGATTTTCGAGTTGATTTCAACTGCTGCCAAGGATCAAACACTAGTAAAGTAGCTCATAGTAAAATCTCGATAGACTGCTTAGAGTTTGTAGAACACCTAAAGATGCATACACATAGATAGATATGTACCTGTTTGGTTATTAGGCATACAATAATTATGATACCATCAGCGTGTTCACATTCAAAGCCCCAAGCGGACTCTGAATAGATCAGAACTTTGTGTAAGAAAATTAAATTGCGTGAATGTCCATTTCCTGCTTCGTATAGTGTATAGCGACTCTAGTTTGTAGGCTGGAAATATTTTTTTTTTGGTGGGCTTGGGGTTTGTGGGGCCGGGGGTGCTAAACTTTTGTCGCTAAGAACTTTAGCGGCGGAAGTTGCAAGACTGCAAATGATAAAAAGTAAGGTGCAAATATCCCGGGGCCCTTGGTTATGCTAATATATATATATATATATCTGGAGTTGATTCATTGCTCGTGCGGGCAATGGATGAGCTGTTGCCCGCGCAATCTAGCCGTCCACGCGCGAGATCTGGACGGCCTGTTTTTCGCCGTCCACTACATCTGGCATGCCCATAGGGCCGCGTAGACGGCCAGATCGCGCGGGCAACAGCTGATCCATTGCCCGCACGAGCAATGGATCAACTCCCGTATATATATGTTTTGAAAATTGATAATCTCACTCCTTATACGTGATGATTAAAACGGTCACTAAAAGACATTTGGAGCAATTCAAATTAGGAATGAGATTATCGGTTGGGAGTTTGATATCACTCTTTCCCCGTCAACCAACAGCTTTCTTGCCCTATAATGTACTAATTTTGTTTAGGAAATTGATAAATCTTATTTTTGACAATGTAAATGCCACTAAAGACATTGGCTAGTTCAGATTAGGAATGAGATTATTATCTCCCAATGGTTAGAGTTGAGAATATCTCACTTCCTGTGTCAACCAACATTTTCACTTCTTTTTATTTTCCACATGTTTTCCAAATATGAAGGCAATAGACAATCGACTAGCCAACCATTTCATTAACTGCACCTATAAATGTACACACTATGGGGATACAGCCTGAAGCATACAGGAGAACTACATCAACATTGCATGAAAGATGATTCAGCAACAAATCTGAATATAAGCAGCATCATGAGCATTAGCTGGAAGATCACCAACAGTGCAATAGACCTCATCTAAAGCAATGGGTGAAGTGAATATCGCAAGAGCTGGCAACAACCATTGGGGGGAGCCATGTTAAAGAGACCACGGAGGTTGTAGGCACCTAAAATCATACCCAAAGGAACTTCATAATGGACTTCAACCCAACCACAGAGGGAAGTCCTGCTCAAACAAAAATCCCCAAGCCAACCAAAGGTTAACCCTCCACGCACTCAGTCAAACTCATAACCTCGGCAAAGAAATGTCAGTTAAGTTTTCAGGAGAGACTTTTGGACAAGTTGACCTTCGTTAATGCCTTGTGAGGGTGATGCTAAGATCTCCCCAGTAGCTTGGTCCTTCAGTCTCTTGGTGCCTCTGAAGACAGATGCAGGCACCCGTTGCTTGCTCACTTTTAACTACCTTTGATCATATCTCATCACTAATTCTGCTTCAAGGTTATAAGTACTAGCCTTCATGCGCTCTTGAGTATAATTAGAAGAACTCAACAATGTGACACACCTGAGATCATAGAAAGGTTTAGAGGCCTCGAGTCCATCAGCGTTACTAGGATATGAAACAAATCCAAGTTCTTCAAGAAATAATATGATCCCTTGTCTCATTCTACTTATCGGGCTCCCTGGTATAGAGCTATTTTTTATGGACTTTCAACTGCCTCGGAAAGAAGGTATCTAACAACAGACTTTCAAATAACCATCTTCAGTTCCAACTAGAAAGAGTCGTGAGAATGGCAGAATAGCTATACTTGACAGGACAGACATGTTTCTTGATTCACGATCTGTCATATAGAGATACTGAGGCGTGATGCGGTGTTGCCCATCCTGCCAGAAGCATCAGCATGATCAAATATTGAATTACAGTAGGAAATGAACAAGATGATATCAAAATTGACCAAAAAGTTATCAACTTTCATATCCGGAACTTTAATTTCCTTCCTATGTGATATAGAAGCCCTCTTACGTACACAATTTGTTATCTAGGAAAAGAAAAGGTACATAAGAGAGATTGAAAACAAGGATACAATCAATATATGCATATATGTATGTATATAAATGTGGGAGTTGATCAATTGCTTGCGCAGGCAACTTAAGTTAAGTGTTGCCAGGGCCATTTGGCCATCCATTGCGGATGGACGGGCCAGATCTGTTTTTTTTTCCACGTAAACTTCACCGTCCGCTACATAAGGTGAAATTTACCATATTGCCCCTCCTATTTGCCTCGAATCCCTCTGAGACATTTTGGTCAAAATACCCGTCTGCTACATAATGTAGCGGACGACCGTTTTAAAAAAAAAAAAATTTTAGATCTGGTCAGTCCATCCACGATGGATGGACGGCCAGATCGCGCAGGAAACTTAGCCTAAGTTGCCTGCAGGGGCAAGGGATCACGTCCCCATATATATATATATATATATGTAACAAGTTTAGCTATACTACATAAACAATTTAAGCATCTTTGTTTTTGGGTACAAAACCACATTAAAAATCTAACTACTGCAACTAGAAAGATTCTCCAAAAGGCACCAAAATAAGCAACTGAAACCATAATTTGTGAATACCATATCTGCAAGCCTAACGGTTTGCACAGTGAAATGGTACATTTTGGTACCCAGCAACATGCCGGTACCGATTTGGAGTTTACTGCAATTTTCATCTATGCAAATTTTCTATTTTTGGCACTGTGATATACAAAAATTTGAACATATACATTATGCTCTAAAATTTCAAATTAACACAAACTTAAGATCTTCCACTATTCCAATAAATTACTTAATTAAAAAACATAAATCCAATAGCCTAGAACTCCAAAATCTGGGCACTTAACTCATGGACCAAAAAGTCACGGAAGCCTAATGGCCTAAGCCCTAACCTACAACCTTTGGCCCTTGGGACTCTAAACCCAATTGTTTGTATCTTCCTTTTGCACAAGAGAAGAAACAGGACCAAGAAAATAAAGAGAATATGAAGACCCAGAGGAAACGGGAGAACAGAAGAAGTGAAAGATCTCGGGATCGAGATATATAATTCTGTTGGTCCTGATTTAAGCTGAAGGTGTGCAATTGCTTCTGAAGGTCTAACCCGATGATGATGGGCAATTCGGTACTGTAAATTCAAGGTTTTGTAGATCCGCTATTTGACCAGAAAACAAGAGTGAAGATCCCTTGTCTTCACTTGACAGATCTGACGGAGAGATGATTTTTCTGTCTTTGAGGAAGACACTATGCTGCATCACCAATATCCCAAAAAACCCCTCCTTTTTACAGACAGGGACATACTGAATTACTCGCTGGTACAATCATTTCGCGTGGTAATAATCCTCTCAAATCAAAGGGAAAATATTATTGGAGACGACACTGAGACCAGCAATGTTGTATGCTTCATAACATTGGGCAATTGAGAAACACCATACAAATAAGCTGAGTACAGCTGAAATGCGAATGTTTAGGTGGATGTGTGGCCACACAAGGATGAATAGAATACAGATTGAAGCTATCAAAACAAAGTGGGGGTGGCACCAATTGTGGAAAAGATAAGGAAACATTTCTTCAGATGGTTTGGTCATGTCCAAGGTACGCCTTTGGATGCACTTGTAAGAAGAAGTGATTGTGCCAGGTTAATGGGGTAATACGAGGTAGGGGTAGGCCAAAGATTGGGGTGATGTAGAGAGAATAGAATTGCTGTGTACTTATCGGAGAACATGTGCTTCCCTAGGGATGACTGGAAAAATATGATTCATATAGCCGACCACAACAAAGGCTTAGAATGATGATAATGAATATAGGTGGCAACATAAGAAGAGGGCGGACTACATCCACTCCTTTTATATAGCCCGTAAATAGCTAGAATGGAGTCTTCTAATGCTTGAAGTCAAAGCTATAACAGCATCTTCAGGAACATAAATTCAGTTACATCCACAGAAGGAAACGCCTAGAAGGTGGACTAACTCTTGGGCATACCATCATCCATGACTACTTGAAAATCAAGTAAAATCCAAGTAAGGACACTATTTGTGAAAATAAAAAAGCTTGTTTTTCTGGAGAGTCAGGAGACCAATATATGCATGTGACAAATATAGTAAAAAATTTACACCTAATTTAACATCACCAAAGAGCATGTCAGACAAGGCAAGAAGGCAGTACAAGCTCATATGCTCTGTAATGCAATAATGTACACAAATAAAAAGTGGATTTTATTGTACGTACTCCATCTGCAGATTTAGATAAAGAAGAAA
The DNA here is from genome assembly GCA_033065855.1 of Escallonia rubra. Classification (NCBI taxonomy): domain Eukaryota; kingdom Viridiplantae; phylum Streptophyta; class Magnoliopsida; order Escalloniales; family Escalloniaceae; genus Escallonia; species Escallonia rubra. The sequence goes on along the minus strand of JAVXUO010002782.1, from coordinate 103,762 downwards.
GCCCGATCTTATTTCTCGATATTGAAATCACATCTTGTCTCCACACAGAGAAACCTGATACACTGTCATTGTGACCTCTAAAAATGACAGGTTCTGATGCCCAATTCCTGTGAAAATGAAGGAAATACAAACAGTAATCTCTAAAAATCAGATCGGAGACGAGCTTAATAATGCAAAGGCTGTTTGCCACTGAAACATGTTGTCCAAATGGAAGTTTCAATATAAGCCATTTTGGAAGAAGATAATCAATTAAATGGTATTGGTGCTGCTCAGAAAGAAGATTAGAAATTCCATAATGGCGTGCCATATGAAGAACAGAAGATAATCCACTTGCAAAAATGCATATAGTTGGGCACATATGAATGTTCCGCGCGCGCACACACACACACACACATATATGTATATATGTATGTATGTATGTATGTATGTATCAAAATGGACCTCAATAATTTCGTTATTTTCCTATTCAGATACTTGCATTCCTTTGTTCTGCCCTGTTAACATCCTGAGGTATCTCACACACTAACAAGACTCTGACAAGAAGGAAGGCTGGAAGGACTTGCTTTGTCCCGTTTACACACAACTGAGACAAATAGTAGAGTGAAGGTGATGCGACAGAAGATCCCTAATGTTATTTTTGATTGTTTTCCTAAGCTTAAGGTGTTGTCAGATTCTTGCATTAAGAGATTAAAAACACGGTCCAGTCTATATAATTCTAAAGCTATCATAGTTCACCACAACTTATTCAGCAATAGTTTGACTGTAAATCTCCAAGTTCATATAGTGGCGAACTTCGTCAGAGCTTTAATTGGTTCTAACATTTTGCCCAATACCAGTAGTTACAAGAGGCAACTAGCTAAAGTAGTCATCAAGCTCTAATGCTCATACCAAGCACGTTTTTCTTAATTCACTATTCCACTCTGCACCTATATTAGAAAGTAGAGGAACAAACAATAACTAGGCTTACCTTCTCAAGTCCCAAACTCGTAAAGTCCTGTCAAGAGAGGCGGATACAAGCAAATGATCCTCTGGTGCAGCCAACTGGAGGCACAGAGAAAAAAATTATTTTTATTGCTATTGGAAGAGGATTCTTTTATGAAAATATAAGCTTACTTTCGTCACATATCCATCATGAGCCTGCCACGAGGCTATAATATTTCCACTCCTCATGTCAAGCAACTTGCAGTTTCCAGAACTCAATCCGGCTGCAATCCAAGATGGAGAACCGACAGCTCCATCAGCTTGCAGTTTATCAGAACCACATGAGCATATAGAAGAGATCAGAGAAGGGTAACTCGGTTCAGCAGATTCGCTACTCCACATATGAAGTTTCTGACCTTGGTTGACATCAATAAATCTGCAGAGCATCGTGATCTCATGAGACAACCGCGAATATACATGTATGTCATTGTGTGCATGAAAAAGAAAGAGGTCATTACCTGAGAGAACCACCTCCAGTACCCACTACAAGTTTATCCACATATTCCAGGTGATGCATACAAGTATACAAATTCCCGTCAAATGCAGTAGTTAATATCCCACTTGACGGAGGATTAAAGTTGAGCATATTGCCTTGGTCAGGATTTAACCTTGATGCAGAAGCTAAGGGGCTTGAAAGGTGTGCAGAACTTCCAGAAAATTCAGCATATATAGATAGTAGTTTCCCTGTTTGGCTATTCCAAACATGCACCGTTCCATCACAAGAAGCAACCCTTCCAGAGGATGCCAGGACACTAATGTCATTCACAACCTGGCAATTAAACAAGTATTCAACTATACACAATTATGTACTGATGCTTATAAATAATACTAAAATTACACATTTGAAAATCTCTAAAGTATGATGATATGCCTTTCCACTAACCACTATATTATCCTATAGAGTGGGAAAAGCTACCTATAACTAAATGATTAAAGCTATTCTGGGGTTCAAAAGCTAGATTCTGTGGTTCATAAAATAGATGATCTGACTTAACCAAATGGATAGAAGTAAGAAACCTCTTCATGGCCATGGTAGCCAGATGTAGCATTCATTGTAGATAATTCCCACTTTTGAACAGTTCCCTTGAAACCTGGACCAACTCCTGCCGTGAATACCGTACACTCATCATGGCAAAGAGCAAATGACCTTAACGCTCCCTGATGTGCACGGACAGAGTGCACCACAGATGCTCTAATCTTCCATGGAAGTTCATCCTTAGCACCCCCACAACGACCAAGAAAATCAGGTCCATCCCAGTTAGATGCTGGGCTAGGGAACCAATACCAGGTTTCATGCATTCCAAAGTTTGAGGGAGTCACATCTGTCTCAATTTCGTTCTGACAATAATCCTGTATTTTTTTGTAAGCATTCAAATTTTTGGCACCTCTATTCCCTTGTGATTGTGGTATTGACCATCCAACGCCATTGAGCAATATTTTAGGCGGACCGTGTTCAGGTGAGTTCTTGCCGAAACTGATCCTTCGAGCACGTCTATTTTCCGGAAAGCTACGAGATGATTCCCCGGAGTATTTGCACTGAAAATGTCAGATTCACAAAATTAATGCAACTGTTATGACTACTGCACATACCAGATATACTGGGGCAAGCTACTCTTGGAACTTGGAAGTGTAAAAAGAAAAGGCTTACTTTCCAATTATGGCGCCGTAAAAGAAACTGTTCAAGCAGCAACCATGTGGCACAAGACTGGCGGAGTTTTTCTATACCCAGAAGAGACGCAAAAGGGGGATAGAGTAGCAACCTGTAAAGATCCAACCACGTCTACATGGTAAGCAGGTCAACAACGCTTATGGATTAAGCTTAACTAACTCCACCCAACGTAAGGTCTTAAGCAAACAAGATCTAGGACTGATGAAACCTACACAAGGTCCATTCGGCTTTCGATTTGATCTTCCTCGTTTTTCATAGACATGTTGAAGCTTCCACCCAGAAAACCGAAGCCATTGGAAGTTTCCTGAGAAAAAGCAAGCTCATCTAACAGCTCTTTGAGTTTCGGCAGAACATGCAAGGCCGTTAAATCGGGTCCAATCTGCTGACAAATTCCAATGAGACTTGAAGCAGCAACCTGGTAAGCAGTATGTTACAGCATTACCAAAGAAAAAATAAGCCAGCATGTAAGATGCATGAAAGAGACCTTTTGAAAGATATAAGTAAGAATGCAAATAAGAGGATTGTAGTTATCGTACTAAAGACAAATCTTCACCTAAAACGACCAAGGAAAAATGGAAAGATAAACTGAACCAAGTAAACAACTTTAACGTTAAGTAACTTAGTTAAGACTTGCTAATTCCTTCCAAGTCATCGTAGAAAGCAGCTTAGGCTGCAGCAAAGGTACATGGAGCATTCAAATCTGCTGTAACTGACAAACTAAAACACCCAGGTCATACTTCTAATAGCTCATGAGAGGGGAACTATTCGCTATTGTGTTCCGTAACCCCAATGCACCTGCACCTCTGTCCTTCAAGAAAGTTACCTAAGCTATATAGTCTCAGCAATCTCTTACCAATCATTTACCACATGTCAAGAAAGTATTAAAACGGTAACAATACTGCTCCCTAATTGTAGAAAGTAGCATTAAATGGTAATGAGTAAGCTTAAACTTTCAAATAGCCACTAATCCTTATTTTGATACAAGAGAATTAAGAACTGATAAGTCCATGAGAAGCGGCAGATTACAAAGCACCGACATTGTTTATCTATAAATTGGGCCTGTCAACAGCGAAAGGAGCTAATTGAAACGTGGGAATCCTAAATAAAAGGAAAAAATTTCCATGGTTGCTAGCAAAAACTGCAATATGCCCAAACCGAATTCACAGCCACTATAAAACTAAGACTCAAGCTTTTGCAGATAATTTCACAATATATATCTTAAGAGAGCTAAAGATAAAGTAGACCATATTCTAAGATGGTTTGCAGCAAGAAAAGGCATGAAATGCTCTGGTTGGGACACAAACTGAAAAGTTGAAACATGTGCTCTGATACACCTAAGATAGAAGGAACGATTCTTGCTTGTTTGCCTCGTATGATCCTTAATACATGCAGTCTTTGGAATGTCTCACATAATGTCACTGCTAGAAATTTATTTGAATATAAAATGAATGACTGCGTTGTGAAATACAAATAAACATAGGAACACCTTAAGCACTGGAATTCCTAGATTTGATTGCATGAGAATCTGAACATATAGGCAACTCCCGTCCTGTTGAATATCACAGATGAGAAGATCATTCAGAGATTATGCTTTCAAGAAAGATATCTAACTCAAACAGATTTGAATTTTAGACCTCATACTTCAATTAGCTCCTTTACAACCACTTCCTTTGGCAAAACTGCAGTGAGACCATTCAAAGTCATCAGACAATCCGTAAGGGCTAAAGCACTCCAACTTTGTACAGGTTCAGGCTTATTCACAGAAGCATCAACGCAAGAACGAACGACATTTCTAAGTAAGGGTAGAAGCTGTTTCACAACAAAACTCTCTCCGAAAAGACCACCTGAAAAGTTGGAATAGAAAGACAAAAAAGCTGATAAGCTGAAGCGGCACGTTTTCTTAGACCATGTCAGTATCCCAACCCTATCAACTAAAACAAGTAGTATACCAATTCTAACCACGACATCTAATCCATCACTGCTGAGCCCTCTCCCAAAACAGTGAATCAGAGGTAAGATTGTCTGCGTAACAAACAGAACGGTGAGTGAAATACTAGCTTAAAACTCTTGCAAACATTAAATTGTCCATGACAAAAGTGAGAACACCAGATTTGTGTAACCTGATGAACAGTGATCGGTAAACCAAGTTCTTCACTAGAGCCAATCAGCAGCACAGAGGCAGCAGCAGCAGCTGAACTCTTATGAGGAGCAACTTGTAAGTTTGATAGAACCATAGGATGGATTTTCTCCAGATATGCTTGTTTACCAATCCCTTTCCACATCTCCTGCACAAATGAGTCTTGGAGAAGAGAAACCTTCAAATGTGAATAACCTGTAGCCTGGGTAAAAATGTCTTATTAGATAAGAAACCTATGAAGAAGTTAAGTCTCTGAGGTTCAAGGCAAGGTTTGCAACTAGCCTGAAGAATCTTCTGAATGGCAGGCAATACGAGTATCTTTATTGCTCTTGGAGTCAAGCACTTTAAAAATTCTTTCAGCATAATACAAGCCCATTCTGCTTCAGCATCCGATAGAAGAGTGGTTACAAGGGGTAAGCAATAGGGTGCACACATTTCAGCTGCAAATGTTCCCATTGCTTTCAGGGCTCCTTGTTTGGCAAAATTGGCAGCATACTGAAGGCGGGATCCATCTTTTGATAGCAGTTGAAGTGGCGCTAGAAACAAGTAGGCTGACTTGACCGTTGTTGTGAAGTACGGGGATTCCAAAAGACACTTGGCAGAAGGCCTCCTATATGATATAAAAAGCAAAGGGCGTATCAATCTTCAGAAAATAAAAAGTATGAAGTCCAATAGATGTTGCTGAACTAAGGAAGAGGACGAAGAAACGTAGGAATCACTAGGAAGGTAAAAGAATTGGAAATTTACCTCCTCCAATCTGTCCGAATGCATGCTTCAACAAGCACTTCGACGTGAGAGGGAAGTTCCTGCGTCAGTCTAGGAAAAACGCCACTCTCCAAGTACGTAGCGAGTGACGTTGGATCAAAAAGAGGCCTCCTCAAATGAAGTTCTGCTATAATACATCCCACAGAGAAAATATCATTTGCAACATCTTCAGAAAAGTTCCTTGAACAAAATGATTTCTGCTTCCAACGCAATAGCTCTTGATATCCCACAGGGCTGTCATCATCCACTTCGATACTCTTGAGGAGATACTTTAAATCAACAATTGAATGCGCCCCTTGGGGTCCGCCATGGTCAGTTGTCCTATTTGTATTTGCTAAACTCTTGCTTGAAAAGTCTTCTACAGAAGAGTCATCCTTCAGAAGATGGCAGGATTGGCAGCTATAGATAGGACTCAGATGCCAAGCATGTTCACAAAATGCAGCTGCTTCCTCCAATTCTTTTAAATGAGCCGTTTCAAGAAGGATAGGTTTCTCACCCTCACTTTCATTCACTTGGCACTGCAGCATAGCTAATTCAGTAGCATTTTCATGTTTTTTCCTGGTGGAGCCTCTGCGAGCAGGATGTGGCTGGGTAAAGAGCTGACGGCGTCCAATTGACCTTGGCAGCGTGGGTGCTGAAGCAGGCAACATAACATTTTTGGCAGCAACAGCTGCCTCACCTGACATTTTGTACCCAAAGGTGATATCAATCCAATGATGAATTTGGCATGAAACTCGATCGCTTTCTAATGCATGCCTGTGCAGTTTAATGAACTCCTCGGCAGAACCAGCCCATGAAGGTACAGTCAAATCAGACATACTAGGATGTAAAGAATAAAAAATTTGGGGATCACAGTAAAAATCAGGGATGCACTCGTCAGGGGTCCATTGATAAAGCCTTTGCATTGTGGAAGGATACTCATTTGGTTCATAGACAGAGCGAACAGCCATACGCAAAACACTCAAAGGTAACCGCCTTGCTTTGTAACTGCAGACAGCTAGTTCAGAGAGGCACTCATCTGATACATGATGCGGGATTTCAGATGTTGAGTACGTGAAGTCTAACTGTTCATCACCTTTGGCCAAGCGCCACTTGCTTTTGCTTAACTCTCTCCACCCTTCGTCATTGCTCTCATCAGGTTTCACACTAAAATCTATAACCCATGGCATAACAGTGTGAAATGTGTGGTCACCCCACCTTCTCCCAGCTAATCTGTTTAACATGAGCAGATACTCAAAATTACCCATCTCTCCCATCCACCAACGCCTAAAACAATAATGCCAATTCACAGATTGGGATAGCTTCAGATCAGCATAAAGTCCAAGAGAATGACTGCCATCTATGCAGCAACGTACCCGTGGAAAAGCAGATTTTTTACTTCTTGAGCTCAAGTTAGATATTACCTGTGGTGTTTTACCTTCACCAATTTGTAGCCAACACCAACTAGAGTCAGTCAACAATACACTGGATGGACAAATATTACCATGGGCAACCCCATAACCATGCATGTGAGCCAAAGCAGAAAGTAGCTGGTAAATTAAGAAACTTATATGCCAGTCAGACTTTAAAGCATTGGGGCTGTAGTACAGGATATTTTCCAAGGTGTAAGGAGCTCTTGGAAGGACTAAATTGATATGACTGGATGATTTTAGCATCCCCAGAATGGGCATTATGTTTGGATGCCTAACACAGCCAGGAAAACTATTCTCCTCAAATGATGGTATCCCAATCAAACGAAGAAAGTTTATGCCATCTCGTCCAGTTGCTTTTCCTTCTATTAAGAGTTTAAGTGAACACAAAATATGATCTTCAAGAAACCCAGATACGAAGTTTAAAGCAAGCTCTTCAAAGAGAGAACAGGAAGAAATGCCAACATTAGAAGTTGGAGCCAAGGCAGTAATTATCCTTGAGCAGGAGAACCGGCCACATGAGTTGCAGGTTGAACATGCGTACCCTAATCCAGCCACGGTTGTTTTTGTTCCACCATTAAAGAATGACTGAGACGCATTTGATTTAGTTTCTAGCAAAGAAGTTTTAGGACTTGGAACTTCAATACTGACCTCTGCTTGATCTTGCTTTGATACTGGAAAATCTGTGTTAGCCTCCCCAATCTTGTGACTGCCTTGAAGATCTTCAGGACAATACTCGTCACTAAATTTACGAAAGAGAAGAATGCTCACTTCATTTTAGAAATGGTGGAATCAATTAAAGAGTACAAAAATTGCAGATTTGATAAGCTATATATAAATCAATAATTACATAGCTCCCTTAAATCTTAGTGGAGTCTCACTTATCCTAAATGTTAAGAACTCTGAAACACTACAACTACTTAATAGCAGCAGCAGATGATGTCTTTTTATCCAAACTGAGATCTATAAAAAAACTGTTGCAGCAAATAGGATTTCGTATTTACTTTCCTTTATCCTAGTGTTGAACTCACCTAATGCATGGTGTACTCAGTAGAATGCCCCATAGTGTGGGAAACATTGAATTCTATTTATTTGCAAGTGAATGCACATTGCTGGAACTGCGGGAATCCATATATTAGATTGTTTGGGCCATAAAGCTCCATCAGGTAATTATAATGGCCATACAGTTACAAGAGAATCCGTCTAAAGTTGGAACATTATCCAAAAGCAGTTGCTGGGCCTGTTTTCTTGAACTACAGCTGCTACAGAAGCGCTTAATGGAGTCCTCAGAATTGGAACGTTCGGCGTCTTTGGAAAGAGCGCTTTTGGTGCACTGCACCGAAGCTTGGGCTGGGAAGAATAGGGTATGGTGACGACAAAAAATTATGGAGCTCAAATGCAAGGCAATCACAAAAACTGTTTGCGACTCATGTGCACTTCTTTTCCATATAAAGTTGAATATATGCACTGAGTCCAATGCATAAGGTGATTTGAGTGCATACACACACGTATGTTAGCGGAGGCAGCAGCTGACACAGGGGGGCACGTGCCCACCTGCTGCCTCCTTCACAACTGCTTGATGCCCACCTGCTGCCTCCTTCACAACTGGTTGTAGATGATGAGGGGGCTGGTTGTAGTCTTGTAGATGGTGAAGTCCAGATGAGGAGGAGGAAGAGAGAGAGGTGCAGTCACTGATGTCCAGATGAGGGGCTGTTTGTAGAAGGGTTGGAAGGTGGGTTTATGGACTTAAATACTTGAATTTCAACCATTGATTAAATTCATGGTCATGATTTTCTTGAAAGAGCTCCATGTGTTTTATATTAGTACTAATATATGATGGTATGATAAATGAACACAAAAGATAAATATTTTATCCGAAAAATGCCCTTAAAATACATTTACTAAAACGCCTAGAAAAATACAACACTTTAACAAATTACGTTTAAATTAGAGAATCAAAATAAAAGACGCATTAAAAGAATGACACTCAAATAAACGTCCTATATAAACGGTCTTTATACTATATTTTATTGACGCAACGTCAATCTTTATCTCTGTAATTGTCTTAATCTTTATTCTCTTTATATAACTATGTTGTTACGTGTTGACTCTTGTGTATAGTAAATTTTAATAAATTATTATGGAATATAAGATTGTCCCTTGATTTCTTTATGCTTTCGTACTTGCAAATGGATTATGCGTTCAACAAAAGGTAGGATACAAAAATTAGGAAGTCTATTTTGATCGATAAAATGCAGTCGTGTGTAATCTAGAATTAAATTGACACACAAATTTTGGGTTACCTTTAGATTTACCAGGTGTAGGAAGTGAATGTATAAATTGACTACTCATAAAATTGTGGGTGTTTCACTCATGTCTGTTCGACCTACGCTCGTTTGAGTTGTCTGTTTATTAAGTTCAATATACTGTTACAAAAGTTAGGCTTAGAAATTTTTTTCCTTTGTCAATTAGGTGCCCACCCCGTACACAGTTTCTGGCTCCGCCACTGCGTATGTATGCTTGAGTTGATTCTGCGTACCCGAGGCCACATAAATCTTAGCAGTGCTTTGGATATCACATTCTATCATCAACTGACTTTTGGCTCTCACAGTTTACACCCAAATCACTAGCATTGAACTGGAATCTTATCATCGATTCCTACACACTCAAAAAGCATTCTAACAATACATTAAAGCACCTGCTAACTTGATAGCATAATTTCGATTATCGCAAGTCCTGTTATTATTAGCTCCAGAAGGATTTGAATCTCGTAACGGACTTAATAGAGAAATTATTGACCAGAATGTCTTACACGTATTTGGTAAAGCAATTGCCTTCACGACGCGGCATATACACCAATACAAACTGAGGGGAAGCCTGCCCAGTAGAATTTGACATCTGCATCGATCACACCAGGAAAACCTTAAGAACAAAAAGGAACCGGCACTTGTATTACTCACATGCTTCGTGTATAGTACCTGAACGACGGCGCTGGAGCCGAAGGGGAGGCCGGAATCGGAGATTCCATAAGAGAAGGCGAGTTTTCCAGCAAAATCGGCGGAGATTCGACGTTGAAGGCACTCGAAGCACATCTGATTTTCCATTGTCCTTCAATTTCCCTCCATTTTCAACTGGAAGTTTGTTTCGGGGGATTTTACAGAGAAGTTGAGTCTTGGACCTTGGACCGGCCAGTCCAAATGGATCTCGGCTCAATTGAACGACGACGTATCACTATTTTCTTCTAAAACCGACTTCGCAAATAAATGTCGCTAAAATAACCATAAAGTGCCACTGTAACATCAAACCTCAACAAAATTATGGTTCTTTTTTGTCTCTTTTAGGTTAATCGTTCTGGTAACTGTTTCTTTGATTAGTCTCATTGGGTTTGAATTTGACGTATGGATGGATGCTAATCATGTTTTCCCTGCAAGTTTTAGATATCGTTTCGCTTAGCATGTCTTTTGTTTTTAACGTGTGGCATACTACTGCACTCGTCAATACTCTTTAAGTTCAACTTCAACGTCCGAATGTTTCAATTCTAATCTTAAAATCCGCAAAAAGCCAAAGCAATAAAAGATTATGAAACGTGGTAGTTAGTTGCCTCTGATTTAGTGTTTATGTGCTCGGTATCCTTATTTCAGCATCCAATAAAACTGATCAATCAATGATTTCATTAGAGGAAATTAGTGGTGACAGTATATTTGTTTGCCAAGGCCAGGTTCGGCTATAGATCCAAGGTTCTTTACTTCAGTAGGCGGCCATTGAGCCACCTTATCTATGGAGATTGAGATCCATCCTTCTCACTTGAAGTCCTATTCTGATGAGTACTATACATAATACAAGTTTCAGTGTGTCAAGTTCCTCTATTTTGGTCCTAGGCTATGGTTGTCATCGATGAGGGTAAGAGGATTTTGGTTCAAGAACTCCTCCAGTCCCTACGTAGTCTTCAGCTGTAAACAACAGAGAAACAAAAATTGGTGTTCGAAATTCACACCTTTCACTGAATAGCATGTTGGATTTGGAAATTTCTACCGCCTTGGCTGCAGTGTACTTCTTGCACTACTGAGCTGTGGAATGAGCTGTTCTGCTTGATTTTTGCTCTTTAGATTTTAGATTTTCTAGGGTGGTTTCACTTTTCATTTGTTACTTACAATGCAGCGTACTGGTTTCATGGGCGTCCCGTGAGTGCATAAATGCATTAGAATCTACTGAAGTGGAGTTCAGTTTGCTCATAATATCTGCTCAAACAAGCGAAGAGAGTTGAATAGAAGTGTTACCAATGTTGTAATAGTTAGTGACAAGCTTGAGTGTGGGTGTATTGTCCCACATTGGAAAAGAAAGAAGGATACAAAGCCTTTATAAGGCTCCACTCACCCACTTAATTAACTTTGGATGGTGGGAAGAGTTGGAGGGAAATTTGAAAATTTCCTTGATTTGACTTTGACATGGGTTTGAAATATAACAATATTTAATAATGGTCAAAAAATGGGCACTTGGGTCTTGGTTGAAATTAATTAATATATTTTAATTAATTTCGTTTTACTTAGCAGTTAATTGCAGTTGGCCCCAAACAGTTGTGTCCCTTGATTTCATGGGTTGTATCCATTCAGATATTATTTAATATCAGTATATCCTTCAATTTTCGTAGATCAGAAACTTATTATTCAAAAACGTGTTCTTGGGGAAATTCTGAATTGCTGATCAGAATTTCATTTTGGCTTTGTAATCCTGGAGGAATCTGTCATTAACCCAGCAGCAATTATAGTGGAGGCATATTTCCTTAAGGACAGTGATTAGTCACGCTCAAAACCTTATTTTCGTCTTCATTTTCTAACAACCAAGACTTGAGAACCTTTAGTACTACGGTCACTGTCAATCTGCACAGGTCCGACGGGTGGGACGAGGAAGTGTCCAACAAAGATGGCCATAAAGAGGCCAACTGTGGAAAGGTACTATAAATCTCAATCGCCAGTTGATATGAGTGGCATCCTCTTTTTGAGACACGTTTTCGTACTGCTGGTCATCTGAAGCACCTTCTTCGTTATCTAAACAAGTGTATGCCACTAAAAGTAGCAAATTTTCGTATCTAGAGAATCTAATGCCGTGGTGCAGTACAGCGATCTGAATGAGAGAGAAGTGGACAATGACGAAACATTGGATCGCTGCAGTTGTATTAAGAAATTGCAACCACACTAGCAAGAAAGTGGATGTGGGTCAGGTATTCTTTTTTAATCTTGGCTGTAATGACTGCCGGCTTTTGCAAGAATTATCGTATGAACAATTGCGATGAAGCGTGAAGCTTTGCCTAAGCGACCTCGCTTGGCGTCTGAAGACTCTGGAGACCAGGAAATCAGCCAAGCACATCACACGACAGTTTCCCTCAAACGATGTTTCTCGCTTTGATCATGGGCTCGCTTGCAGATCGAGCACCAAAAAGGATGATAGAATTAGCACTCTAAGCACTAAAATTAACATTTAGCCCATGTGTGATTCAACTGCAGCGAGTGAAAATCCAAAGGCAATGAACCTTTTCCAAAGTTACCTTGTGATCGTTGTAGTTTTGCTTGGATGAAATGGTTAAAAGCTATGCATTGTACACCACTTTGGCTCTTATTACTACATTCTTCTGTAAGCTTGGGTTCTAAATACATGGTTCAAATAAAACCTTCCTTCTTGGCCAACGTTCGGTCGATAGTAGGGTGGTTTGAAATACCATGAATGAAGTGATACCAAAAATCTAGTAATGTGTCAATTGGTGAGGTTGAGTTAAACCTACCTAGCTAACCTATCAGTGTACTGTACACACCAAAAACCATCTTTTTGGAAGGTTATAGAGGTTGTTATGTCATTGACCTGCTTTCCCTGTCTAAACTGCTCATAGGTCATTCGCTTACTATTGTCCTCTTGATCTACCAGTAATTGTAACTCAAAAGCTTTTCCAAGTTTATCTTTGTTCAATTTTAGAGTTTCAACTTTTTCCTCTTGGAATGAACTCATTTGCTTTGCTTTTAGTAGTTGAAATGCTTGACTAATCAGCAGTACGGGTTGCCAAATTCAGTGATTAGCCACTGTCTAAGTTAATCATATAGCAAAGGCAATCATTTTTAACTTTCTCTTATATAGTAAGCAAAATTGTTATTGACAATGTGTCATGATGTTTGGCCCTCCTGTCCCATTTATAGGGGATTAGGATGAAAGCGCATCCGTTCTTAGGTGTTTGGGGTCCATATTTGAGTGGCTTGTCCCATCCTAGCAAAAAGGAAGAACACTCGATATATAATTTGATCTCAGAAAGTTCCTTGCAGTCATCTGTTGTTGCTTCTTTATCAGCAAAGTTCCATTGTTAATAGTTGCTTTCCCCCCTCCTCACAAAATCCTCTCTCTCTCTCTCTGTCTGAGTGCAGTCCACCATTTCACCATATATAAGTTCACTCATGGCTCATCAAAGCCTTTGTACCTCTTCTATCTTTTGAAAGCTCTTCCAAAAGTCCTACGTACATATAGGCTTGAGAAAGAACAATGGGTCTTCCTCAATCTCCAAGCCCTCCTCACCTATACCCACAAGAACTTCAACTTAAGCTTTACCAGGCCTTTATATTTTCGATCCCAATTCTCTTCTCCATCATTCTCTTTCTGTTGTTTTACTTGTTCTACCTCAAAAGAAGGGCTTCTACCCTCGTACCGCCCCCGCCAATACTTCCAATCAGGACCTCTAATCAAGCAACTGGATTCGTCCCCTCGGTTAGACTTTCTTCTCTCTAGCAAATTTGATGCAAATCATGCTAAAACAAAGAATACTGTATGCATCTAAAGAAATTGTATTTGTTGATTAGTGGCAGCAAAAGAGTAATCATATGCGGCCACACTTCAGGATATGTTATCTGACATGCATAATATGTTGTGCATTCTGTAGAGGAGATTGGTTTTCATTGCTTGGAGTTGATCTTGTTCATCCTTTTCGTGTTTTACTTTCAGCTTTTTGAGATAAGCTTGAAAGGAGAGCTCAAACACAAGCTTCAAACAGTCTTGTTTGATGAAGATCTGAAGGCAAGGGATTCACTGTAAGCTTCCTAACATTTGCATTTTACTACAAACAGTGCACATATGGTTAATTAGGAGTGGTTACTGAGCAAATCAATGTGGTCTAAATAAATCAGTATGGTTATGGCCCTACTACATTTACACAAGTTGCACGCTAACCCAAGTTTGGCATGTTGGGTCCCCTGAAAGATGAACGGTGTTAATAGACCTCTCACAAAAGAAATGAGCACTTAGGCCAGGGCTTGTACCTGAAACTGCCCCTGTGGAACTGCCTTCATTTTGGCATCTGTCTCTTTATCTTTTTTAATGACGCTACAAGAATCTGCAATAACATCCACTATTTTCTCAAAAAAGTGCTCGAGGAATGATGACCATGTAGAAAGTAGAATACAAGATAAGTTGCAAGTGCCGTTGATCTTGAAAGGTATATATGCCAATCTCGATCAATGAAATTTTCTGCGGTTTTGCTTCGAGCATGCCTTTAACTAGTGGAATTCTGTTTTTGTTCTTTTCCCGTGTAGTTTTGCTTTTAAGCATAACCTCGTTTTATGTTCACATGCCGGGTCCACTTCTTTTTCTTTCTCTCGTGGCTCGCGGGGATGCTTTTGTCTTGCCATCAAATGTGTTGCGAAGCATATACAACAGTAAAACTAAAAGGAGTGTTCATTGGAATAGAAACGAAAAGGGCGTTATAAGTCGAACGCAACCTTAACGCTTTCACTTGATATCAGAGCTTGAAGTTTGCTATTCCAAGACCATCCTTCAATGTAACTGATGAAAATCCTTGGAATGTGACAGATGCTGTGTTTGCCTGGGGGAATTCGAGATCAAAGAGGAGTTGCTGCAAGTGCCATCATGCAAGCACGTGTTTCACGTCGACTGCATTTATCACTGGCTTCACTCAAACTCCACTTGTCCGCTCTGCAGATGCTCCGTCGTAGCTGACACCAGACCTGGCCACCCAGAGCCACCGGCAACGCAACCCAACTTGGATGATCATCATCATCAAGAGATGCTGCACTTGGAGCCTCAACAAGACGTACCCAGAGCTGGCTCAGTCGTACCCATGGAAGGATCATCCGAGTAGGAGTAGCACAAGTTCAAGGCTAGCTCAGCCACTTAGAACGAAAGTCAGCTGATGCTCTACATTCTGCACTAATATAGCGGATCGAGGTATCATGCAACGAGGAAATATGTGGGCGGGGGGGTAATTTTTGAAACCTTATAACCCCCCAATCCCCAACTAAAACCTTAACAAGGAGACATAATATGTTTCACCATTCACTCAAACAGAAGAGTTGTGTACATTAATCCACAGTACTGACGGAAGTATCGTGTGCTGGCCTTGCCCTTTTTTTAACCAATCTACAGATCAAATATGAAAAGCATGTAAACGATGCAGATTACCCGTTACATTGATTTTGAGATTTTTGTGGAAGAGTACACTCCCGTTATTATTTCGGTAGCCTTGAAAAAGGAAAAGGTTCATATTACCTATAGAGGAACGTTTCAAAACATTGATCTGGTCGCTGATGATTAAGAGACGTTTTTGAGGTTGTGCATTGCCACGGAAAAAAAAAAAAAAAAAATTCGCAAAAAATTGGATGACGCCTCGGTACTGTAGCACTAATGGACTGGCCCAAAGGCCGACTAACGACCTTCGATCGTTTTCGTTTCTTTGAAACAACCCATTCGGTTTGGATTAATAGCGCCCGTCTTGGCCCATTCCGGTAGTTAAAGGGCCACGCTAGAAAGATGAAAGGCTATGGACCTTTAGTTCAACAAAATATGGTACTTAAAGATATGGATGCAACTTGGGTTGGTTGTTTGTACCCAACTCAAAAAAACTGATATGCTTTAGAAACCCAATGAACTTTTAACCTGACATAAGATGGAATCGCTAGGGTTGATTTGGGTTGGGTTGGGTTGAGTGGGTATGTTTAGGTTTCAAAAAGGTCCATTTACAAAATAAACATAACAAACGGTAAAGATGTCAATGGGCCGGGCTTGGGCCGGCCCAACCTGAGCCCAATGGGCCTCCAAAGAAAACGGGCCAGGGCCAGGCCTGATGACTGGAAAACGAGCCGGGCCTGAAATCTTGATATATGGGCCCAGTCCAAGCCCTGGCCCTAGGCCCAATATTTAGGGCCGGGCTTGGGCCGGGCCCGGGCCCAAAAAGTTTTTTTTTGGGTTCCCAACTCCTTGTTATTTATTTGCGTCGATGGCCAACAAGAATACATCAAATTAATTGGTTGAGATTGATACATGTTAATTTTGTGTAATATTGATAAGCTTTTTTTGGCCTACTAACATTATAATTTATAAGTAGTATTTTTCGGAAGTTTGGTAAATAAAAAATGACAATTACATCTATCAAATTGCTTAATACAGTAGCTCGTTAAATTTTAGCCACTGTTTGCACGGTACTTGGCTTTTCTTTCTTTTTTTAATATAATAGCATCTTCTTCTTTTTTCTTTTTTTTTTCAATAAACATCTATTAAAGTCATATGCACAAATTTTTTACCTTATCCAAGCAAGTAGTAGCAACGCTAAATTGCCCTAGAGACTATTTCTACTATTTGAAAGAGACTATTTCTATTATTTAATATTTTACTTCTTCTTTCGTTGCTGAAAGAATAACAATTATTTTTTAAAGTGATTGAAAACTCATAAAAAGGTGAAAATAATAATATTATTTTACTATCTATTTTGTTATTATTATTTAATAATATAAACACTAGCTTTTTATATGTATTTTAACAGTTATTTTTTTACGCACGGTGCCAATACTAATTTATATGTAAGAGGGTGGAATTAGTCGGTTTGGTATTTATTAACAAATAAGTTCAGCCCAACCAAGACCGCCAAGGCCTCTTCAAGGAGGCTCATGATTTTTTCACAGTTCGATTGTAATCTAATTCTTGTTTTACGTCAAACAAACAAATCTTTGATTATTGCACCAAGGAAGAACGATCATCATAATTCATGTTCAGTTTCATTGCTCATTCGATCATCGTTGGACACGCACACTTATATATAATAATGTGTGTATACAATAATATTGGGCCAAAAGAGGGCCTGCGTGTAGGGCCAGAAATAGGGCCAAAAGAGGGCCTGCGTGTAGGGCCAAAAAAGGGCAAGAAATCGGGCCAACCTTAGGGCCAAAAGGGGGCCAGTTTTGGGCCAAAAGAGGGCCGGGCAAAAAACGGGTCATTTTAGGGCCGGGTCGGGCCCGGGCCTATTTCTCAAATAATTCGGCCTGGCCCTGGCCCTAAGGGTTAGGGCTAGTCCGGGCCCAAAAATGGGCTGGGCCAGGCCGGGCCAAAAACGGGCCAGCCCGGGCCAAAAACGGGTCAGCCCGGCCCTTTTGACATCTCTAAGTCAAACGGTACCAAATACTCCATTGCATTATAAACGCTTTTCAACGACTTGCGTGACGGACTACGTTGGTAAAGCGTCATACCAAGAGACTTGACTATAAATAGACAACACTAAA
Source organism: Escallonia rubra (assembly GCA_033065855.1). Taxonomy (NCBI): domain Eukaryota; kingdom Viridiplantae; phylum Streptophyta; class Magnoliopsida; order Escalloniales; family Escalloniaceae; genus Escallonia; species Escallonia rubra. The sequence continues at coordinate 86,263 of JAVXUO010002782.1, read as the reverse complement.
GACTTTAGCAAGGAAGAGCTACCCTGCTTTCTTTCGTCACCGCTCCCACATTGCTCCCAAAAACTTCTATGTTGTATCGAAATAAAAAGATCCTTCATTTCAAGTGGAGCGTTAGATAGTAACAAATGGATAGTGGATATCATCCTTTCACCCCCACCACCACCACCCCAATCGAGTAGGGTTTATATCGATAACCCTTGAAAGTCGTTCACATGTAAGATTCTTTGAGCGTGCTTAATATTGTGCGTAGTATCGCACCCAAAAACAGTAAAAATTGAGTAGTGACGGAGAAAGCGGGATTGCTTTTACCAACAGCTCCCTAGCCAATGATTTCTTGAACTCAATGGGTAGATTGACGAGTAGTAATAATCTATATCTATACTATATGTAAAGGAAAAACATGATTTGGTGTAACACATTTTTGGTATTACATAACTACCTATCTAGAATGGCGACAAGTGACATTCTATGAAAAATTCATAAAACAAAAGTTTAAATAGTGAATAACTACTTTTAGTTTTTATAATGTAGAATTCATTTTATCGAATATGATAATAAATCTTTATACACGATGAAGAATTTATATTATTAATTTTATTTTTACATACGCATCGGCGACTCGTTAATAATTAATAGAAATTGGGGGCTCGTTCGCCTGCGAACGAGCTTACGGCGTCACTAGCCATAAAGATTTACACGCCGACACGTGGCAAGGCGTTCCGACAAATCACCCATCACTCGGATGACATTAATGCCCTTGAGATGCCGTCTCCTCCTTTGATCCATCCATCCAGTCCAGCTTTGGCCGGAAATTAGAGCCTCCGAGAAAAAAACCAGCAAAACGCCGGTCGCGGAAAATGACGGAAGCGTACGGAGAAGCGTGGTACTGGGACAAGAGGTACGAGAGGGAGGCGGCTGAGGGAGGAGCGCCGTTCGATTGGTACCAGAAGTACCAGTCTCTGGCCCCTCTCCTCCGCCTCTACGTCCCTCCGCACCACCGTGTCCTCGTCGTCGGTTGCGGCAACTCCGGTACGCCCCCGTAATTACTCTTCGATTCACATGCCACTCATGTAAAAGATAATTCTTGTTTGTCTTTTGAGATGTGCATGAATGATAGGGCGCCGATAAATGTCGGTAAATGCATTTTAGACGACAACATTTTGTGGTAACCGTCACCGTAGGCTTTGATTCTTCGCCTTTAGCGACAAATCCATTTGCACTTTGCACGAACTACACTGTTCTAAAGAAAAGGTGTAATTTCAACTTGAAGCACCGTTCCATGGAATTTTTCCTCTGAAATTTACGCGAACTTGTGGAGTAGATCATTGTTTTTAGCCTTGCTGAACTTTTGGAGGATACTTATTGCTATTTGAGTACAATTCAGCATTTACATGTACTAAAATCTAGCTTAGGATTTTTCAAAAAGGTCAAACGGAAAAATTCAATGGAACGGGGTAGTACATTTTTATGGTGTTAGTATAATGCATATTCAAAAGAATGTTCCGAAATCCACACCATGGCAACCTTTGTAACGTGCGGACCTTCTTTGCGTCAATTTTTTCTGTTACCAACTCTGCCCGATGGAGTAGATAGTACAAAAATATCATGCATTCATGCAAACTTTTGGTTAAAAGAGAGATCACTTAGGTTAACTTATGATAGCACTTGATACAAAAGCACAGCTGCACAATCTGAAACTAAAGATTTGCTGCGAACTTCCTTAAATTGCTACCCATAGCTCAATAAATAATGTGTCTACATGCATCATTGTCAAAGCAGCCTGCTAAGAATTTCAGTTATCAGACTTCAAATTGATTCGAGAGCTGACTTGTGTATTTTCCAACAAACATTGCAAAATATGCAATCTATAACGATAACTTACTTGAAAAAGAGTGCCAGTGCATTTGTTGCTTGTTTTTTGATAAATTGTATGTTCTTTTTTTCTACTTCCATGTTTATGATGCAAACACATGCCCATAAACTGCAAAAGGACATTTTTTGGAAATAACTCGTTTTTCCAACTCCTATGTCTCCTTAGGGAAAATTGCCTATCATCATCAAAATGCATTCTTTCTCTTGGTGGTACAAGCATTTTGCATTTATTGCATTGACAACCCCATTTTGTATTTGCACTTTGCAGCATTTAGCGAAGGCATGGTTGATGATGGGTACAGGGATGTAGTCAATGTCGACATATCATCTGTGGTGATTGAAGCAATGCAAAAGAAATACTCCTGCAATCCACATCTCAAATGTATCTTTCTCTGATTTGAGATGTTTTGGAAATGGTTTTATTTGTATGTGACATTGATTTTAATCATTTGGTGTAGTGGATCCTGGCATAGGGACTACCTGGTAACTCGACTAAATGCTTACCTAGAGTACTTATAACTTATAGGCCCTTATCGTATTATTCGTACCAAGCTTAGTGGAATATTGTGTTCAAAATGTATGAAAGGAAGTCAATAGGGATCACTTAGTGTAATTAACATTCAGTGCTTGTTTTAAAATATAACCAAAGGAGTATTAGCGCAAAAGCACTTGTCATCAAGTTAACAGAACGGTTTTGTTAGGAAGAATATTGATCACAAAATATTCAGCACATTACCAGCCTGTTGGCTTTGGTGGTCAATCTCATACATCACACAACCCCAAAGGGACTTCAGACACAATTTGGTGCGCCTGCCCATTTTGGAAAGCAAGATGTAAATTAAGACAACAAAAGTTTTAGTATCGGTTCACCTAAACTAGTCAAGGGTGAGTAGTATCCATAAGAGAGAGAAGTTCTGCTACAAATTGGGGTTAGTATAAGATGATACTGGAGCCAGCCAATAGCCGGGTATTAATCAGATCTATAAAAAAAATGTGATTTACTAATTTGAATTTTGCTTTAATGAGATAGTCATATGGTGCAGCTGTCATTTCCGTAATTTTTTAGCAGACATGAAAATGGATGTGCGCGACATGAGTGCATTTCAAAAAGGTTCCTTTAGTGCTGTTGTGGACAAAGGTACCTTTTGTTAGGCGTTGTTTGTCAGAATAAAAGGCTATTAAACTGCGTGCTGATACTCTTTTTCCCCTTCCTTGGTTTCCAGGAACTCTGGACTCTCTTCTGGTGAGTGCTTTCTGTGGTTTAATAGGCATGTCTGAGTAGAGCTGATCACTTCTAGAGAATGTTTGTTTGCAGTGTGGACACAATTCACGGGAAAATGCTGCCAAGATGCTTGAGGAGGTTGGAAGGTACGTTAAGTAATTACAACTTTCTACATATGCTTCACACTGTTACAGTGTTGCTTTTTCTATCTTTCATCTGGACATCTAGTGAAGCAGTTGGTGACAAACTATAGGGTCCTGAAGGAAAAAGGAACATATATTCTGGTATTTTACCTTACTCTTTACTCCCCCCACCCCGATCAACTTCCAGCATCAAGTTATTATATGCCTCTGAGTACCTTCAAATACTATGCAGATAACATATGGTGCTCCAAATCATCGACTACGTTTGTTGAGAGAATCTCGTTCGTGGAAAATCAGACTGCATGTCATAGGTTGTTTGAAGTCCAAATTTAGCTAGAACACTGCAAGATCATATTACTGCATACATGCTACAAAATTTTCATGCAAAATTTGCCTAAATAAATCCACGATCTATATTGTGCTGATGTGGCCACTTGAAATGTGAATAGTACTAGTCATCATCAGTATTATTGGTAAGGAAGGATCCAAGGTGAGTTTGCCTGAACTTAGAAATAATCCAGGCAGATCTTGCATCAATTGTCAAGCCACTATTAGGCACTGTAGTTGTTATACGGGCTTCGAAGTACTCCACTTAATGGGGTTGTCACTACACGCAGAGAAACTTCGCTTAGAAGAAAGGTCCGAACGTCAGACGAGGGAGCTGACCTCTCCTATTCCTTTAGACGATTGTGGAAGCTCGGTGGAAAAACTTCTTGGAAAGAACTCTGACATTCATTATATTTATGTCTGTATTAAGGTTAGCATGGATTTGCAACTTTTATGGTACCGAGGCCCACTTGCCTGATTATCAGTTATTTTCACACTCCTGCCGGGTGAAGATTGGTGATTAAAGCTGGAACTGATTAAGTTGGATGGTTTGACTTTGTCTAATTTCAGGATGACTCTCAGGTAACAGGCTTGAGGCGTGAATCCGCTATTGAGGGAAATGCTGAGCATGAATGAATCAGCAATCTGAGCCCTGGAATCCTAGCTTGAAGTATGATTTAGAGCTTTAGGAAAAATTGGTGTGCATCAAAAGTGCATGTATGCTGGGAGTCTTTCTACTCTACTGGGACACTCGTCAAACCTTACAGCAATGTTGATCTTTTGCACCTTGCGAGTGTTGTAACTTGTAAAAAATCATCGTCTTCGCTGTATTTCCCATTATGGTTGATTGTAACTTGTAAAATTCAGATGTTGTAATCTAAGAATCACCACTCAGCACTGGTCTCTTTTTGCAGTATAGCCTTCAACTGCGCGAGGTCCTATAGGCTAACTCTTTGCTCTTTGACAGAAGCGTCATAATCTAATGAGACCACTCCAAATTGCACTATTCATGCGAGGTATGAAAGTATGAGTTCATTAAATTTTGGAGTGGAAATGTCAAATTTTCATAAACAAGGTTTCTCTGTTTCTTTTCTTTATATGGAAGAGATGATTTTATTTATTAAATTTGAGTTCGATCGTCTAAGACGGCAAGCAAAGGATCAAAAGATGCCTCCTCCATTGAAATTTCAGAGCATGATGAGCCTTTTATAGATGTTACTTATTTGGTTGGCATCTAACCCAAGAATTGGTTAATATAAAGGATTGTCACAAGCAGCTCTTTTCTTTCTTTAGGCTTGTCTGGTGCAGATAAACTTTCTTGGTTGCCTTTCCATTCTTGAAATTCTTGGAACTGAGCAAAATCAAATGCAAACAACTAGGCAGAAACGATACTGGGTGCATATACGGACTGTCTCCTCGAATGTCCTTGGAGCCAATTTGGTAATAGATAAGTTTGTTGTCTGCACCATCTAGCTGAATTAAGACTCACAATTGTGTGTCTACGGGAGACAAATTTTGAATCATATCGAAGTGTTTTGAATCATGCCCGCGCGCCATCTCCGCGACTTTCGTCGTCGCGCACATGCGCCATCTCCTCGACTTTCGTCGCCGCGCGCCAGCTCCGCGACTCTCGTCGCCCGCGTCCGCGTGCCATCTCCGCGACCTTCGTCGCCCGCCATCTCCGCAACCTTCGTCGCCAGCGCACCATCTCCGTGACATTCGTCGCCTGCGACAGCTCCGCGACTCCCGTCACCCGCGCACCACCTCCGCGAGAAGGTCGCCCGCGTCCGCATGACACCTCCGCGACTCTCGTCGCCCGCGTGCCGTCTCCGCGACCTTCGTCGCCTGCATCCGGGCGACAGCTCCGCAACCTTCGTCGCCGGCGCCCGCGCACCGCACTCTCACACGTCGCCGCGCCACTGATACAACCATCCCCCCTGGCTCTCTGTCGCACTACGTGCCCCCGGCACCAAGTATCGTCCCACGACACTTGTCGCCGCTCTCATGCACCATTCTCATGATATGTGCCCCGGCACTAGGTATTGTCTCGCGACGATAGTCGCCGCACCCATGCCCCACAATCATGTTATGTGCTTCCGGGGTGGCTCCGCTTGTAGTGCTCCGGCACGAGGACCCCTCACAGCGGGAGGGGCTCATAACCCTAAAGCCATCACCGACACAAATCACCTGGGGGATCCAGCCCTCGCAGCGGGATGGGCTCACAACCCTAAAGCCATCGCCAGTACAATCACCCGGGGGCTCCGGCCCTCGCAGCGGGATGGGCTCACAACCCTAAAGCCATCGCCGGCACAATCACCGGGGGGCTCCGGCCCTCGCAGCGGGATGGGCTCACAACCCTAAAGCCATCGCCGGCACAATCGCCCGGGGGGCTCCGGCCCTCGCAGCAGGATGGGCTCACAACCCTAAAGCCATCGCCGGCATAATCGCTCGGGGGGCTCTGACGCTCGCAGCGGACTCTGAGCTGCAAGCATGTCCACTCATGTTACCATTGATCGTTGACACCGCCAGGGCAATGACCCACGGGTCACTTCAGGACGGGAGCATGTCCTTAGAGGGCATCGCTCCTAGTCCGCCTGGTAGTTGCCTACAGGGGCGACCATCGCCGCTGTCAGGATCTCTGTGCGTCTTTTGACACATTTCGTGGGATTTAGTAAGGTCTTGGACCGGTGGCTGGAGCAACGGGCTACTCTGATCATGGTACCGCAGTGTGGTCAGTCTTCTCAGACAGGCAGGAGGATGCTGCAAGGGCAGGGCACCACGAACTCGGGGACCGGTAATCCAACAGAGAATCAATACTTTGGAACCCCCGGTGACGTGTCGCTCCCAGGGGACGACACGTGTCAGCTGATGACACATGCATACTTTTCCCTATAAATAGTAGACTTTGGAGCTCATTCAAGAGACTTCTCTCTCATTTGACATTTTCACGTTCTCTCTCTAAAAAGCCTATTCTCTCTGGAATTCTAGTGAGAGAAACACATTTGAACTTCTGAGACCGGACCCTTGACGCTGCACCCTTGACTCGGACTGTCGACCACCAGCCCTGTTCGTCATCGCCCTGCCTACGCGGCGCTGCCAGCCCTCGCGACCTGTCTGGGGAGCCTTGCTCTCAGCTCTTACTCCATCCTTGCTGTCTCCCACTTTGCCTACCTGGAAGTTGACTCATATTGCATCATTTGTGGCACCTCCACATGGCAACAAACCCCTTTCCTTGGCATAATATTCCAATAAAATTGTTTGTTCTAGAATAAGTTATTTGTTGTATAATGGCATCGAGAGCGAATAGCTTATTCAAATTGAATTACCCCCTTTCAATTACCTCATTAGCGGATGTGTATAGAAGAATGAGATGTTTGTCCAATAATAAGTTGTTGGTGTATACGTGTGAAGTTATACATCATACAAATGAACGAATGTGATGAAAAGTTAAAGAGAATGGCGATGAATATTGATCCCTTCTCAAGAAATCTTTTAAGTTACTCTTCTCGTGTGTGTAGTGGAATGAAAAAGAAAACAAAGAAGCGGGTGATAAAAAGACCAGACTCAAGCTTGCTTATGTTGAACTGAAACTTGCCAGGAAAGATTCTACAAATTATGATGAAAATTATGATGATGAGAGGCAAAGTGGAACTTAGAAGAGGCTACAGAGATTTTGAACAATAGAATTAAACCTGGATTTTTACATATTTAGTCTTTCGATAGTCAATTTATTAAGGTAGGGTTTGAAATCTATTCCGTTTTCAGTTTTTTTTTCTCCACTTTTGTGAAGTGGAGAAAAAAATGTGTTTGGTACATAGTTTTTGTTTTTTTTTTTTTTTTGGATTCAGTTTTGAAAACTAATTTTTAAAACATGACTGTTTTCGAAAAACTCCCATTTTGAAATTTTGGGTTTTGTTTTGAGACCACCCCCCCCCCCCCCCCCTAACCACCGCCGCAACCACCGGTAAAGAAAAAACTCAAAATAAAAACTGGGTAATCGATCAAACACTCATTTATTTTTGTAAAAAATAAAATTTAAATTGGTTTTAATTTTTGTTTATTTGGAGACAGAAAATCAAAACTGGAAGTGATTTCAAACAGACCCTAAGTTGCCCAACAAACCTTGTAACTATTACAGAGCTGTAATTTGAGTGGCACAAAATGTAAAAGTTGTTGAATTAGTAAAAACCAAAAGTGATATGTACTAGCTGGTATTTTCGAAATTGATACGGTATTGATAACTATATTAAAAATAGTTGAGGATGGTTCAAAAACATATAAAGTTGTTTAAACTATTTTCAACAATGCTGGTACTAGTCAAATAAAATTAGAAAAACAACACTATTTAGTTAGCAGTGGAACCGCACCATACCTGACAGTAAACCCTTCATAGTCGTAGTTTTATCAGAAGAGAACAAAAGAAAGATTTATTTAGATCCAAATTCTATCAGCCACGAGTCAAATTCTTTAGCTCTATCTTTGATTTGTTTGAACTTAAGTCAGTGTATTTAATGATTTTGGCATAATATGGCGTAGTTAAATATCGAAAGAATAAAGAACTTCGTTCAGTAAATCTCTGACCAATAAATATAAGGGGAAAGTATTTGTGCGTGACAGATATATATAATCTAGTGTCACAAAATACAATACCCTGAAAATTCTCATAGATTTTATAAATCAATTTCAAATCATACAAGATTACAATCTTAGAACATATTACATAATGTAATATCATCATTAGAAAATAGAAACGATTCGTTTTACGTGGCAAACGTGAGCGTTGTATACAGTAATACCATTTCTCCAATATATTTGTTATATAGCTAAACATACATTTTTAAAATTTTCTGGAAAAATTAAAGTAATTAAACAGCTAATAACAATCAAGCGCATATTTTTTCATAAAAACTTACGAGATTGAATAATCATGTCTATAACACGCGAAAAACTAATACTAACACTTATCACTAATAATGAAAGTATATCGTGTTTAACCTGTCAAACTCGCGCGATTATACACGTACGTATATTTAGACTTCTGAGATCTGATGTTGGATTGACCCGAAACTTTGTGCAAAATAAGAATAATGTACTATGAATAGAAGTGACTCATAAATTCTTGTAAAAAAAAATAGTACTAACACTTGATTCCGCTATTTCTGCTGAAAGCTAAATTTGGAAAATATGCTGGTAACGACGTAGATGCCGCGGCCTCTCCCTTACCTTGGCCAGCCTCCATGCATGGAAAGAAAATCTTCCATCAAACATTTATGAAGCCTCGCTGACTGCTATAAATTCAGTAATGCACCAAGGGAACTTCACACACACGAAGCAGAGCAAAGATGGTGCCTTGTTACCAGCTAGGGTTCCTTCTCTTCTCCATTCTCATGGCCGTTTCTTCAGCCTCCTCCTCACCCCCACCAAACTCTCCGACCGTGTTCTTCAGCCAAGGCTTTTACCCACTCTACGGGAACCAGAACGTGATACCCTACGGCGACGACCGGTCCGTGCAGATCTCGATGGACTTGCGGTCGAGTTCTGGCTTCGCTTCCAAGGAAATATTCCTGCATGGGTATTTCAGTTCCACCATCAAGTTGCCCGAGAACTACACCGCAGGCGTTGTGGTCACGTTTTACGCGTCAAACGGACAGATTTTCCCGAGCAACCACGACGAGATTGATTTCGAGTTTCTGGGGCGCGTTCAGGGCCAGGATTGGGTGGTTCAGACCAACATGTACGGCGGTGGGAGCACAGCCCGCGGCCGCGAGGAGAGGTACGTTCTCTGGTTCGATCCCTCGAAAGGCTTCCACCGTTACGCCGTTCTCTGGACCGAAGATCGGATCATATTTTACGTTGATGATGTCCCAATCCGAGAGGTTCAAAAAGTTGCAGCAATGGGGGGTGACTGGCCAGCAAAACCCATGAACTTCATTGGCACAATATGGAATGGCTCGGATTGGGCTACCAATGGTGGCAGGGACAAACTAAATATGGCATACGGCCCCTACATCGCCAAGTACTCCGACTTTGTGCTAAACGGATGCCCTGCTGACCAGATCAAGTTCACGCCCCAGTGCGAAAAGAACCCGGGTTTCGCCACCATTCCTGTCGGCATCACTGCTGCGGAGAGGACCAAAATGAAGAGCTTCAGGAGAAAATACATGAGATACTCGTATTGCCACGATCGCGCTCGCTACAAGGTTCCTCTGCCGGAGTGTGCTTTGGATCGGAAAGAAGAAGCACGGCGTCGGAGCTTCATGTGAATCTACTCACTTGATGAGAGTGAATGGATATCAGTACTTGACCATTGGTTCTTACTTCTGCATGATTTCCTCCTTTATCGTAAGGACGTACGTAACTTAGTACTAGATTATTCTTTTCTAGATCGTTAGTCTTAGAGATTATGAATATCATTGTAGCAGATCTGCTGCCTCATTACAGAGATTATATTCAATGACAGTGGTACATTTTAATTTAGCCGATGATGGGTGCTCTTCAAATGTTTGCGTCACAATATAATGCTGCGAACTAATCAGAAAAGAATAATATTGTGTGAAGAGCATATATTGTCACCTTGGTTTTGAATATTGTATGAAGGGTATTGTCATCCATTATTGTCTGTTTGACATCTTCAGAAAACAAACGAAATCTGAAGATAATCACAACTCCCATATAGCGACAATTAATAGTTATTAAGAGAATTTTTAGTGTCACTAAAAATAATTAACAACTACTAGTTGTCTCTTTACCAAAATAGTAGCTATCTTCCTACGAGATAAGTAGGAGCCAAAACTTTTTTCTAAAATTTTTTTTTAGGGCAAAACCCAATATTCTTTGTCAATACTTCCCTATAGCGCCAAAAAATTATGGCAACTTGACTTGACAAAAAAGTTTGCAATCATACACGACTACTCATTCTCGTTGATGTTTTTATAACTGTTTTTTTTTTTAAAACATTACTAACTGGCATAATCACAACTTTTAAAGTGCAATGCCGAATTAAATGGCATAATCACAACTTTATAAGGGATTTCTTCAATGGAGGCATAACAACAATACGAGCTATTAGCAGTATCATATTTTCATAATATCAAGCTTGACTTTTAGAATACACTTTAACTACATTTTTAATGAATCTTTAATTGTCAAGACCAAATATGTCCTTGGGAAGTTATTACTTTTTAAAAATCATTTGTGTCATCTTTTATAAAAAATTTCAAGATGTCGTGTGTCGTAATTTTAAATAAGTAGTTATGTAACACCAAAAAAGGTTTTATATCAAAAGGAATATTCTCTTTATATATAGTATAGAAGTATAGGTATAGATATCCCGTCACGGATTGGACAGTCCAAACTTCTTTTTATTCTCCTTTCAGAAATGGTGTAGTTGGTCTTCTTTTATTAATCAAACTCCCGACCGCCTGAAAGAAGAGCACTTGGGCAAGAATTTTTTTCATAAAAAGGCCGATCTCACAGTCCATGTTACGACGTGGGCAACACAAGATCAACCGCTAGACCTGGATCAGCACCCCTCAGATATAACACTTCTTGACAAGAAACACAATTTTTGAGAATCATTATTGGACCAACTATATACTCACAGTAACCCCAATAAATATCAAATATACAAGCAAACGTTTCACCACATACTACAATTGGGGGGAAATGAAATAATTAACTAAACTAATTTACAGACGAGCTTCCGGGATGGGGGCTCGTCTGAATACTACCACAGCTGTATCGTTTTAAGCCCAGTGATGAGAGATCTTTACTGCTTGTGACTCTTTTAACATGCATGCACCTACATGCAAACGTAGGGGAATGTTCTTGGATTTTATGAGGTAGTTGGCAGCATTGAGTCAATGATATCAACCATTGAGAGTAAAGTAGGTATTGCTTCAGATGCACATTGTTAAAGGAGAACTCCAATCACCTTTAGTTGATAAATCTGTGGTGCGAACCTGAAATTGTCACCTCGGTGGAGATTCAATTTTCTCGGCTGGTGGTTTAATCTCTCTCTGTCATGATGATATGAATGCAGGCCGTCATGAGAAACTATGTTCGTCAACCAACTTGACGATTAAGCTAACCAACCTGAGCCTTCTGCTTCCTGTTACCCAATGGAGGTTCTTAGAATTTATAGTAATAAAAATAAAATCCGGTAACGATTTAGTACTTATATTTGCATACACCATTTAAACTAGTCGGTTACCTGTACTTCAGTTGGAGGCCACGTATATCCAGTTTTTCATGTGGATGGCTGCCATCAGAGTTAAGATAGTGAGAGAGTTCATCATTGACCCGTAAAAGTAGCTTTTCCGAATGAGCTAACCTCTTGCTAAGATCATAGTTACCCGGCCTCGACGAGGTACTTATTTGCTCTTGAGTTCTTGGTTGGGAGTTTTGTGTTCGAAACAGTTTTCTGACCATGTCATCAAGTTCTGCAACTTTCCTCTGCAAATTGGTCTTGTCCATCTAACAGCAAAGTGATTTAACAATCTTGGTGGGAATTTGCATAAAATTGAACTCATTTGAAGGAAAACAGTAAAACTTCTCAAATTTTGAAATTTTGCATTTTAAGTGGTGTGCAGGAAATTTCCATACCTTTAACATTTCATTTTGTGCTGTAAGCAACTGATCACGCTCTTGTAGTTGTTCAACAGTCAATTGAGCAGCAAATATATCTGCTTCTCTTCTATTTACTTCTGAAATGCATCTAGAAGCACAAACCAAGCAAACATATGATATGGAATGAGGTATTTAAGCTTCAAACATGTCACAGATGGTTACAGCCCCATAATTGCGCGACTTTATACGAGAAACAACAACTAGCTGAATATTTTATCTTTATTCTTAAGTTTAGCTAAATGTGCAATCTCTATTTCTCATACTAAAACAAGTCAGCACTTAAGTTCCCTATGCAGCATAATATATCATGTGAAAGCCAGAATCTCTAAAAAAATTGCTGACTCACCTCTCTCTTTCCTCCACTAGATCACTGAGCTCCCTCTTCAGATTGAGAACCTCTTGCTCCTAGTTCAGTTAAGAGTATATATTATGCTTATGGTTTCACAAACAAGTTAAATCCATATCATCGTACATACCATTGCTATAGACTCCTGCGTTTGCTGCTGAGCCTCCTCCACTAACTTTTGGAGCTGACATTGGTCTATCAAGTTCTACAAGGTAGAGAAAGGATTATGCACACAAATCCAAGACAAGATTAAGATCAATCATTGTAGTGAACAATCCTGAAACGTACTGCATAGTTAGTCATGTCTAATTTGACACCAAGTAAATCCCGAATAACGTCGTGTGTCATGCTCTCTGCTGCGGCCAGTCTAGTACTCAGCATACATATCTGATAGAATGGAAAGCATCAGTGCATTATAAATAGATATAACAGCTCGCAAATGTGAAGTTGGTGGGATGCGGTAGAGAGAGAGAGAGAGACGAAACAATAGAATATCAAAGAAGACTACAAGTTAGGATGAGAGTGACAAGAAAGGTACTATCAACCGCATTGAGAACTTTTATCAACTAGTGCATAAACAATAACTCAGCCAAAAGAACCAGTGGGAACAGGAGAACAGACCAAAACAATACTGTTGGTGTAGCTGTTGGTCCTAAGATTTGGAAGGAGTGGAACTTATAGGAGAGGTAAATCGACCCTAAGATCATCCAATAAATGTAACAAGGCCTACCAAGCAACAAAAAATAAAATGTTTATGAGACATTTATAATCTGTTACCTCTTTCTGCCGACTCGCTGCCAATGTATCTAGCTCTTCTATACGAAGCCTGGCTTGTGACAATTCTTGATCCTTCTCCAAATTCATCTGCTGGACCAAACTTGAGATGCATCTGAATGGTGAGCTAGATCCTCTTGGCCTTGTTGAGCTTTTCCCTGTTTTATCTACCATTGATGCTGCAGATGCCAAATCTGACGAATTCGTATTAACTTCACGAACCATTGCTTCCAAGATCTTGTACTGTTACAATGATTAGGATCAGCTAGCTTTAGCAAATAAAAATGTATCCAACACTGGAAACAACAGTTTCAGTTGTTCCTTTATCCTCCCGCTCTCTCTCTCACTCTCTCTACTGAAGCGAGACTTTTCAAGCTTACCTTGACAATCGGATTTTAACAAATTATCAGAATCCTGCTATGGTAGTTCTACCATCTAGTAGCAGGTCAACAGCTTGTCATATGGCTCATCTATGGATAAACTTGGCCGTGTTATACGTCTTATTGGATCTATTTGAAAATTTTAGCTCTGACGAAACTTATGATCAGTTCCTTAGATATATTTGGCTCTGTTATTTGCTCCTAATCACAAATGCTATTAGAAACTGGTATTCTCAGAAAGTCAGGCTGCTTGTGAGATATGGTACCTTCTGTTGGTATTGCAACGCCTGTGCTTCAGCATGCAAAACAAGTTCAGAGATATACTCCTTGCAGTGCTTGACCTGCAGGATGAATTTCCACACTTTATCTTAGACGAGAAAAATTAAATGCCAACACTTCACAGTGACATATACAATATCAGACGAATCATTTCTTCTTTCAATTATGGTTTCACCTGTTTAGCCTGTTCTGCATTTTCCACTTCAAGAAGTCTTATCTGTTTATGTGCCTGGACAAGTTCCAAGGATCTATGATGCAGTTTCCTGAAATTCAACATTTTCATTGATGCTAAATAATAGTAAAAGCAGGAGGTAAGGATTAGGACAGAGAGAGGAAACTATTTTGACCTTGAAACTTGATCTTCAGCTGGTTCACCATTCAGTTGATCAAAATCCCTGTTCTCAGTAAAGTTTTCAACTGTCAATAGTCTTTGTCTGAGTGCTTGAAGTTCTAATTCTAGAGAATCCCGTACCACTTGATGTCTTTCTACCTCCTCTTCCATTTCATACACCTAGTGTAGAGACATGTAGTTCAGTCAAAAAAAAAAAAAAAAAAAAGACAGCTAAAAGAGGAAAAAGGGAAAGCAAATAAACAGAAAAATAAGCTGATTGGAAGTGACTAGAGACTAAAAGTCAAGTTTAGAAGCGCATAAGGAAATGACATTCAGCACAGCTAGATCTGAGCCATGCACATCTTATAATTGGGTCCTTCAATCTCCAACAAATTTCATAATGAAATACATGTTGGGAAGCCTAACCTTTTTCTCCATCACATTTATGGTACACTCAAGCTCTTCAACTGAGCGTTCTAAGATTTTAACCTCTTCTTCTTTTTGTTCAGCGTACATTTTGCTTGCCTCCGACTCCTAGAAGAATGTTCACGAGTTAGTTTTTAAGAATAAAGCTGCCATTTAGGATCCAATAGTTTCTGTCTGCACATACCTGGCGAGCTTCAACAGCAATTGCTTCATTCTCATCAGCTACTGCATAGGCCATTTCAAGCCTATCATACAAGGAACCAACTTGTTCAATGAGACAGTCTTTCTCACAAGTGACCGTCCTCAAATCATCCTCAATACCTTCTATGGAAGAGAGTGATTGCTTTTCTGCTGTAGAAGTTGTGCGAAGAATTACTTGTTCTAAACTTTTGACCACCAGCCTTTCTTCTTCCAGTTGCTCTTCAGCTTCAGATTTTTTCAGATAGAGATCCTTCAAAAGAACTCTCAGCTCAGAAATTTGGTCCAACAAAACATCAATTGTTCCTTGTGCCTGCCCAAGATCAGACGTCGAGGCAAGGAGAGCAGTTTCCGTATCAGCCAAGCGACCTTCAAGTTTTCTATGCTGAACCAGCACTTCATTAAGCTGATTTGTTTTCATTTCTAACTCATTCCGAACTTCTCTCAAAGTCACAATTACCTTTTCAGATTCATCTTTAATGTCCTTTCTTGAGGAGGCCGATTCTTGCAACAAGCTAAAATCAAAAAGCAAACCTTTCAGTAAAACATCTTTCCTGTCCAACTCTTTCTGTAGTTCCCAATTATCAGTGATTGGATTAGTATGGTCCGGACCCAACTTAACCGTTTCCAAGCACCGGACGTCTTTGTTCTGTTCTCCTTTCTCTTTACCTCTATTATTGGGACTGGTGGTATGGATGTCACCATTCAAAGTCTTCCCTGAATGATACATTAACCCTTGTCTGAGTCTATGTAGATGCAGACCAGGATCTGAACTGAGATTTCTGAGTTTGCACAAGAAGTCTGCAACATGGCATTGGTGTAGCACAAACGAAGCAAACCCTTTCTCCATTGTCTCGGCGCAAAAATCTTCAAGGTACGATCTTGAGATGCAAATGAAGTGCAATATGTTCTGTGCTATTATTGACGCATCAGAATAAACTTCCTTGCACATTTTCTCTACATTATTTTGCGTCTGCAGGAAAGACACTTCAAGCGCGGATATCGAGTCTTGTATCTCTGCCAAAGTGTAACGCATCTCATCCTGTAGCTCTTCATTCTCTCGGTCTCTCATATGAATCAACGATTTTAGTTGTTGTATTTCTACAACTAAGCTGGCTCTTTCTACCATTAAGTTCTCACCAGCTTGTTTCCACATGCCAGTCAGCTCTTTTGCATTTTCATTTGCTTTCAGTAATGCATTTAACATAAAATCCGCTTCTTTCATGGTTGCATTGGCCTCTTCAAATTTGGTGAAGAAACTAGTGGTCTGACGATCTCTCAAATCAGCAACAAACTGCAGATGAGAATATGACATAAAGAACGAAAAGAAGAGGAATGTGAGTTGCATATCTCCAGTATACTAAGTTAAATGCAACAAAACGTAATTGTAGCATTGTGGCATGATGATTTAATTGTGGAAATCTAACATAACTATTACCTCCCTTGTATTAGAACAGTCTGCTTCAGCTTCCCATTTCATTAATTCAGAAGATCGAAGAGCTTCACTCATCCGCGGCAAGCTGGACTGATTAGGACCGTTCTTGAACATAAGCTGTTCCATTGTATTCACAAGTTCAAGTGATTCCGAGAACCCTACACCTTCTGCATGAGCGCAGTCTCTCATTGCTTTCTCATTCAAGAGTGCAGCTAAGTGAACATTTAGTTTAGTGAAAGCATCATAAACTGTCACAAATTCCTTCCTTAAACACAATAGTGGTGTTTCATTATCATTCACGTCCTTTAAAAGCCATTCTGACTTATCCACCTGATTTTTAAGATGATAAATTGGGCCCTCGTCGCATTCCAGGGAATAAGCATCCCCAGTTGGTTTACCAGGAGAGCTGTAGCAGCGACTAGATAAAGATTCAACTGACTTTTTATCTAGGCCAGCACCTCTAGGTGAAAGGTTAGAACCAGGAGTTGAAAAATCAGCTGTACATCCTTCTACTTGCACAAAATCTTCAGCTATAATCGAGCACCCATGCATACTTAGCAACGCGTTAATATAGCCTTTCATAGTATTTAGTCCGCCATTTGTTTTGATAAGCTCGTCTAATATCTGATGCAGCACATGCTGCTGATTTTCATGCTTTGCAAATTTACGAACCTCTTGAGAAGGAATGTCAACTGTCTGAATATGAACAATTCTATGATTTTCTTTGATCTCCACTAAAGTCTTCCTTATCTCATGAATATCTTTCACAAATTCTTGAACAAATTGCTTGTAGAAAGAACCTGCTTTGTGAATTTCCGTTTGGAGAGATGACAAAAAGGTTTCCGCATCGGCGTAAGACGAATTAAAAGCATGATCAGTCTCCATCAGTCCTGTCCTTGCCAACTCAACTTGAACATCATTAGCTTCCAATGCAGAAGTATTTGCACAGACCTCTATCAAATTCTGGTGGATTCCAGCTTTAGAGAAATGTCCTTCAACGTTGTCTGCAGGAATAGCATTTGGATGATCAGACAGCATGTTCTGCTGAACTTCGGTGAAAGCCATTGTTGCACCTTTCAAAGAATTCAATTTCTGCTCCATTTGTAATATTGTCCTTTGTGAGTCTTCCAGGCTCTTTTGCAGTAAAAATAACCTTTCTTCCTTCTCAACACAGACTTTAGCAGCCTTCTCAATATGTTCACCAATGCAAACATTGATGTGAGGAAATGAATAAGCAATACTTTCTATTTGACCAGTTGCATCTCTGAGGGATTTAGAACCATCCAATAGGAAACTTGTTAGTTCCAAACTTGCTCTTTCCCACTCAGCATGCAAGTCCTTCATTTCATTCTCTTTAGCTGCTGCAGCGTTTCTCAGTTTCTTATTTTCTTCAACCATAGAGCTTAATCTCTCCTGAAGTTCTAATTGAAGAACAGCCACCTCCTCCTGCAGATGAAGAATTGTTTTAGCTGTTTCTATCTCAACCTCCTCACGAATCAGTTCATTTTGGTGCTCACGTGATAACTGTGATTCACGATCCTCTAGATATTGGCAACTAAGTAATCGGGCCTCTTCAAGATCCTTAGTCACTTTTTCAAACTTGACTTGCAAATCCATTGTGCCGATTGTCGCCGATGACGGATTTTGGTTTCGCAATTTACTGGTTTCTGTACAATAGTTATCATTATCAGGAATAGAGTTCCTCTCTAACTTATTTTCATTGCTCAATATTTTCGTTAATCTGTGATTGTCCTTCTGCACAAGCTCTAGCTCTTCAATAAGGCAGACCTGCTCCCGTTCCATGGCTTCAATCAATAACCTTGCCTCCGTCAGCTCTTGTAGAAGATCACTAGACTTTGCTCCACCCATCCGTTGGTCATTTATGTTTTGTTGAACTTCATTATCTGGCTGATTATAAGATGCCATCTTATCTGCTGAATCACTGCTGAGTGGTATTGTCTCAACCTGCAAAAGAAGTTACTCATTTTTCGTTGATATCACTCAAAAACTAGAGTGGATTGGGTATCACTAAAAAACTAGAGTGGAAATCATATGTAAGAAAAAAGCTTATTGATATACATAATAAATAACTGCTGAAACCTGGGTCATTTGTCTGCATGTGACACTATAGCCAGACAAATAGTTTTAGACTCTCATGTTTGATCCACAAAAGAAGAGTAATAACAGTAAATTAAGAAGACTTCTACTTAAGACCTTAGATAATTACAACTTTGGATATTGTGTTATGCCATCAGTTTCTCCAAAAGCTTATGCTGTCAGCGGAGGGGCTTAAAGATATATATCAAGCTCTCAACAGTATCCTTTTCGAGAAAGAGATCAGATAGATATCTCAATAAAATTGGAAAAAGTATCACTAGCTTTTCTAAAACAATGAACTAGCAAAGCATAAATGTTTATGCCTGAAGCCAGGCTGCAGATCGGGATCCATATGTAAATGGATTATATTTCATAGCCGGTGATATTTATTGATTTCTAAGGATCCTTTAGATTCTTTGGACAAGGCATCTGTAACCTATAAAGGATGCATAAGGTGTAAACAATCAAAGGAATGGAATCAGAGATTCAGTTCATCTCAACAATCAGTTGTACGAGTCCACAAATGGTGTATCAGATGTGCTTACAGAATATATCGCAGCTTGATTACTGTGCATGTATCTTTTCAGTTCACTGTTCAATTCATCAACTTCCCTGGAAACATCAGAAACCATCTTTGTCTCAGTAGAGTATTGAAGTGGCATGCTTTTCTGAATGCCTCTTTATAGATAAAAGGATGCTTTGACAAATCAGAATCTTAAAGCTTTTAATGCTATAATCAGATGGTAACCATAAGTAAAAAAGGAGTTAGTAGCCTATCAGATAAATACTTTTGTAGTGTGTGTAGATGGTCATACTCAAGCCACCTTCCACAGGGTACCAAGTTCAAGGACGACGTGTATTAGAGAGCGTTATAAATGATGGACTGGTATAATCATCTAAGACCTAGGGAGACAAAAGGATGTAGATATTTTTTAAAGTATCTAGTAATTCATTGAACTGAATTGGAAATAAAGACGGAAGGGCATTGAGAGCAATCAAATGTGCAAGCCTCATTAAAAAACATGGGGGTATAGTTACACATACCTAAGAAGTTTGGAATTCATGTTCCTACATTCTTCCAACTCCATTAAAGCATTCTTATCCTGTACATTGAGAATTTACAGGTTTTTAGAGATGGGCAAACTGTTTGAACTCGAAAAATGAATACTTATCCACCAGAGACGGCATCACAAACCTGATTTTCTATTCTTGAAGATAAGTTATGCTGCACACAATTTTCTCCGACCTCGACTGTTTCTAAAAGCTTCACATAAATATGGTTAAGAATTGTCCCACTTTTAGTCTGTTTTAGATAAACTTTTTGTGGTAATAAAGCAGAAGAATAAAGGAAGGATGATTCTGAAACCTGATCACGCAATTCTGAAACTTCAGCTAGCAGCATTTCTCGTTCTCCTTGTTCGTAGAAACCCTGGAACCTGGCAGCAGCAATTAGAGGCATTTAGAAAGAAATGGGTCGCATCATTTGAAGCAATAGAGAAATTTAAGTATGAAGGTTACAATCTCAGCTGCTCAAGGAGTCTAATATTCTCTAATGCAAATCGGGTCAATTCGGGGTTTCTGTCGATCCTCGCTTTAAGCAGCTGAATCTCTTCAACTACAGCATTATTCTCATCCAGGAGATACTTGTCGGCAGAGACCAAGCCGTCTGAAAGCAATTCCAAGCGTTTGATTTTTTCCTCACGGAACCTTAGCACCATTTTAGTACACTGAGCATCTTCTTCTCTTTGGTGAGCCTGTAATAGGTTCCAACTACATATAAGTAACAGGCTACATTAGGGTTCAGTAAAGAGGTTTTCTATACAAGGCATGTACTCCCAAAGTGGTAGTACTCTCTAATATTCTATTATTTTCAACTGAAAATGTCAGTAGACAAAGGATTTGCATATAAAAAATTAGTAACCAGACGTACTAAACGATTCATTTGTTCCAATTCAGCCTCTAATCTCCTTGCAGCAGTCTCAGCCAACTTCTCTCTTCTCAAGGCCCCAACTAAAGTAGCTTTCAAGCCATTCATCTGCCATGAATGAATTAACAAAATGACTGAAATACACTACTCACAGGTCAGGAGCAAAAGCTTCCAGATTGGACAAGAAGATTACCTTTCTAGCGATGTTATGATCATCATGTATGTATCTTTCTCTCGAGTAGTCGTCTCTTTGACGATTACGGTCCCCGCTAGACAGTTCAAAACTTGGCACAAAATCGGAAACAGATCTTATGCTAGGTTTGTTCATCAGGATGGACAGTTGACCCTGGGTGTTAAAACAGACAAGTACCTCAGTGCCATAAGCTTGTGGCATCCAAGACAAAACAATTACCTTCGGCAACTAACTCATACCTTTAGTTGTTGGATTTGACGCTGCAGAGCTGTTACATCCCCCGAAGCATCTTCGTTTATTTTAGCCTTAAAAAGGGAAGGATATCAGACAGAAAATTTCTCAAGGATCTGTGCTTTTCATTGGAATATAAACGTGCGAGTGCAGATTCAGTACATTGTTCTGGATAAGTTTGGCACGCTGAGCAAACTTTAAAGTGCTTAATGTCTCATTCAAGGAGCTGCGCAAAACAATTATAGATCAGTTATATGAGAAGAAAATGCCCAACAGATACACTAAGAGCATAAAGTTAGTCCATTACAGACCATATTGATGGGCTGACATTTGCAATAATTGTTGTCTTTGAGTTTCCACCAAGAGAATCCTGCATCCACAGAAGAAAACAATTACATAACCACGCATATCTAGAACACTAGGCAATAAAGGAAGTTACATGTCTAATGAATTTATGGAAATTCTTTTTTAATTATCTAACTCTGACCTGAAGAAGAAAAGTAAGCCTAGAATCCCTGTAGGGTACATGTCTATGCTTCCCATGTGCTAAGTCCACCAATGACATGATCACCAGACTGCAGACAGAATAACAGAAGATTCAGCGGAACAGAGGCAAATACTCTCATGTACAGCATCAGTTATCATATATGCCTCCAAATCTAGTTCTATCTGAAAAGCCATCGAGGTCAGTTTCCTTCTTTTGGGTCAGGCAGCAAATAAAGTTGCAGTTTATCTCTTTTGTTAGTCAAACCACCATTTGAAGGATCCAAGTGAAGAACAAAAACCTCGCGCACATTCCTTTAATTTTTGAGAAATAGAAAAATATATCCAACAAAATACATTGGAACTATAGAAGCTGATGAGACCTATTCAGCAGTTGGATTTCAGGGAGTATATCTCCGGGACCAAAAGGGAAAGAGTGGCTTCTGGATTGGCAAAAATTGTAGAAGAGTGCCTGCACTTGTATGTTAGCAGCGATGTACGCAGGATCCTATAAGACACTCGAGGCCATACCTATTTATAACCCCATTTCCCTAGCCACATAACTAATCAGCTAAGTCATTGAAAAGATCAGATCAGAGGATTTGATGCTGCAGATAAACCATACACCGCACCCTTTCCCGAAGATAAATGTCGAGTATACATCAAAATGGTAAGACGTTGATCTTAGACCGAGCAGTTAAGTAAACAAAAAAGAGTGGACATAAACTCCAGTACTCCAATTGTTATTTGATCAAATTACCCGAGAGTTGATAGGGATTTGTTTATATTAGCTGCTTCTCTCAAGCGATCTCCTTCTGCCCCTGAGCTCTTCTGCCTAGTAACAGCAATGCGAGTCAGCGTGTAATGCATTAACTTGAGATGTTAATCAGAAGAGTAAATGTTACCTTTCTGAACCAGCTAGATCTACCAAATTTAACCTTCCAAATCTAAGATGCGTCATAGAATCGTTCTCCCAACGGCTTTCAATGGTGCATGTAAAAACACTATGGGATCGACTGCTCTCACTGTTCATATGAGTTGCTGCTATTTTCCTATTTGTCGTGCCCTGCGTAATATTTCAAAAAAATCTTAATTGCCTATTTTTTCCCTTTCAATAATTAGTAGTAGCCAGTTATGTATACATTTCACAAGTGATAGTAACCGAAAAATTCACCACCAAATCTCACCTGTAACAGAAGCTTGAGAACATCATCAACAGAGCATACAGTGTATTCCATAAGGTTTTCGACGTATACCCCTTTCTTCACATCTTCTCTGAGCTATAACATGGAACAAGAGCAGTAAACCCAACTTATCTAGTACGATTCAGAACCCAACGTATAATCAAGTTGACTTAGAAATTACATGCAGATTGGTAGATGAAGGCTCTAGCAGGTCAGTTATCTGCTCATTGTATATCTCTAGAAAGGAACATTTGCAGCTGTATAATAGTCCTTCATCCTTCCTGTTCTCCTCTTCCTACAAAACTATTTGTGAATTGATCAATCTGTATAAATGACAATATTCTAGAGTACAATTGACTGAAGAGTATATTTCTGACCTCTTTAATCCGTGTGAATAAATACTCGAAAATACGTGGAGTTATCCCACAGTCTTCATTAAGCTCGCCATCCATCTCACCTATGTCACCCATCATGGTATATGTCTTGCCACTACCCGTCTGCAGGAAAAAAACATCTAATACCTAAAAGCCTATACCAAAGCACAATTCAATGATATAAAGGACACAGACCTCCAAGTCATACCTGACCATAAGCAAACATACAACTATTATATCCAGACATGCAGTTATCCACCATGGGAATCCCAGCAACCCTAAAGAGCTTTTCCTAGAGAAACTCAAGCCCAAATGTTACGTCAGAATATCTTAACTATCAATGGATTACAACATCATAGCATAAACAACGTATCTATGAAAACGAATATCAATACAACTTGGAAATGAACCAAATAGCACCTGTGATATCATTTCGCAAGCTATGTGATCAAAGGTAAATCTGATCTCTGGATGACCAAGCCACGTCAATGTCTGTGCACTCTCCTGCCTCAAACACCGGCCATACCCTTGTGACACGTGCTCCGTGCTACTTATCGGCCTAACTCGTATCAAAACCTATTAAATTGGTAATTTTAGCAATATTCAGCAGAAATTCGCGACAGCAACACCATCAGTCATGCACGCTCTCCAATAATAATTTGTCCCCTTTGACTTTTTCCAAATTCCAAGAATATGACCAGAACATATAGACACTCACTTCTCTAAATTGTTCTTACCCTCGTTTGACTTGTTAAACAATAATAACTGCTACTTGAGTTTAATTCGATGTTTAAATGTTCAAACTTTGTACCAAAAATCACAAGAAAGTGAAAGGGGACAAAACTTATAAAATGGAGGGATTAGTAATAAATTAATAAACTTGAATATTGCAAAGTTAAATAGTTTTACAGATTAATAAATTAAACTAGGGCGAAAGCACATGTTCAGATTCTATTTAGAAGTTCGTAAAATATCAAAAGGGTCAAAAATTATGAACTGCGTGGAGTAAAATACTAAACAAACCTGCACGTTGTGATCATTCCAGAAGGAAGGATCTTCTACGAGTTCGAAACACGGAACTTCCACTTGAGGCTCAGAACTCGCAACCGCAATCGCTCTAGAAACCCTAGACGAGCTCCCTCCTTTGCCTCCAGTATACAGCGGCAGCCTAGTTCCAACGCTAGAAGTCCTCCTGGCCGGAGTAACTTGCGAAGAAACTTTCGAAATCTCAAAACTGGGCCCCGAATTTCCGGTTCTCTTGCTCATAGATGATCCGATGGCGCGGATCGCTTCGGTCTGGCATTGCGACGGGTCTGGTATCGTATTCAGCGGCGATCTAATGGGAGCGGAATTGACCGAGTTTAGCAAGTTCTCAAACTCGTTCTCGTTACCTTCGGATTGCATTTTCTTGGAAGCAGCAACCGGAACGGACGGGACATCTTTCGACATGTTGAAGCTGAATTCCGATGTGGAATCGGGGATTTAGAAAGGTACGGATCGAGACTTTGGCGGAGGAAACTAGGGTTTGGGATTAAGGGGTGAAATGGTGATGATGGGTTGATGATTGTGCTCCATGAAGCGAGATGCTTTATCGAGATTTGTGGTTGGATTGAGGAAGTGCGACTGACAGAGTCAGCTAGAAAGGTGAAAATGCAGGGATAGGATAGTGTGGAGGAGAGTACACGCCCGCCCGTTTTCAAATTCAATTTCGGGCTGTGGGGTGTGGGGTGATGCCCTCAAGTTTTGTAATTATTGAAGTGACCCCAAATCTTTTCCCTTTCCATAATTTACGGTAAGTTTTAAGTTGTGTTTGATACCACGATTAAACACTTGAAACTTAAAATTTTTATTAATGTATAATTAAGTACTTTGATAGCGTTTCATCTTTTCGCACTTAAAATTTTACTTCTTATCAAAAAATTAAGTTATAGTGGACCTATTTAATACTTAATATCTAATTTTTAACTGACATAGATGGTCACAATTTATTGCACAAAAATTTACGTAAGGAACAAATTACCACCATGATCTCGACACAATCAATTTGCTGGAAACGCCACCATCTTCACACTGCTCTAAAGCCACCACCACAAACACTATGTTCCTTTCTCCACCACCCCCACTAAGACTAATCCATCGCCACCACCTCCTACAAGGTTGTTCAAATCATCCGCATCTCCATATCCACCACACTAAAGCCGCCACCATGACCGTTACTTGTCGCCACCACCAAAATTTTCAACGCTACATCTTCATGCACCACTACCACCACCATCATTAGCACATTTCCACCACGACCACCATCACCACCATTAACAAACACGGTTTGGCAGTAAAAAAATTATAGAATACATGTACGTAAATTTCTAGTAAAAAGAATAAATTTGTACAATAGAACAATTTCCAGACATCTGCTTCTGGTTTACCTAACAAATTAATTTATATTTCAGTGGTGAAATTCAATTCCTTAAAATTTTCAATAAATTCAACGTTTAAATTTCAGTTTTATCAAACAGCTCCTAACCTTGTGTCTATTTGTCAAAATCTTAAGTTAGTATGCAGAATCATGTAAATCATGTTGTGATTTAAGTATGTTTCCTATCGCCTAGGCTCAACCAACGTCCTCATAATTTGTCATGATTACTCAAAAAGTATAGCATTGATTTCCACATGCCATTTGGTAAAAAAATTCTTCATTTGACAACGAGAAGATGGATAAAAGTAAGTCAAAAGACTCAAAATTGCACGACATTCGCTTAGCTATTAATCGAACGACATACGTCAAAAGTTAAGGTATACTCCGTATCATTTGAGATCTAGACATTCCGAGCAATCGCACAAAATTGTGCGTCTTGCATGCCACTTGCTTAATGTGTACCGAGACCGAAATAGTATATGCGGTGACACAGAGATGTTCACCTTCGAAAGGATGAGAAACAACCTTAGTTGTTGCAAGTATATCAACTCTTTCGAGGCTTAGGGCTGGTTGACACACCCAACAAAAGTAAAACAATGATGCCATCAAGCTTAGGCCTAGTTTGACAAAAAAAATTTCCTCTTTTTTTTTTCAGTTTTTAAAAACTGAAAAAAAAAGGAGCGTTTGGTAACCATTTTTTTTTTCAGTTTAAAAACCAGTTTTTAAACTGAAGAGTAAAAAAGAGTGAAAAAAAAAACTCCAGAAACTGGTTTTTTTTTTCACTTTTGGTTTTTTTTCTTAGACCAGCACCACCACCCTCCCATCGCCGGCAGCAACCTCAGGCGACCACCGCTGGAGACTGCCGGCAGCCACCTCCGGCCGCTAGCAACCATTGCCGGTGACTGCCGGCAGCCACCTCCGGCCACCACCACCGGCCACCACCTCCGGCCGCCGGCGACCACCGCCGGCGACTGCCGGCAGCCACCTCCGGCCGCCGGCGACCACCGCCGGCAGCCACCTCAGGCGACCACCGCCGGAGACTGCCGGCAGCCACCTTCGGCCGCCGGCGACCACCGCCGGAGACTGCCGGCAGCCGCCTCCGGCCGCCGGCGACCATCGCCGGCGACTGCCGGCAGCCACCTCCGGCCGCCGGCGACCACCGCCGGCGACTGCCGGCAGCCGCCTCCGGCTGCCGGCCACCACCGCCACCACCGCTGCACCCCACCACCGCCACCGCAAACCACCAAAAAAAAAAGTCAAAATAAAAAGGGTTACCAAACACCCAAAAAAAAAACCTAAAAAAAAAGGGGAAATCAAACACCCACTTGTTTTTATAAAAAAAAAAATTAAGCTGCTCTTTAAAAAACTGCTCTTTAAAAACTGAAAACCAAAAAAAAAAATTTGTCAAACGAACCCTTAGAGTTGGAGGGAAATCGGCCAACATAAAGTCTGATTTGAACGTTGAAGCAATAATCATGATGTAATTTGTTGCAAGAGGTGAGCAAAGAATCCAATGATGGAAAGGGATCAGAGTCTAGTAATCGGTGGGAACAGAATTCAAACATGGCCAATGGGGCCTAAATATTCAAAGAGCACTTGAAAAAAAAGGAGCGTGACCTCAGTAAAGTGGTATATGTAATGTTTATTAGCTCTATCAACGGGCTTATTTCAATTGACAAAAGCTATGTTCTAGCGGTTGTATACTAGTTAAATCTATCGCAATATTACCTAACTTTTCTAGAGTTTTATGATACAATATATTTACCCTTTCTTCTAGTTATTCTTCATTTCTGTTTTTCTGTTTTTAATCTCGTCTAGTTTTTTCATTTAATCCAAACAGGTTGTTAAGGAGGTTTGTTTCCTTTCTTTTTACGCTTCTTGAGTTGAAACATAATATTCTTCTGAATGCACCAGGTGTGCCCTTACATAAGATCGTTCGGAGAGAAAGCTTAATCTTAGCTAACGTTGAAGTTAGCCGAAGACTACCAATTGTTGTCCAACAAACAAAAAAAAGACCGAGGACTCTAAATTACTAGCTTACTCCAGTCACGACGGATTAAATACCACTACTTAAGTTAATCAATGCAACTAAGGAAGATAAAAAAATTCAACGATTTGTTACACCACGTTTCGATGGAGACTAACAAGAGGTTGCAACACGCTCGACCATCCACAACATGGTGTCAGATCATTGCTCGCGGTCATTTAGGACCGAGGAATCAAGGGAGTTGATGTTACAAACGCAGAGGCAAGAGGAGGTGTATTACTTTTTCTTAAGGTACTCAACAGTCTTAGATGATCGGGTTGACAAACCAAAAGCATACAACATTTTCTACACAAGCACGCACCCTACTTGCGGCCTCCTCGATCCCTACCCGTAGATGAACACACTGGCAATTGAGGAAAAACAGCACGAGTTTCTGGGTTTTGTGGATGCATAAATACTTTGCAGGTACCAGCAAGTTGCCATTTCTTGAATCTTGAATAACAGTTACAATGATGTAAACATGCCATCATAAAATCACGTAAAAAGCTGCTCCCAAAGCCAGGACAAATGATGCTAATTGAAGCAATGCAAATGCTCTTTGTCTATCCCTTCCACTTGTAATGCTCCCTGCACCTGAAACACCAAGAAACTCTTTGATAAATCCTAAAAGGCTATGCATAGAATGATTAATCTAAGCACAATACTAGCTGGTTTTTAGTTCTTACCACACTCTCTGGTAGCATTCGTGGTGATGGAGCAAATGCAGACCATCCCTTCAGTTTCAACATCAAACCCGCACGTCCCACCGGAGAGTCCACACCGATCGCACCCAGTATCCGGTACACTGTACGACAGCTTAATCCCATAAATCCAGTCCAATGGCGCAACGCCGTGCAGACCATCGGTGTCGTACACAGTCGTATAATGCGTGCAGTCCAGTATGTTCATGCTCATATACTTCACGGTGTCGTACCCAGTGAAGCAACACGGCGGCGTGTTATTCGACAGGAGGTGAAACAGCCTAAAAGAAGTGCACGAGCCGTAGAGCTCGTCGCAGGAGTGACCGGAGAAGTTGAAACACAGAGACTTGTAGTGGTTCAGAACCGGCGAGTCTATGGAGCAGTTCAGGAGGGCGAAAACGGTGTCGGGTGCCGGAGGGATGATTACGGACTGTATTTCTGACATGACAAAGTCGTGGTGAGGCTGCAGAATGGAGCAGGTGGACATGGACGGGTCGTAGATTGTGAGGGTCTTCTTGTTGTAGTCGATGCCTTGGACTCTGTAGGTGCCGGACGGAGTTATAAAGAGCAAGTTTGTGGAGCAGTTCAGCATTCTCCGGTACTGCGGGGCACCGCAGCCGTCGTCGACGCCGAACGGGTAGTTTATGGGAATATTATTGCAGGAGGTCCGGCAGAGGGAGAAAGTGAGAGCAGGTAGTGGTAGCAGAGTGAGCACGAAGATGGTGAGCAACGCAAATGGAGACATATTTAGTTGCAGGAGATTGTTTCTTGTTCTCATTGGTGTTCCATGGCTAGATGCCAGTTCTTTCTGCGGTGGAAAGGTCAATCGCTTGCCAGATTTTGGTAGAAAAATTGGCTTGGTGATTGCCAGTTGGACTGGTCATGCAGTAAAAGGAGAAGGGGCAAATGATGAAGGATCTCCGTAATCTACTCCCTGTTATGGTGCTTTTGACATGGGGGATCCACGGGTTGAAATAGAGTGAAAGTGTCTTTGAACTTCGTATAAAATGATGGCTGGACCCTCCTACTCCTAGTCTTTACTTAGCACGGTACAATGTACTCTTAAAAATAATCATATTAAGCCTTTAATAATCAAATTATCACCAAACAATATTGAACGATTACAGTAGTAATTATAGTCAATCTTCACACGGAGCCCAAGAGAAAAGGAGATAAACAATAGCAAGAAAAATCAAGCGTGGTATAACAAATACGGTGGTCTCATATATATATTTTTTATTATGTATAATACTACGTCTAGTGATAAACAATAGCAAGGAAAATCAAGCATGGTATCACAATTGTGGTGTTCATTTTGAAATTAAAAAATATTATCATAAACATTTAAAATCATATAATATACCAGAATATATCAAGTATGGTATTGAAAATAATGAACAAATGAACAAAAAGTCAAGAAGTAGAAAAAATAACATGAATTTTATTTTATTTTTTGTAAGCAAATTTCATTAAAACACGTTACCCATTACAACCTAAGGTGATACCCAAACGGGTATCCCTGGAACAACTAAGACAGCGCATCCAAACGGATGGTCTTGAAAAATGGCCCACATGGCCTTAAAGGAAAGTACGGTAAACATAAGGGCTACCCATATTTGGGGTTTCCAAATTAAGGGGGTAGCCAGAGATGGGAAGATGCAATTTCTTGCTCCAAGCTAGCTCCCAACGAGACAGGGGAGAGAGCCATGGGCCGCTTTAGATGGCAGTTTACATTACTGCCGCGGTTTCATCAGAACTCAACAACAGCTGAAGGGGGGTCCTCCCAAGGCCAGATCGAAGTGATCCGCAGCTCGAAGGGAATGTGCATCCTCCAACTCTTGAAATTCCGGCATCTTCAAGCCACAAGATCTCCAATTCTGATTTACATCGGATGAGTCTAACCAAACCAACCGGATCGTAGATCCGGCGATGATGACGATAGATCTGAGAACAAATCTCAGATATGAGGATATCAGAGGGAGGGGAGAGATCTTGAGGCCGAATGAGGTCCGATCTGTGGCGGAAATGGAGATCGGAGCGAGGAGGAAGTCGGTGATGGGCGGCGTGAGGCGGCAAAGGTGGAGTGGCGAAGGAGCAGAAGCCATAGAGAAGAAGAAAATGAGAAGGAGTACAGGGAGGGACTCCCCTTCCATCATCACAGCCATGGAGGCTGAAGGAGGAAGGGGCGGCGGTAGGGTTTGTGTGCTGCGTTCGGTTCTCTTTCGCTGCTAAAAATCATGTTAGTTGAAAATAACATGATTTCTAGCAAAGAGAAAAAGAGATGAGAAAATAAAGATGAAGAACAAAAAATTGAAAAGGTCTACTCTTCATACGAATCATACTTGTAAATAAATTACCGACTCATCCCTCCTCAAATAAGTAGAAGACCTTGAAATTTGTGGCTCCTCTTTTACTAGAAAAAAATTAAACTAAGGTGAGAGTGAGATTGTGGAACTGGAACTTTACCCTACTTTCTGAGCAAGACTCCGGTTTACGAGCAGATCAGTTAAGACTCAATTAAGACTCCGGTTCACGATCAAATCAGTTAAAATTAAGACTCGAGTTCACGAACAAATCAGTTAAGACTTGGGTTCACGATCAAACAGCCCAACTGCGGGTGGATTATGATCTGATATCTATGCTTACATGAATATATGCTAGAGATTTTTCGATCAACTACTCCGAATGCAGTAAATCAACCCTTAATACCCATAAGATATAGTAACACAAATTGCTTAACCAAACTTGGTCACGACAAAGACACAGTTCACATCACATACTCGAGTCCTTAAACAGAAATTAAACTACTACATAAGCTACATTAGTCACTACGATCAGACATTTGTGAAGCGCAGATAATCCTTCTTGGATGGGAGGTCAACAGTCTTGTACCCCTGAGGGAACAGCTTTTTGGCTTCCTCGTTTGACACACTGGGAGAGATGACCACCGGATCCCCAGGTTTCCAGTTCGCAGGAGTTGCAACCTTGTGCTTCGATGTCTTCTGCAGCGAGTCCAGCACCCTCACCACTTCATCCATGTTTCTCCCGGTGCCTGCCGGGTACAGGAAGCTCAGCTTGATCTGCACCGCCCCAACTCAAGTTATACCCAAAAGCAGAAAGCAAATTAAAGGAGAACATAACACTATTACAGTGACACAGAGTTAGAAGTCCACGGCCAGGACCTTATTGTCGGATCCCACAATGTGAAGGGCCCGAGATGGGACCTGGTTACCCGAGGGGTCTTTCTCATCTGGCTCCACCATGTTGAGTTGTTTGATGATCTCTCTGTTTGGATCCGCAGCAATAGGGTAAGTCACCTTGTGCCCATTCTGCACGCAATACACGAAGAATTATCACGAAGTAACAACCAATTCTGCAGAAAACTTGCTTATTAGTTTCCAAACAAAGAAACAATTGGTGGGTGCATACGTTATATGCTTCAATGTCCTTGATCCACTCAGCATGAGAGGTTATATCATCACAAGACAAACCCAGAAGCTTCACTCCCCTCTTAGCAAACTCGTCAGCATAAGCCGCCATCGCACCCAGTTCCGTCGTGCACACAGGAGTGAAATCACCTGCATGCAACCACATCCACAGACCCCCACTCACATAATCAACTTGTTTGAATCGTATTAAGATCAAAAAAGAAAAACAAACAAACAAACAAACAAAATGAACCTGGGTGAGAGAAGATTATGGTAAAGCTATCGTCAATGTAGTCATGGAGCTTCATCTTCCCCTGGGTAGTCTGAAGTTCGAGGTTGGGAACGGTGTCTCCGAGCGTAAGGCCTGGCATTTTGCGCAAATTCTGTAAGCAGGAAGCAGAACAGTCTCTGGTTTTTTGAGTGTGGGAAGCTTCAAGCTTGGGGGATTAAAAGGGGTGGGTGGTTGAGTGCATGAAGCCAACGTGGCTCCTCCTGGGTTAGGCAGTTAGCGTGCATGTAAGTTCGAGTCCTTGATAATCATCCACGTGTGGCGGGCGCGGCCACTTAACACTGCCCACTCTTCTAAAATTGTTCATTGTATTGTATCTTGAAATTTATTACTTTTTATGTAATGTAACTACAATTAATTGCATTTTCGTTAAAGTATTAACTAAAAGACTCTAATTATCACTATGTAAGAGGTTATCATTATAAAAATTGAGAACTAATAAAAATATAATTATGCCCTAATTAGTTATTCTGGCACAAGCAATTGTGTAAAAGAAAATATAATTAGTAATATAATATTTCACTACATATTTTTATGAATTGTAAATTATGAAAATCAAACATGTTCTTATTAGTAATTATTTACAATTTAAACAAACGAATGACAGACACAAAAGTTGTGGCTGAATGAGAAATATTTTATACTCCAAAAATGGCAAGGGCGTGACAATAATCAACCAATGTGTCGAGTAACAACCCAAATAGCTCAAATGACACGGGATGACCACGACATAAATTTGTAATACATATAGCCTAGAAGCTAGTCCACCGTAATCTTACGGCAAAAGGAATCGTTGTTGGGGGATAAAAAATTATGTCGTTAGTCATAGTCATATCAACCGATAATCACATGACGTAAAAATCGACGAGATAATTCTAGGAGTTTGAACGAATTTATGAGTAGGCACCGAAATTTATACAATAAAGACGGATTCGACCAACAATATGAACTTTTAAGGTGATCATGTTTCCCTTACACCTCAAACATTGCACAAGCACAATCTCTTGAACCAACTCCTATATCCAACCTAAAGCATGCAATCGTTTAGATGAGTATTCGTCAAAAGCATCTTCACTTTATCGGTCCTAATACTGTGAATCTAACTTTAGAATTCACAACTCGGTTTTGAACTTCTGGAAGCTGATATATAGAGTATGAAAGTCATATAAGTTCAGGATTTGGCCTCCCATATGAACCGTGGGGTTAAAAACTAATTTTGTCGCCAAAATAGTATAATGCCACGAAATTTGTTTCACTATTTAAATCTCACCAACTCTCGGACTACAAAAAAATATACGATTCTCCTGATATCGTAGAACTACAAGAAAAAATTTATGAAATATTTTCGGAGAGTACTATTTGATATTGCATGTCACAATACCATACAAAGACAAAAATTTAAGAAAAAACTTATGAAATATATGACAGTTAGATTTGGCAAAATATAACCTAACCCATACAATCCAACCTAACCTGCTTGTTTTAGGCTTCTACGGTCAACCTAACCAGACCCGTTTGAGAGGTGGCTCGACCCGCGGGCCAGACTTGGGTTGCTGAGATAAACAAGGGTCGTGGTGGGTTGGGTGGCTTGACCCACGGATCTAAATGGGTCACTATATAAACAAAAGAAAATGCCATAAATCTGCTTAACACAACTTCGAACGTCACAAGACTCGACAACTCACAATCCAACGGATCTGGACGCGACAACATCACCATCTCCGGTGCTGAACCGAACAAATCTGTAGATTGTTGCCGGCAGCCTTTCTCCGTCACCGTATCCGAGCAGCGCCTTCGACCACCATCTGCACTGCCTCTCTCCATCGCCGGAGTCCCTCTCTCTGGCAACCTCCATTCCATTTTCTCCGCTTCTAAATCTTCCTATTCTATCAGGTATCCTTCTTGCTTCAATTCCTTCATAAAAAATAAAAAAAATGTAAATGATACGGGGCGGGGCGGGCATGAGTGACTGACATGTTTTTTGACCCAATCCTAGCCAACCCAAGTCATGCTAGACCCGTTTTTTACCCAACCCACATCTGACCCACAATTATTTGACCCAACCCGGTCCAACCCGCCAATTGCCACCCCTAATGACAGTGTCACAAGTCATCCAACCAAGTGATTGTGTTTTCGTTGACACCCTTAACATACCATTTCAAGTTTTAAAGTCATTGGCCTTACCTGAATTCCACAGTTATATGTGCTTCAACCCTCGACGGATGATCATTTTCTGCGGGTCATATCCTTTGTAGAGGGTCTCTCCCTTTATATGGTAAAATCGGTTCCATGGAGTTCAATAATTACTCAAAATATGTGGCAGACAGTGGTCTCAAGGCGTCCTTTGCCCTTTTCCTTGTGCTGATCATGAATACATTAATGATTAATGGGCAAGTTGCATAAATAAGATCTAGAGATGCAGGCCTGGGTCTAATTACAACTTTTGCAAGACAATTTACTCAGTGTTGTGAAACCAATGGTGAGGATTGGTCACACAGGTGACCTAGAGTTGGGCATATACACAAGGCCAGTCACGGAACAAAAACCCAATCCTTACACATACAGTACTTATTATGCAAACAACCGGACCCTCGGCGACGAGACAAAACTCGACGACCCAATTTTGCCACAACTGGGCAGATAAACTTGTCATTGATGCTAAGACCCGTAACGTATATCTTTTGAAACCGAGTACCTTCAATGTAATGCAATTAGTGTACGTTGAGGAGCTCAACCATCCCACAAGAGTGTTTATACAGTATACCATTTGTTAGTTATGAAAGGATAGCCATCCAAATTGACTTAACAAGTGCCATCGTTCCTACTAATGATAGACGTAAACCTTTCTACAAATTACTTATCTTGCATCTCCGATTTTCACGCATCTTCCTCAATGTTCTTGATTTGAGATTATTATCACAAATTAGCCACTTCATCAAATAGGGGATGTAGCTCACATGGTAGAGCGCTCGCTTTGCATGCGAGAGGTACGGGGTTCGATACCCCGCATCTCCACTTAATCTTCCTCTCTGCAGCTGCACCTTTTTATTTTTGCCGTGCCTGCCCTCTTCCATTTTCCCCGGGAACTTACAGCAGTACTATAAGAACTCCATTTTTCCCGCGCAAACACTTTAATCACTGTCCGACTTTTTCTCTTTCCTTCCACAGCTGACAGACTGCAAAACCCTAGGGTTCTACTCGGAGCATCGAATCAAACTCCATGGAAGCTCACCAAATTGCTCAGCTCCTCAACGCCACCCTCAGCCCCGACGGCGCCGTCGTCCGCACCGCCACCGAAGCCCTCGACCGCCTCTCGCTCCTCCCCAGTTTCCCCTTCTCGCTTCTCCACATCGCCACTGGTACGACTCTCCGGCATATATGT
Source organism: Escallonia rubra (assembly GCA_033065855.1). Lineage (NCBI taxonomy): Eukaryota > Viridiplantae > Streptophyta > Magnoliopsida > Escalloniales > Escalloniaceae > Escallonia > Escallonia rubra. The sequence continues at coordinate 51,171 of JAVXUO010002782.1, read as the reverse complement.
GTGTAATTTCGCCAGTTTCAGTATCATTTGCCAATTGAGCGCCACCAATTGATTGAAACTGATACTGAAAAGTAGTTAATCCGCTCACTTGATGCTGTCAAACTACTGTTGTTTGTTAAGTATGCGCGTGTGTGACGTCGTTTAGGAACTGATGCTGAAATTTACCTGGTCAGATTACTTGACATTGCCACACTATGTCAATTTTGTTTATTACGCACAAGTTTCATCCGGCATGATTCAAAGTGACGTCGTTTTAGCTAAATCAACTCGTAAAAACAGTATTTGAGAGGTTGAGACTATAGCATAAGCAACTTTTGTGTGTTTTTGTTCATAATTTTATCAGTTATAAATTGCATTATCATTGGGTTCGACAACTTGATTGAAAGTTTTAAAATAATGTTGAAATGTACTTGATCTGATAATTTGAGCCTGCCAATTTTCTTTAAGTTTGTTAATTAGGGTTGGATGAGTTTCATTTGGTGTGGTTTCAAAGTGGCTCTGTTTTTAATGACATTAACTAGTAGAAACAGCATCCTTACTTGAAAGTTGAGACAATGCCAAAAGATCAGTTATAGATTAATCTGTTGATCGAGTTCCACCACTTGATTTTAATTTTGAAACTGACGTTGAAATGTACACAATCTGATTGAGTTTCACCGGTGATTGTAGTTTTGAAACTGATGTTGGAATGTACTGTTCTAATGTTACTGCAGGCTCAAATGAGTTTCATTTTGCGTATTTTCGAAGTGACACCGGTTTAGCTATATTTACCAATATGTACAGTAAAACCTTATCCGGGAGCTGAGACTATGGCATAATCAGCGGATTTCTGTTGTTAGTTTGTGGTCAATTAATGGGGTAACTGATGTTGATTATAAATGTAGGAGGTGAAAATCAAGGTCAAAAAGTTGCAGCTGCTGCGTATCTTAAGAACTTCGCCAGGCGAAATATTGGAAATGATCCGGCTGTAAAAGTCGGTAAAGAGTTCAGAGACGCTCTTGTCCGTGCGCTTCTCCAAGTAGAATCTACGGTTTTAAACGTTTTAGTCGAAGTGGTATGCATATTAGTGCCGTATATAGCTCATTATGCTTACCATATATTTCTGATTAAATAGTTACTGCTTGTTGGTTCAATTTGTTTGCAATTTACAGTTCCGCGTTATTGTTACTGCCGAGTTTGTGAAGGAGAATTCATGGCCCGAACTTGTACCTGAACTGCGGTCAGTTATTGGAGAGAGCAATCTGATTAATAAGGGTGGGAATAGTGAATGGAAGACCATCAATGCCCTCACGGTTCTTCACTCACTCATTAGACCCTTCCAGGTACTTATTATGTGCAGTTGTATCAATTTATCGTCAGCCATCAATTAATAGGTTGAGTGGATTTATTGGAACCCTTGTGGGGAAACAGTGAGAGGTAGTTATGGATTCTGGATAATTCGATATATGTGGTGAGTATTAAACCATTTCCATTGCTATAAGTTGCAGTTATCCCCTTAAGCATTTGATAGTACCCAATGCAGCAATAGTGTTTTCCTCTATGGTTCCATCTTGATCTATGTAGCAAGTTACTCTATTGCTCTTTCTTTACATCACCTGACTAGGTAAGTGATGTACACACTCTTTGTTCATGAGGAAGGACAGAGTGTTGAATAACTTAGAAAATAGTATCCCGTAGATGCGCCCTTGTGTATTTCTTCCTCTGTAAGTATTTGTGAAGGTTACCATGTGTGGTAAACTGAATCAACCATGCCTAATCTATTTTTCGTTGACTTGGCTAAATAACTCTACTTTTACGATTCACAGCCCTGTTAAACCATAAGTTAATGGGATGGATGATATAAGCTATTAATTTAATTTTCTCTCTTTTTTTGGTAGTATTTTTTGAATCCAAAAATTGCCAAGGAGCCTGTTCCGCCACAGCTACAGCTAATTGCACAAGAAATTCTTGTGCCTCTACTTGTTGTATTTCATCATTGCGTGGAAAAGGTCACTTCTTCCTAACCATATTTCCCTTTGGCCTTTCATGTTACTCATGTTATGAAGCATTTTGATGGTATTTGATTCTGTGGTGGATGAAACAGGCACTAAGTACCCAAGATAAAGCAGAAGGGGAAAATGAGAAGATCATTCTACTTGTATGCAAGTGCTTATTCTTTGCTGTAAGTAACACTTCCTCTCTAGTTACTATGGTGAATGAACTTTGAAGATTTTTCTCCCAGAAAAAGTGGCTAGTGATGTAGTTAAAAATGTAAATTAGCAATATGTAGTAGATGGATGCTGCTTACACCAAGTATGCAGCTTGCTAGCAAGGGAGGACAGAATTGAAGTAGGCCATATGAATATGAATCACAGCGATCAAAGAATTTTTTGCTTCAAAAATGCTCGGAGGTTAGCATGCGGCTGTTTCAATATCTTTGGATACAACCATTTCGGTCCATTTTGCCTCGTCAATTCTGTTTGCTTGCATGTGAGCTAATGGATACTATCAGCATTTTTCATGTCATCTTGATTGACATTTGAGAGATTTGCCCGACTCTCCATCTTGCACTTCCACCTCATACCACTTTTGTAATTGGTATAGCTAGTTGAGATCTTGATTTAACTCTGTTTTTATAGGTGAGATCGCATATGCCATCTGCTTTGGCTCCTGTGCTCCCTTCATTTTGTAGTGATCTGCTTCGTATCTTGCATTCTTTAAGACTTGATGGTCAGGACACTTTAGAAGATGGGCACTTGCTGAGGCTGAAGACTGGGAAGAGATGTCTGCTTATTTTCTGTTCTCTAGTTACACGACATCGGACGTTTTCTGATAAGTAATGCAACCCAGACTTGTTGGTTCAGTTTGATATGTACCATCTTTCTTCCTGCACTCATTTTTTCACTTTTCCATTCACAGGCTGATGCCAGACATCATAAATTGTGTTTCAGAAGTAGTCAAGCATAGTGGAAACGTTAGTGTAAGTTATTATGTTCTGGATTGCTTTTGTAGAGAGAGGTAGATCTAGGATGCATCTTCATAAGTTCCTCTACTAGTAAATCTTCAGTGCCCTTAGACATTTGGGATCTCGCAAAGAAGAAGGACATCTTGTGAGTTCAATGCGAGACTCCTTGTGAGTTGTGAGTTCAATGGGTGCATAGTTGTATCTTCAAAGACACATGATTTTGGTATTGTACTCTACCTAGTCATTGTTGCTGGAGATTGAAAAAAAATTCAAGCTTTGAGACTTGGGCAGACCTTACACCAAGTATTATCCAGGAAATGGCAGTAACATTTTCTTATGGGGGGATAACTGGCACCCACTTGGCCCTTTACCACTGAAATTTGGTGCTCGACTAACCTATGGTGCTGCCTTATGCGCAGTTATTGCTAATATCCCCCCTGAGCTTCTTCGTAGCCCAATGCAACCAGATGAGTTACTGTGGACTCTTACTCCTGATGGAAATTATTCCATCTCATCTGCTTGGGAGACAAATAGATTGCACAAGTTAAAGGTGTACCAGTCCAACGTGGTATGGGCGGACACAATCCCCAAAACGGCGTTCATTTTATGGCTTGTCTTTAAAGGACGACTCCGCACCAAAGACAGACTCATAAAATGGGGGCTAACAACGGATGACATTTGTGTTCTTTGCTCGCAAACTGAGGAGTCCTTGAAGCACCTACTTTTTGACTGTCCCTTCTCTTTGTGATGTGGAAGGCCGTACTAAGCCGAAATAATCTACCCCTTGTGATAAAAGGCCCACTATAAAGGCAAAACCTTGTTGGCAAAGCTCATAAGAGTCTTCCTTGCCACTTCAATTTATTAATTTGGCGAGAACACAATAATAGAATATTCAGGAGCAGAAGAATATGTGAAGTACTCAACTCAACGAGATTGAAACGTTGGTAGTGGCAAAAGCTATGCAGTGGAAACATCGAAGCACTCAAGCTCATTGGGATATTTGTGCACTTTAGAGCAATCCTGCAGTTATCTTGATATAGCTTCCTTTGGACACAACTTTATCTTTTGATATGGGTGTTTTGATTGTTATGCTCCAGGGTGCTCCCTGAGCTTGTAGGGCTGTATGCTCGTAACTGGTTCTTAATAAATTACGTTTACCGGGGGGGGGGGGTATAGTGCCACGTAGAATTACTAAAACTTACTTCCGTAAATTTAACTTTGGTCTTACCTTTGACGGGTTTTTACTGATACTTCTATCTATTAAATGTTACTTCAGCTAGCATCGGTGTTTTGTCATTTGGATTGACTTGTGCGTACTTACTTTTCCTGAAGTCGAATTGTTAGTCCTTGCTGAGTGCTGACTATAACTTTCCCTTTTCTTTTTATTTATATAAATTTGCAATTGAATTCTGTGCAGAATCTGAATTTCCTGTCGGAAAGGGTTGTTTCATTGGCCTTTGATGTTATTTCACGTGTCCTAGAAACCGGCCCTGTAAGTTCACTTACTCCACTTGTTTTTTGATTTCAGCATCAGGTTACCAGCAATATTTTTCTTCAATTGCCTTTTACCAACCGAGTTAATGATTGACATTTTCTTTTTTTCAACCATAGTCTGCTATTCACTGTTACGTTTGAGTTGACTATTTATCGTTTAATGTTTCTATGTGTTTGGAAACAGGGTTGGAGACTAGTTTCGACCCACTTTTCATCCTTGCTAGACTCCGCAATCTTCCCAGCACTAGTAATGAATGAGAAGGTACGGTATATAAGTACTTCTTCCAGAAAAGTCTTGCCTAAAATTTTGTGGTCCATATATACTGCTGAAACAACAGTTTCGCGTTTGATAAACCAACTGGATAGAACTTCTTTTCTGGAATTGGATCTTTTACTTGCACCATGCATAACTCTCCGTCTCCCCCCCCCACCCCCAACAAAAAAAAAAAAAAGAACTGAAGGGTTGCTTGTCCCCTTGGATTGCTTGTTTACAGCATACTGATCTTCCGTTTGATCTTTATTGTTGCAAGTAGGATATTGCAGAGTGGGAAGAAGACGCAGATGAGTACATCAGGAAGAATCTTCCATCTGATCTTGTATGGATGCGAACTATATGCTGTCTCTGTATACGTTCACTTGGTTACATTAAATCTATTTGACAATATTGGTTGCAGGGAGAGATTTCTGGATGGAGAGAGGACTTATTCACGCCACGGAAAAGTGCTTTAAATCTGCTTGGTGTTATTTCAATGTCAAAGGTTGGGTTCTCTGAAAAGATGTTGTCAGACATAATAATTTTAAAATCTTCCTTTTCTCAGTGGATATCTTTTTACTCTTGCAGGGCCCTCCTGTCGTGGCAGTTTCATCAAAGCGTAAGAAAGGTGAAAAGAACAAACCAAAAGGTCGCAGTTCCATGGGGGAGTTGTTAGTGCTTCCTTTTTTGTCAAAGTTCATCATCCCGACTGACATTAACATTTCGTCAACGAAGGTTATTACCGAGTGAGTTCACAAAACTTCCCTATATTATTCGGTCATTTCAGCCTGTTTCATCTGTTTCCTTCGCTGCCTTCATGCAAATGAGTGTTGTCACTTGGCTTGGAACTAAGAGCGCTTCGGAATTAATATTTCCACTCCAAACATGAAGCATAAAAGGAGTTGTTCAGAATGGAGGTTCTAAAACCCTGTTTAACACCCCCATCCCCCATTCACATCTCTTCCAGCTGGTTTGAACTTCTCGCTTGAAATTTTCTGGAAAGGCATTTGTTTGCTTCTTTTTTGCCATTGTGTCTGATAATATATCTACTTTTGTAACATGATTTTTCTTTTAGTGCATACTAGTCTATAGTCACTTGGGTTTTTTCACTCCTATTTCAACTTTGACAGTTATTACGGTGTTCTAATGGCGTACGGCAGCCTTCTAGATGTAAGAAGATCTCACTTTAGTCTACAGTCCAATTTGGTTCATTCAGACTTTAGAAGTAGAAGAATGTAGTTCTAACACCGGAAATTCAGTTTCTAAGTGAACAGAAACCGGGAAATACAGCAACACTTATTCGGACTCGGGTTCTACCACTTTATAAAGTGTCTCCATGCCAACCTTATTTGGTTGCATCTGCGAACTGGGTAATTGGAGAGCTTGCATCTTGTATCCCTCACGTGAGTCATATCTTACTCCTTCCTTGCTTTTTCAAGCATTTTCTTGCCGTATTTATGTTTTTTTTTTGTATATGCATTTGTAGTCATGCATGCTATTTAATTATGTTCTACATCATTCAATTTATTTCCTTGGCACTGTTGTGGAAGTCCCCTTGGCATACTTGCTTTTGCAGGAGATGAGTGCTGATATCTATTCTTCGTTGTTGAGAGCGTTGACAATGCCTGATATGGGGGATATTTCGTGCTATCCTGTCCGTGTATCTGCAGCTGGTGCAATTGCTGGACTTGTTGAGGTACATCAGACGTGTCACAATCAAATGTTTACCTTGTGTGAAGGTGGTATTTGCAATATCATTATGGATTATTATCTCGCTTACTACAGAATGACTATTTGCCACCCGAGTGGTTAGCGCTTCTTCAAGTTGTAGTTGGTAGAGTCACCAATGAATATGAAGAGACCTCCATTATGCTCGACCTTCTAGGTACTTTGGTGGAGGCTGGGAATGAAGATGTTGCACCTCATATTCCACATATTATTACGTTGTTGGTTGGAGCTATCTCAGAGTACATACCTTCTGATCCAGATCCATGGCCTCAAGTATGCTTTTTTCCAGTTCTCTCTGTTATTTAATGACTTTGTTTAGTAGTTCATAATTACTGTCATGATCTAGAAGCTTTTCTAAATCACTAATTAATTTCATTGGTTATACTTTTGTGGAAGGTAGTCACTGCCCCCGCTAGCTTCTCATTTCTTTACTTCAAATAATGAGTGTAATGTGAATATTGTTTTTGCTAATTGGTAAAACACGAGATTTCTGGCGTTGATGAACACATCATCTGATTGCTAGAATTTTGAACCGATTAAATGATTGTGCATAGCAAATAGTTAGGTTTGCATTGCTTTGCTTGATATCTAAGCATGACCCAAGAATGGAAAACTTCGAGCTTGAGCAGGCAGAGACATTAATACCCCATTTCACTCTACTACTTTCAGATTGTGTAAACATTTTAGAGACTAAGTACTGTATATCCTAGCAAATGTTTCATCAAATAATATTTTAACAATTAAGTCACCTTTCATATAGATGGTTGAACGGGGCTTTGCAGCGTTATCGGTTATGGCTCAATGTTGGGAAGCCTCCGTGCCTCAAGAGGTTGCACAGAATGAATCAAGTGAGATGTGGCTATCAGGTGGAGCTGCCATTGCTGGGGCATTCTCCGATCTCCTGCAACAGGCTTGGATAAAACCGACAAAGCAAATGGTCAGTCTTAAAATAGTTCCTTGTTATTCTTCGTGAGAATCTATCATGTTTTACTCCACTAATTTAGGTGGAACCATGCGGGTATGAAAAATAGTTCTTCAAACTTTATTGAATACCAGTAACACAAATTTGGTACCTGTTAGTCTTGTAACTAGTGATGTCCGAGACTAACTTCTCAGAATGTTCACATTGATCTTTTGACGGCCAGCATCCTCAATAGACAGATATTTATGCTTATTTGATTGAGTTTTCTCTAACTGCTAGGATATAGGGAGATACCATTCTGTCTGTTTTCATTTCTATTTGTTAGAAAGAAGAAACATTCCTATTCAGAAAAGATGAACGTATTGCTATGATATGTGGAGATACTATTCTGGCTGTTTTCATTTATATTTTTTAGAAAGATGAAACAGTTGATATTCAGCAAAGATGAATTCGTGTATAACTTGTTTGGATACGATCTTCGTTGTCAAAGTGGGTTCAGTTCAAAGATCAGTGGACGATATGCATACGAGTAGTCATGAATAGCCTTTTGGAAAACTTAAACTTGGTGTTTCTAAAAATATAACTTAAAAAATGGTAAGCATACAACACTTGCTCACGCAAAAGTTCCCTACCTGGGTTAAAGCACGTATCCTTTTCACTCGGCATCAACATCTTCTAGAGGGTGGGGTCACACAAGAAGGCACCCACATGGGTAGCGTGAGAGACAATAAACGGGGAGTGAAGGAGAAGAGGCAGAATAATTCCTCGGGGTAGGGGTCTAGTGAATTCAATCATACTTCACCAACGATCGGTGGTTCTTTTCTTTTCTTTTTTTTCAAATCAAAGCAAGGGATGGATGTGGCCCCTGTGGTGCCTGGCCTCTTTCTGCCAGCCTAAATGGCATGCTAGATTGAGGATTAGTTAAAATGGTTGAAAGTGCGCTGCCATTGGAGACTAAGATGGTATTGGACTATTTGGTATGTTAAAGCATGTTATACATTGTTGAATCCATTCTCTAACAGCTTAAGCTTTTAGAGCAGATGGTAAGTGGTAACTTAACATGGTCATGGTCACATCTTATGGCCTTGGGCCATGTGATACCTTTCTAATTTGAGGAGGGCTGTAGGTTGCTTTAGAAAACCCTTGACACTAGCCTCGGAGCCTTGTTCGGTCACCAGTTTGTCGAGCGTGTGGTGAAGGTGAGATTGGCAAAGTGGACAATTGTTAACTAGTAAGAGCGTGGAGCTCAGAGCAAAAGTGGGATGGAGAGTGACGATAGAGAGCAGGAGGGTTGACCACTTTAGAGGATTTGGTGACCTAGCGTGTACCTTCAAATATCCTAGGTTGGCAACAGCCCACTGGACGTGGCACCGCTGTGTCACATAGCTGCCAAAAGCTTCCTATTATCTTGTGAAGGAGCAGTAGGTTTTTGCAGCAGTGCTGGATTGCTATGCTTTGAACTGTGGATCTTTGCCCGAGCAATAGCATGGTCCTTTGGTCACTCCATCTTTATGGACAGCATCGATTTCATTCGATGGACTTTTTTGGGTGAATGATTACAATTAGGCTGCGCGACTAATGTTGACAGAAATATATAGCCTCACATACCAGTAGGCCTTTAGGCGGATAGGTTTAGAGCTGCTATTTAGCTAGCCGCTAGCACTTTGCTATATCGATGTGTCCAGTGAGTGTCAGTAACAAGTTGTCGAAGTCCAGTAGTAACAGTTTTTTTTTGTTGTTGTTGATGAATACAGTAATTGTGACAACATCTATGTGCACCCCTGGGTCCTCCACTTATATCCTTACATTGGATTACCTTTTCAAAAAATTCTTATAAAGTGCTATTAGCGAATTGACCGGGCCAGTAGGGACGCTGCCAATAATTACGCTAAGCTACCAAACCTTAATAAGAAAAAAACTTTGGCCTGACAATTTATTATGTAAAAGGCTGTGCCGGAATTGTTTCTCCTTTCTTTTCAGTTTGGTAGCATAGATCCTACTATCAAATTGTCTTCCTTTGCAAAATGTTCTAGCCAATATCATTTCCGAAGCGAATTTGAAGTGCCGTGTTAGCCAAAGGAGCATCGTTGGTTGTTGTTTCTCTTGGGCCCTGTGCGTCTGAGTATATATGTGCATAGATGTGTTATATATATATATATATATATATATATATATATATATATATGTGTGTGTGTGTGTGTGTGTCTTTATCTGATGAAAATATCGCGTGGCTTTCCTTCTCAGCTTATTGGGGTTGAGGGCGGGGTAGGTTAGTTTTACTATTCTGTCTCTGCTAGATGGAGACATGGTATCAACTAAGTTCATAATTGTTCACTCGAAGTTCGATTCTTCCATAAAATTCTCGACTAGAAAATCTTATTTTCCTATTGTCTCATTTTATCGGGGGACTGTACTCTGTTTACAATTTACTTCCGTTGCTATACCAACCATTTGATATGATTGCATTCTAATTTTATCCCTAAAGCATAATTTTTAATATTGACCTTCACCTTGATTTTTAACGGTCAGGAAGGTGATATTGCTGTTCCATTGCCCCCTCCTTCCTGCATTGACGATTCATCGAAATTGCTCAGGTTAATTCTGCGAGCTGTTACTGAACCTAATCTGGTTGTAAAGCTAAAAGTCTCGGAATTGTTACTAGTTTGGGCTGATGTGGTCTCTGACTGGAATTCATGGGAGGAAATGGAAGATTTATCAATTTTTAGTTTAATTAAGGAAGTGGTTAATCTACACACAAAATTTCCTCTGAAAAATTTCATTCTAGGAAATGTTCCATCGTGTCCAGCTTCACCTGTGCCGCAACGCTCCATAATTGAAGGAATTGGTGCCTTCATTAGTGGGGGCTTATCACAATATCCATCTGCAACCTACAGGGCTTCCTTGTGTGTCCATGTAGTATTGCATGTCCCCTTTTACTCGTTTGAAGCAGAAGGTGTCAAGCAGGCATTGGTTACAGCTTTCACTCGGGCAGCATTTTCTCATTTCTGGGAGATTCGGAGCAAGCCTTGTTCACTATGGAAACCATTGCTGCTTGCCATTTCATCTTGTTATTTATGCTATCCTGAGATTGTGGAGAAGATCTTGGTCAAGGATGAGCATGAAGGCTTCACAGTTTGGGCGTCTGCTGTGTGTACTATTTCCACCAGAAACTTTGAACATGGTCTATCAACAGAGGCTGAAATTAAGTTGGCTGGTTAGTATTTACTTTCAGCTCCTTCGGACCTTAGAAACGTTATATTCAATTACAGTTTATTAATTTGGAATAGACCTGTGCACCCAGCCGGAATTGGGTAGAAGTTATCTGCTTTCTAGTGACCCAGTCTTGTGAAAGAAGCCATTTAATAACCCTTGGTGGATTCATTTCTTGTGTGATTGCTTCTATAAATAAACAACCACAGGTGTTGATAGCTTGTTTCTGCCCAATTTGTTAGGAAGTGTTGTTACTAGAAATGCTGTAGGTGCTACTGCTTCAAAAAAAAATCTGCTAAACTGTACTGTTAACATGTTAGAACTTCTTGGATCTTACCAATACTTTGGTAACTCGCTATAAGATAAATTTTTTTTATTCTTTTTGGATCTAAGTTTTCTTTCAACCCTCTCCCTTTCCTTGCAAAGTCAATTATATTGGGATGTGTTTGTGAGTCGGTTTCAACACAATTTCCGTTATACTACTCTAATGCTTTGCTTGAAAGTTTCTCTAAGTAAGGGTATTACAATGGTTTTGCAATGAGTTTCAGTAATGGCATTAGCAAAAGTGATTGAGCGACTGCTTAAGCTGGGAAATCAGGGAACTGGTATGCTGCGGGACTGCTTTGCTCCGCTACTGGAGGCGCTTGTCCGGTTGAAAGAAGTGCATGAAGAAGAGGAGGTTGAAGAGAGTGAAGATGCGGATTCTGGTGACGAGGACACAGAAAAGGATGATGATGATGATGATGATGATGATGAGGTTCACTAAAAAACTTTCTTATTTGAACTACGTTTTCACGATAAAGCTATCAGAAAACTTTCTTGCTGGGTAGCTTACCCACTGTAACAATGGTCTGTTGGATCTTTTTAATTGCTTGGTTACTTTGGCCAATGGCTAGAAGATGAAAAGCAATTAAAGCTATTTACTGTTAGTTTTGGTCGTCAGACAATGAATTAATTATTATGTTCATTTCATTTTTTCCAGGACTCCGAGGACGATGAACGTGAAGAAACTGAAGAAGAGTTCTTGGAGAGGTACGCACAGGAAGCCGTGGCCTTGGAAAGTGGGACTGCTATAGAAGAAGGGGATGTAGAAGATCAAGAGCAAGAGATTCAATTGGGTAAGGCCCATTATCGACTGAAAACTCTTGTAAATGGCTGGTTCAAACTTTCTTGCGTGTTGAGAAGATAGATATTTCTTGGGAGTATTTCAATGTAGAAGCCAACTGATTTTTTGAGTCCCATTTTCTTTAAATTCGAAATCTCTTTTTGCAGAAGTAAACTGCTTTTAAAATTTATCCACAAATTTAGAACTTTTTTTTTGAATCTTGATCCACAATCATGTTAAATAGTACGGCAAAAGCATATAGGAACTTAGGCGTGCATGTTGGCTTTGATTTGGACCGAGGAGTAGAAGTCAAATAAAATTGTCCAAAAACCATCTTAGTCCATGTAAGGCCGAAGATTGCAATTCTTGCAGTGATTTGGGATTTTGTAACTGCAAGCGGATATAAATTTCACATTTGTTGTTGTGATAGGTGCAACTGCTGTCGTGGTTGCCGTGAAACTTTAGTCATCTGATGGGTGGATGTCTTAGATGTCTGATCCTCCAATTCTTTCCTACCATAATAGTTATCTTAACGGTTCCTGTTTTTCTGAGGCAACCAATTGTACGAGAGTGGTCATTCGATGGGGAGGTTTATTGGCCAGCTATTGTTGGCTTGTGGCCTGAACCAGTTGTTCTCTCATGAAACTCAATTGTTTTTTTTCTTCCATTTGTGGTATAACAGGTTCTTTGGAAGAGGTTGATGAGCAAAGAATAGTCACGTCATTGATAGAGAGATACCACCAGGTTCTCATACAAGGACAGTCACTTCCACCGGAACTGATTTCAAGTTTCCTAGACAACTTCCCCGAATGTAGTTTGTACTTCCAGCAGCTGCAGCAGTAAGATCCACTCCGTTAAAGTTTTATTTAAACATTCTATACACAAGGCAGAAAAAAGAGAAGCAGAAATTACATGCCTTTTTTTGCAGTGTTACTTAAGGTGTTTAGGACCTTAGGTACTACAGTTATGAATGAGTGTGTCAAAAAGCTGAAGCTACTAAGTCATGATCATTCGTACATTCTCATCCATATTTCCTGGCTCGTGCGTGTACATGAGAATGATTCTCATATACATGAACTACCTGTGCGACAGTGTCAGTTTCTATGATTAATAGCTTATGAGCAATTCACTTCGTTCCATGACAAGGAAATGGGAAATCCAATTTTCAATCTTTTACTTGTGTCTCTTATGTTTCCTCTTATTCTTTGTCTTCTTTAATCCCATTGCTACAAATGTGAGGTGAGACAAGGCTCTCCTCGAAGGTCTTCGGCGTTACCCCAGGATAATCATCAGGAAGGCCAGAAACTTCAACGGTGTGTTGATGTTCTCTCTTTAAGATTGCACAATGGAAGACATAAAAATGTTGCACTATATAGTGGAGAAGTTATAATAAAACTTTCATTCAGTCATTCAAACCCAATTCTTAAATACATCCAAATTCACTTAACTATTTTTCTCAGTGAATAAAAACTCTTTTTGATTTTTCTAACTTACTTGTGTTATTACAAAAACACTAAAATGTCGTTTGAGATTGATTCTTAAAAGTAGATTTTGATTAAATTAGAATCAGTTTTTAAATTCAGCTTTAATCTATTTTAAGCATAATAGATTAAAACTTGTTGAAGGTGTTTGGATAAAAAGAACTTAAAAGTAGGTTTAGTGTAGCAAAATTACCATATAGTGTATTCAAACTGAAATTGAGCATTTAATGATGTTTATATGTAAGGATATTTTGGTAAATCTCTTGGTCAAACTTGATTTTCCAAAACTGATTAAATCTTAATTCAAGAAAATGAGAATTATGGATTTAATCAGTTTTGAGCATATTGAAGCTTATTTAATCAGTTTATATATTTTTTTCCAAACACTTCAAAACTGATTTAATTTGAATTTAATCAAATTTGACCAATCTAGAATCAATTCCAAACACCCTAACACTTTATCGCGTTTGAGTTATAATCATAAGCTCTAAATGTTTAACACTATTTTTTTAATTCTTACTAGCTCACTCACGATGTATCAATGTATCTAGTTCTTAATTGCTAAATGCTTATTAGTGTTGGTATTTTTGTGTTAGAACCTTTTTCAGACTTCTCCTTTTCTAAAAAAAAGTAGGTGAAGTTATCATTTGAATCAAACCATACCACCATATTAACCAAAAAAAAAACCATACCACCATGTGAAACCAAGAAACCTTCAAAAGAATAGTTATCACATGTTGGTTCAGAATTCACTTGTCTTCACCTCCTACATATTTTCATATCTCTTTAATTCAAGGAATACGTGTCCAATTGTGTGTGAAAGCAATCACGCTCCTTGGTAAAATATAGTGGTGGTTTTTGTCGATTAGAATTCAAGCCAATTCCAACACAGAGTCGTCTGCCGAGAGCCACAAAACAGGTAATAGCAATTCGTGGGCTTTCTCACCTTTTCTTACTTATGGGTGTTACAATTTCTTCTTCTTCAGCACAATGCTTCCCCTTCTTGATCATCTCTCCTTGTACTCCAGCATATCAGCACCCTCATCCCCTTTCCTACACATAGTGAGCGAGCGAGACAAGAATCTCCGTGAAGTTTATCGAATTCACCCCATGATATACACGAGGGAGGCCCCCCAAAGTTTTCACATTTCTTGAAGTTCTCTCTTTCTCATTATTCGCAATGTAAGCTTTTCCAGATATACTAATCAGAATTTCCTTCATCTGTCACAAATCTCAGTATTGCCTTCTTTGTGTAACTAAAATTTGATCACTTATAATACGTAGTGACCATTAGGTGTCGCTCTAAGGTGGGTTGGTTTTCACCTACAACTGAGTTTTGAGTGAGTTGTTTCATGACAAATAAGATTATAATAACTATGATTACGGCCAAAAGTTTAGCTTTGTCTGTTAAGGATATTGATAGTACTAATTAAAGCCCTAACCTTTTATTTTGAACATTTAAAAGTCTTGACATTTTCAATCTAAAGCTATTGGACCCAAATTGCATGCCCTTCAATTAAGCGGATAACTATTTGTGCGTATAAGAGCTGTTGGTGGATTAGCGAAGGAGGGCAATGAGGTACGACGATTGTGATTTTTTGTTGGTTGGTGCTATACGTGTGAGAGAGAGAGAGAGGAAGAGGATGTTGTGGTGGTGGTTCAATGACCGGAGGGGAACTGCTGGTGGTGCATGGCGATTCAGTGTTGTTGGGTTTATTAGTGAGAGAAGGAGAAGAGGATAATGAAAAAGGAAAAAATACTCATAAATAAGTTAGACAGATTTGTTCTTGGGAGAAATCGTGTGAATTTTGCATAGAAATGATAATCCACATAATTTTGATAATCATACGATCTTCAGTTCAATTGTTTCAAATTGATGATATTAAGATTTTAACCGTCTAAATTAAAATATTTAAATTTTCTTTGTAAAAAATTGCAAACCTTAGAAGATTATTTGCAATTTTGCCATACTACATTACTACTTAGGTTTTACATTATTTAAAAAAAAATTACCCGTTGCACATATTGACCTTAAAAAGGGCTTAAAACCACAGGGTGTTAAGTGAGACGGTAATCCAAACCTTAGAGGGTTATTACTTACTAAGAAGGAGTTTTACCATTTTAACCCTCCCTCCAACTTAAATTTTCAAAAGGGGGGTTTAGGGTTTTTCAGGCAGACACGCAGAGAGAGAGAGAGAGAGTGGAGAAATGAGAGGCATACAGTTGTCGCTAAATCAAACGCAGAGGTTGAGGCTGCAGACGGCACTCGAACTGCTCGAAACGCTGTCGTCTAAGGCCAGTCTCAACGCTTCCGTCACCGTCGCCGACACCATTCCCGTCAACTACGAGGACGGCGTCCTCAAGTATTACCCCTCCTCTCTCTCTCTCTCTCTCTCTCTATATATATATATATATATATATATATATGCTCACAACACACAGAGTGTGTGTGTGTGTGTTTATGTATAATATGTTCTGTAGTTAATATGTATCATGATACATGAATCTTGGAATTGGAATTAAGAAACAAAGCTTGTGCGGTTAAACTGAAAGTGGGTACTGCTCTTTTTTTACCATCTGCAAAAATATTTAGTACATATAAACGTTAATGTGAGTCATTGTTTTAACTCTAGCTTGACTTGAGAAATGAAAATTATTTGATCTTTATATTTGAGTTCACTTTAATGTTTACGTAAACCAATTTTTTGCAAAAAGCCTAGGGGAAAACTGATGGAATTGATGGAGTATTTAATTTGTAGGATGATACATTAATCTTGAAATTGGAACTAAGAACCATACCCTATTTAACTCTTACTCCTTTTTTTGTGGCTATTAGTTGTTTTTCACCATCTACACTCAAGAATAGTTAACATATTTTCCTTCCCCTTGGTGATATATTAGTGTTGCGATTATAAACCTTGAAGTAGAAGTTAACCCAAACCCCCTAGTCATGTTGCTTCTTTCTTTTCGTAGCACATCTACTTAGATTTAAATTGATTTTAGTGGTTGGTATTACCCACATTATTGGTTAAATCTGATTTGATTTGATTGGTTGAGCAAAGGGGACATGGGACAACCGAGCTGGATGGTGAAGTGGTTGCTACAGTATGTGGAGTGGTTGAGCGTGTGAACAAGCTTGTATATGTCCGCGCTTTAAGAGCCAGGTTTTTTTATAGTGCCTTATATGTGTTTTAGAGTTTTTATGAGATTTTTCTGTTGGTCTCATGAAACTTGGTATGGCATGACACTGATTTTAGGTACAAACCCGAGATTGGAGATATCATAGTAGGCCGTGTTATTGAGGTATATCAAAATTTTAAATCTTGGGCCGATGGGACTGAAGTTGTTTTTCCACTCTCTTTGAGATGCAAATAGCTTGTTGTTTTTAAACCATTAAATTACTATTGCGGTTAGGGAGCCAGAGTTTGTAGCATAGTTCTTCTTTTACTTTTTAAAGTTATCAGTGGGATTGTAGTTATTTTTGTCTCCCGACCCAACCCATGGGAACTTGCTCTCTAAAACGGTAATTGCTTATGCACATGGAAGCTAGCTTTGTTAAATTAACCGAAGCAATTATTTAATCAAAATTCTAGGGCTAATGGTTTTGTCATTGACTATGAAGGTTGCTCCAAAGCGCTGGAGATTGGAAATAAATTTTATCCAAGATGCAGTCTTGATGCTTTCTTCAATGACCCTGCCTGATGGCATCCAGGTATCCTGTTACAATATCCTCTTGAGAAGCCCAATATGTTACTCTCGTACATGACTTTAAGTTCATTGATCTCCTGAATTATCGGTAAGAATCTGTATATAACAACTGTAAGAAGTTTGATTACCGGCGCTGGGCATGAGTAATGGAAAATGCTGTTATTCTGAATTTTGAACAACCAAAACTACATCCTTGTAATTGTGAGTGCTTCCATCCTTGGGCCATGATAAGCTCAATCCACCTTCAAATCCATGTTCAGCATATAAATAAGGTGAAGAAAGAGCTTGAGATGGTTCTGTGAATCTCGTTGATCAATTACAGACTAGAAGCATGCCCATACAATTGTTTGTCCTAAGTGCGTGGTTTGAAGTAAATTAGTCTGTTGTTCTTCTTTGCGATTCAAAAGTTGAATTTGTCCAAGTACCATTCTTTTTTTGGCATTTATCGGGAGTGCCAAATATGAATGCATATACAGTAATTGCGCTAAAGTGCAATTTGCATGGTGAAATTTGAAAGGGTGGTAGACCTGAATTCGGTGGTTCTAATGTCGCTTACGAATTGTGTTCCCTTATTGATTCATCATAGAGAACTATCATTAGGAGATCAGCAGTGAGCTTGGGCTTCTGAAATATGAATTGCAATTTGCATGTTTACGTCTCAAAAGGGTGGTAGAATACTTAACAAATGGCGCATGAAACCCCAGGCACATAGTTCTGTTACCTGGCCCGGAAGGAGCAGCTCTTCTGAAGTAAAGTAGACCATAGTATCAATGAAGAGTGAATATCTTGGTCCATGCGGATCCCTGGAGTTGTTGGTAGTGATACCATCTCGGACCTGACTAGCGATTTTGGAAAATAGGAAGAGACAAGGGGACCTCCATCTTCGGACTTGTTGCTTGGCAGAAAGATCCAAACACGTAGCTAATGACCAGGTTGTGACTTGTGAGTCCGCAGTTCATTAAAGACCGGTGGAAATGGAGATTTTACACACAAGTGTGTATAGTTTGTGTGTCTAAAGAAGTTCGCTAGTTTATAAAAAATTATCTTGTTGAATGTTTCAGTTAGATATTGCACGAATAACTTATATGACCCGACTGTCACAAAGCTGGTTAAATCAAAACATTCTCTGTGATTCTCAACATACGGAAAAACAGAAAAACCAATTTGAAGGAAATCATGTAAAGTTTAGTTGGTCCTTATTGATGGGGGAACCCCTGGAAGAGGTTGTAGTGATGTATTGTTTGGTGGTAGGATGGGTTAAAGCTCAGTTCTAAGGCAAAACTTCATGCTGGCTAACCCTTAGTCCTCTTAGGTGCTACCTTCTCTCAGGCCCATTTTGGACTAAACAAAGAGAATTCGATGGAAATTGGAACCTGGAATCTGGTTTCTACATTTTGGTGGGTTTGGCCTTTAGTCCTTCTATATGATGTTAATTCATCTCAAAAATTGAAAAAGACCAGGTTAATGAAAAGACACCACACGAGTTAGTAATAAGACTTGATTGCGGGAGCTAGTTGCTACGATATGACTTCGATATGCTTTTCTTTTGAAATGCCAAAGCTGATTCTGGTCCAACTTTAAACCGGCCTAAATGGCCTTCATGACAAGCCCAAACCTAATCCGAGATTGGCCGAGCGCTATTGGGTATGTCTCTTCCTACTTGTTACAATTCCTTACATGTACATTTCACGTAATCAGACCTTGTACGACTATTAGTATGATATTCTTGAAAGCGGAAAAACATCATGATTCAAATCTGGGTAGTAAAATTAGTTCACAGGCAAAGAAGGTGTTTTGGGGAAAAAGGTAATCTTGTTAAGAGCCAAAAATTATATGCATGCATTACAACCACTTTATTTACTACCTACCTTCTATAAACAAAAAGAACAAAACACTACAGCAAGACACGAACCAATAATTACTAATTAGAGAGAGCACCTAGCTAGGATCATAGGTTGAGCATCTAACATATGCGCTTCAAGATTTTAATGGGTTCTCTGAACTCCTTGTACAGACAATTGCTGTCTTATATTCACAAACAATAAGCAGCAGCTGCATAAAAGAGTCTTCGCAGCATTTGTTGCCCTGTAAGCAGACTTATGTTGAAGAGGCTTTTAAAGAGAACAGAGGTCATTATGTTCCACACCCTCACAAAACATGCACAAGCAAAAAAGTGGTGATACACATTTTCTGGACTATTAATACAGAGCACAGGACTTGGCCATTCTTTGGTCCCTTCAAAACAACTTTTATCCAGGACCAAGAAGAATATTGTGAAGTAGCGATCTCCCAAAAACAGTGCCCCCTCAACAGGACCCAAACCTTTCTACTCCTCGCAGCTCACCTTTCATGTACCACTGTACCAGAAAAGAGCAATTTGTATTCATGATGAAAGAAAGTCAAACCATCTCTGAGTCTGTGACATACCAATGCCAATTGTTTTCATAGACATCAATCAATAACTGACATACCTATACCTCTACGGACTGTTAACTTTTCAATATCTCAGCTATACTAGCTTTATCTCGGTAGTGCATGCCTGTGAAGTTTTTCCTTGGGTGAACGCCATTTAATATATGTTTTGGCTGCAGGCCATGGAATAGCATGCTTTTATGTGTGCTAGTTCTTTCAGTTTCAGTCGGGTGGTTATCAAGTATTTTATATGCCCTGCTCCCCCACCTCTTTCCCCTGTGAAAAACTGAACTTATTTCATTGCTTCCCTGGACTGATTTGCATGTCCTTTTCTCTGACTGGCCAGAGGCGGCGAACTGCAGTTGATGAGCTCAACATGCGCAGCATTTTTGAAGAGAATGATGTTGTTTGTGTAAGTCCACCAACCCACTTCACATAGTGGTTATTGTCCAGATGCTTTGGCTGTTTAGGAATTGGTTTTGTGATTCCTTGAGGAAATATATGGACATGGTCATGGCATCAGCCTTTTCTATGAAGCAATTCAGCCAATACCATATCCAGGGATATGAAAACGGGGCTTTTATATTATTGTATTTCTTGTGTATACCTTGGGGTGACATAATCTTGTCCTAAGCAGCACTGACACCTCATAAGGGTCGAGGTATGGTGTGCAACACCTAACGACACCCCGACACCTCCGAACAGGTGTCCGACACCTCTCAGCGGTGTCCTATTTTATTTATTTATATTTTCATTATCGGACATCGTGTCGAACAACTCTTGAATAAGTGTCCACACATATGGGGCCAAAATGCAATATTTTAAACTTATTTCCTGGTTAGTGTGTAATAAATGACAAATCTGGGGCTTTTCTAGAAATGAACTTTTAAGCCAAACCCTATCGACCCAAACCTTTTGACTTCTAAGTCTTCTTCTATGCGGCTGCTGTCTGCCTAACGAAGAGAAAAGAAGACGAAGCAGACAGAAAATTGAGCTTCTCGCAGGAGGATCTTCCCGGGTTCCAGCCAAAGTTACCCTTCTTCTTTCTATCTCAACACTTTCTCTTTTCCTTCTTTTCTGTTACCGAAAGCATCCAAGCTTACCAGTCCAGAGGAAGATAACTCAACATCTCCGACCTCATTTACAAACCTATCTGACTATATAAGATTTCTCCTTCATGCCTTTTGTCCCATGTCTTTTTTCCTTCTTTGTTGCTCTCGTTGAGACTATTTCATGTTACCGTTTTTCTTTCTCATCCATTTTGAACAAAATTCAGGTACTCCAATTGATGTCTATTTTTATTATGTACATATACATATATTTAACAAATATGTATTAAATATAAGTATATTAAGAAATTCAGCTATGTCTTGTGGTGTCCAAAATCTGGTGTTTTGGAAATTGCAGGGTCCGGTGTTCTGGTTAGTGTCGAACGCGGTGTCCGTGCTCCCTAGGTCTTGTCCATCTTGCAAGTTGGCACATATCAAGAGACTTTTGCTTACAATCGTTAAGTGTACTTGGACAACTGAAGGAACATACATATCCTTGCCAAGATGTTGTCGGACACGAGCACTTTCATGTCTTTAGAAGAGTCCTTTTTAAGCTTTTGCTGTTTACAGACATGAGACTTCATTTAGAGTTGGTGCATACTGGTTTTTGCGGTCCCTTTGATTTTGGGCGTCACTTCATTTTATTAGGCCGAAGTTCGTGGTTTCCAGCATGATGGGAGCCTACATCTGCAAGCAAGAAGCCAGAAGTATGGAAAGGTGTGTGCTTGAATATATCGTTACTCACATTTTGTGCCTTTTGCAATTATATGCACATAAAAACCAAGTTAATGTTTGGAAGGCTGGATCCCAAGACATTTATCAATAATGGCTAGGTCACTCATGGATATTTTGAAGACTAGTTAGTTTCAAAATTGCCTACATAGTTTTGGATACATAGAGAGTGATGAAAACAATTTCCGATTTGAGTAGTTTATGGTTCAGAAAAGCAATTTTTCCATTCAAAAGGAGAGAATACTGCTTTAATACTGATTTCATGCAGCGAATGACGTGATAAAATCTATGTGAGCACTGAGCACAGTGCTCAATGAGACGTTTCATCTAGTGCGAAATTTGTTTTAGTTTTTAATAAATGCATACATAATTCACAATTAGGTAATGAATGATTATTTCCAACTCTCTATGATAAGCTAGACTACCACTATTCGTTGATTATTTCCAACTCTGTATGATTAGCTAGACTACCACTATCCGTAAGTTTTATTTTACTTCTATTACAGCTTGAGAGAGGTCAATTGCTCACAATCCCTCCTTATCTAGTGAAGAGGCGCAAACAGCATTTCCACCACCTAGAAGAGTATGGAGTTGACTTAATAATTGGCTGCAATGGATTCATCTGGGTTGGTGAACACGTTGAAGCCAAAGATGATATGGTGGTCGACGATCAAGTAAACAAATCTGAGCAACATAGTTCCAAATCAAAAAGTTGGACGAGTCTTGAGGAACAAGAACAGGCTTACACCCATGCTGAGACGAGGCAAAACATATGCAGGATCGCGAATGCAGTCAGAGTGCTGTCAACCTTGGGTTTTAATGTCACTCTTGACGTGATCATGGAGACAGTTTACTTGAGCAGCTCATCGAACGTTGAGATACATGAGATGCTTGGGGCCGAGTTCTGTGTTTTGGTTGCTGAGAGTGAAGCTGAACGGAGGAGCTCGTCAGCCAAAAGGAAGGGGTAAAAGTTAAGTGGTTGCATAGTTTGTAATGTATTTCCAGTTTCTTTGCCTTTTTTATCGATTTGATGTCATATTAACGTAGGCGGAAAATAGTAAGAATCTGTTGTAGAAGATGGAAGTAGATCAATATTTGCACAGATTGTTTTTGTCGAGAATCATCATCCTGTGCAATTATTTTTTGGTAAGATTTCGGTTTTTATTGTCTTCTTCACTTGGGCCTTTTTCAATGTTTTCGTAGCTTTGCAGTAAACCCAACACCCACTTACCCACCTTATAGTTGCAGGCCAGCCATACACTGCTAGTCCGACTTCAACCCAATTTTGTTGCAGTAAACAGCAGCGTCCTTATACTCATTTGGAGCTGCTCAGGGCCCAGTTCCAGCTGAACGAAAATATAATTACTGTTACATAAGAACAAGGTTGTACCGACAAAAGGGTAAAAAGAAACAAGTAACATTTTTTTTTACCTCAAGTGATCAGCCAGAATTGGTTTGAATTTCCCACTGCTTAGCGAGAATTGGTTACAGTTCCCTGTGCCATCTATGGTGCTAGCGAGAATTCATTACGGAGGTGCACGAGCGTTCATCCACGCCCACCCCCCTAAGTCATGCAACCTCCGGTAGCAGCAAGAATTAATCACAGTTCTCTTCCTACGACACGTCAGGAGACTATCAGCTACAGTAGTTAACACCGTTATCAAAAAGCGAAAGTTAAATCATTTTTATCATGTAGTAAAAGTTCTATTCTACCCTTCTTCTTTATGGGCCGGAAACTATTGAGCCTACTGGGCTTGTTATACACCAAAATAACCCATATCATCCCCATTTACAGGGCCCAAAATCGAAGTCTCGGCCCATTCGGCTTGATTTCCCACCAGCAAACCACCACGATATAACCACCTCAGTCCTCGGACACCTTTCCATAAACCTCCAACCCTAGCCACCTCCAGCTGCCATCTCCACCGGCCTCCGCCTCCGCCTCCGCCGCGGGGTAAACTAATCTGCATCAAGATGCAGATCTTCGTGAAAACCCTAACGGGCAAGACCATAACGCTGGAAGTCGAGTCCAGCGACACCATCGACAACGTCAAGGCCAAGATCCAGGACAAGGAAGGCATCCCGCCGGACCAGCAGCGCCTCATCTTTGCCGGAAAGCAGCTCGAGGACGGCAGAACCCTAGCGGACTACAACATCCAGAAGGAGTCCACCCTCCACCTGGTGCTCCGCCTCCGCGGCGGCGCCAAGAAGCGCAAGAAGAAGACGTACACCAAGCCCAAGAAGATCAAGCACAAGAAGAAGAAGGTCAAGCTCGCCGCGCTCCAGTTCTACAAGGTGGACGATTCCGGCAAGTTGCTCAAGCTGAGGAAGGAGTGCCCCAACGCGGAGTGCGGGGCCGGGACCTTCATGGCCAACCACTTTGACCGGCACTACTGTGGCAAGTGCGGGTTGACTTACGTCTACCAGAAGGCCGGCGGCGACTGATTTAACGGTGGCTGTTTGGTTTGGTTTCGTTGCTATAGCTTTAATCTTATTTGAAATAGTGTGGATGAGTCTCTAAAGTTATGATTTTTTATAACATTGTAGTCTATGAAATATGAAGTTCTTATAGTAGGCAATTAGAAAGGGTTTCTTATGGGTGAAAATTGGATTGAGGGTATTGATAGGGGGAGTATATGGGGTAATTGTTATGCTAAGAAAATCTGTTTATGAGTATTTCCGAGATGAATTTTGATGTCAGTCATGATTTAATGTTTTGATGTTATGGAGTCCTGAGGCTTCTTTACAATTATGAGTTGATTGTTTTATCATTTTGGGTTGCTGCCATAGTTCAGTGATTTGGTGGTGGTGGGCGTTGTATTCTTTTCAATAGGATGCTTAATTTTGCTTGTGAAGAGGTGTCAAGTTGAAGTACCTGGCTCTTTATTTATGTTGTTATACACTTCACAGGCTCTCACCAACAAGAAGTTGTCTTCTGTAAGAGTTCTAATCTGAATAGCGGGGGTAGGGGTATGCTATTTTGTAGATTGGTAGTTAAGCAAGCTCAATTTATGTTGTTATGGACTAGTTACGTGGACTCGATACAAGTGTTTGGGTCGGATACGTGTCCAAGTGTTCGGGTCGGATACGTGTCCAAGTGTTCGTGTCGGATACGTGTCCAAGTGCCGGACTTGTCTAATTTTTAAAACACGGCAAAATATTCATATCTAGCGTTCCTTGATTATTATTTCCAAGATAAATTAATTTTTTATGTGATGCACATGGTTTTAGTTGAGAATTTGTCTTGTCTCAAAGTTGAAGAAATAAAAAGAAACACTATAAGATAGTGTTCATAGTAGCATGTCTTATGAGATGTGTCGGATACATATTCTATATTTATGTCCGCGTGTTGAGTGTTCAACAGGGGTGTTCCGTACATTTATGTTGTTGGCACATGGCAGTGACAAGATCCTTGGTTAAGAGACTGACAATGAAACTTGTTCATGTGGTTTGTATCCGGAACTTATAAACTAATGTGCTCTAGGAGATAACTTCAGACTTCAGAAGGAGAGCTCAATAAACATACCTTTCGTTACGTGCTTTCAAATGAGGGTCTCCTTCTCTATAGATGCGATAAGAGTAGGTCGTATAGGGTGCGCGGGATGCCTATTGATGATCTAATAATGGCATTAAGTCATCCCTCACCCCGGACCATGCTCATCCCGTCACGCTTTTTGGGCTAATGGGATGAGGTAGGAGTATAGTTCACTCACTCCTTACTGGAACATTACTTGTGTGCTTCGAAGCTGATGTATAGCCCTTGGAAAGGTGAATTTGTGTTTCAGCTGGTTATGTTAGTTCTATATTTCTTGTTCTATACGGATTGCGGAGTTTAGTGTGTATTAGCTTCTCCAAGCCTTTTCCTATGTAGTAACATGTGGTCATATTTTTGTCGTCTATTTATCAACATTTCTACCACGGGAGGGTATGTTGTTTTTTAACATCTCGTGCAGTATCTTGGTTCTTCCATTTTAAAAACTAAAAACAAAAAATTTGTCGAACACTACCTAAGTTGTTTGTCTGCTCGAAACTGAGATATTGAAACTTCAAGTTTGTTGTAAGGTTGTTTTAAGTCGACCAAATACTGTTTGGGATCGCTTTTGCAAATTTAGGATGCAGTAGGAAAATGCCTGGTTTTGGACAACACTAGTAGATTGGTTCAAATTGAGAGTTCATATATTCCTAGTATTTGACCTTGGTGGTTATGTTATTTGCACATTTTAGCTTTGAAGTCATGTTTCTCTGTTTGTGCCTAGCGCTGAACCTCATCGATTGGTGTTCCCGGTGTGTCCTGAAAAAGTGGTTACTAGATAGCCATTGTGAGCGACCACAAGGCAAGTGTTCTTGGTCCTTCATAAGTTAGGCCTCCACGATGAGCACAATACATGGGGTGTAAATTTTGTGCATGATAAGATCCGTTGAAACTCGATGACTAGCTCTTGTATATTTTTGCGTAGAAGTTGACGATAAAACAACCAAGCTTAGGCTCAAGGCTCTATCGACAAATTTCTTGTCTAAACCGTAAGACAAGAGACAATTGCATAAGATTTAATTTTTTTGATATTAAATTAAGGGTTACACCATTCTATAGTTTTACACAAAATAAATGTAAAAGTTTTCTGATTCAATCTCCGATTCGGTCACGAGCTAAAGGCTGATGCAATTTGATCTTAAAACGTGAATTTTGACTTCTTCAATTTCTGCGGCTGAAAGATCGTCGAAACGATGTTTGGTTGAGGACTTCAAAGTTTTATCCGAACAAGTATGGTAGTTTTTAACTTGTAAAATCACCAAAGTTGAAGGTCACTTCCTCTTTAATCTAAGATTAAAAATAAATTAATCTTCGTGTTTTGAGAGTGGTCGATTGAAAAACATAATATTGTATTTTAATGAACTATAAAGTGTGAGATGACATAGTTTCGACAGCATTGATGATAGAGATCTTGTATCCTGTATCCCTTCTTCTTTAACACCCCCCCCCCCCCCCCCCCCTTCTCTTTGTTTATGGATAAGATGGTAAGTTTAATTTTAAAGATTCTATGATTTGGACTTTTACTATGTAATGAAAACAATTTTATACCTTTTAAGTCAATCATAATCTTTTAATTTAATAATACTTTCTATTTTTACAAATCACATTGAGTTAGGAGTCATTGACCAAAATTATGTATTACTCCGTACTTAGCAGTGTATACCAAAAGATATGAATTCAACCGAAAAAACTGAAAATAAATCTAATCCCATCATGATTCACAGCAAATCATCTGACGTTGTCAGCACAAATCATAGATCTTTGAGTTTGTTAAAACCAATTTCCAAATATAGCTCATCCATCAGTTTTGCCGAATCACATCTTATCCGAATCAATGCATAAACTTCCTCACACACACATACACGTATATCCAGTTCAGCCCGAGATTAATGGTCAACGTCAATTCAATATCTGCTAAACATAGGATTTTGAAAAAGGAAAAAACATAATTAGCGGGCTGAAATTTGACCAACTTTCCATCTTCCTCCTTCCTCCAGCAATTATATAAAGGGAGCCTGGCCTTCATTCTTGGCCTCTTTTTGTTCAAAATATTGTGCAGCTCCTTTCCACACCGTGTATGTAGTATAAGGGGGCAAGTTCTGGGAAAGGAAGAAAGGAAGGAAGGCAGAAAAACAATAGCCCTTTGGTGAGATATTTATACAGGTTTCCTTTTCCATGTTCTATGTTTTCTGGTTCTGGTTCTTCGTGATGATGCATGCACAAGAACAAGGAAACGACAATGGTGGATAAGGAAAAATTACAAGCTTATTTTCCTTGTATTTTCTTCCTTTTCTAAGGTTTTCTTCCGAATGGGAAAAAGGAAAATGGCATGCAAACATGAAGCTTTCTATCTTGCTTTGCCTTGCATCTTCCCTTCTTCATGTTTACATATTGAAGAGATTAAATAATTCCCACGACCTTGATTTCTTTCTCTTTGGATGTGATTGAATTTCCTTGTTTATCAATCTTTCTGTTGTTATTGGAAACATGGGAAGGAGTAAATATGCTATATAATTAAGTCTGTTCCTTTGCTTTCATTCGATCACATTTTGCTTGTTTCTTACTTGCAAACTTGGGCATTCCCTGTTGCTGATCTTGCAGGAACTCGCATTCTCAGGATTCTTTTCTGCAGTTTCTTTGCTTCTTTCCAGGAACAAGCATTGTTCCCACAAAAGTGAGTTTTGAGAGGCTGAATCAAAATGGTTGAGGGGGGAATTCACAAAGCGGATAAAACAGAATTCACAGAATGCTGGCGGACATCGTTGAAAACGCCTTACATCATGAGGCTGGCCTTATCGGCTGGCATTGGTGGCCTCCTCTTCGGCTATGACACAGGTAACATCTCCCTCGCCCCCTCATCCCCGCAGAACCCCAAGGATGAAACTTATGCGCATGAAACAAGCCAATGTTTTACATTTTGATTGCTGATATCGTATTTCTGATAAGTGTATGGTTTTGAAAAAAATTTAGAGCTTACATGAATACTTCCTAATTGGTAGTGAAACAAATTATGGATATTTCAATCACAATGCATATATGTCTTTGGCAGTGTTATGCATGAAATGTTATAAACTACCTTTTGGTACATGCGTGTAGATAGCCTCATTTGTTGAAAATTCGATGGACTAATGGGGCGTAAGAGTTAATTCTAAGCCTCCTTTAAAATTTACACGCATTAACTGGGATTCACATACCTTACCCTTGGCAAGAGTACTTTACACAATCTATTTTATCATTTCTCCATACACGTCATAAGGCAATCGTCACTTCAGATTGCTATGGATGGAGAATTATAAGGTACCTTTTTGAACATAGATGTCGGTTTTCTAATTGTCTAGTTATTTAATGGATTTTAGGAGTCATTTCTGGCGCCCTCCTTTACATCCGTGAGGACTTCCGAGCAGTTGACAAGAGCACATGGTTGCAGGTACATTAATCTTCATATTCTTTCCTTGAAGCATGAAGTGATTGATTTACCTTGTTTATGTATTGCATGTCTCACCACTTATTACTTGGTTTACACATTGTTCAAATGTTTTGTAAATAAATGAAGTGCGTTGCAAAAATCCCCACAGTATCTAATTGGGGATATGAAAGAGAAATAACACAAAAAATGAATTCTTTGTTTGCTTTCTTAGGAAACCATCGTGAGCATGGCTGTTGCAGGAGCTATCATTGGTGCTGCAGTTGGTGGCTGGATGAATGATAAGTTTGGACGGAGGATGTCAATCTTAGTAGCTGATTTCCTATTCTTTGTTGGTGCCATCATTATGGCCGTCTCTCCTGCTCCATGGATGATTATTTTTGGCAGAGTATTTGTTGGTTTAGGAGTTGGAATGGCTTCCATGACTGCGCCTCTTTACATTTCAGAAGCTTCGCCTGCTAGAATCAGAGGTGCACTTGTTAGCACCAATGGTTTGCTAATTACTGGAGGCCAGTTTTTGTCATATCTGATCAATCTAGCTTTCACCCATGTAAGGATTTTTTAGGCTCTAGCTTCTTTTAACTGTTTGGACTTTGAATTTCTTCCTTTATGAAGGAAAAGTAGGCACAATGTAACCCACTTCTTCTTATTTTTCCAGACCAGTGGAACCTGGCGTTGGATGCTTGGTGTTGCAGGAATTCCGGCCCTTGTTCAGTTTATACTAATGTTGTCGCTCCCCGAGTCTCCTAGATGGCTGTACAGAAAGGTTTATACCATTTATTTCTTCAATGATAAATCTGTACAATTTTGGTTTCAAAAGGCTTGGTCCTAATATATTACTTTAATGGTACATCAGGACAAGATTGATGAAGCGAGAGCCATTTTAGAGAAAATCTACCCAGCTAATGAAGTTGAAGGTGAGATGGAAGCCTTGAGATCGTCAGTTGAAAAAGAAAGAGCCGAACAAGGCTCCCTTGGGGATGACAATATGTTTCAATTAGTGAAACAAGCTTTCGCTAATGATGTCGTGCGAAGGGGGCTCTATGCCGGTATCACTGTTCAAGTGGCCCAACAATTTGTGGGTATTAACACCGTCATGTATTATAGTCCTACAATAGTGCAGTTCGCAGGGTTTGCATCAAACAAGACGGCTCTGGCACTTTCACTTGTAACTTCCGGTCTCAATGCAATTGGCTCCATCATCAGTATGTGTTTTGTGGATAGGTATGGGAGGAGGAGACTAATGATTGTTTCTATGTTTGGAATAATCTCTTGCCTTGTGGTGCTATCGGCCGTGTTCTTCCGAGCTTCTGCCATTTCTCCGGGCATCAGCAATTTTGAATCTTCCCGCTTTGGTGGGAATTCTACATGTTCGGTTTACGCGCACGCTGCTGATGCATCATCTTGGAATTGCATGACGTGCTTGCAAGCAGAATGCGCTTATTGTTCAAATGGAGCCAACATTGTAAGTCCATGATTCTCGTCTTTGTTTGTTGATAGGTCTTCCTTAATCAAACAAAATTTACACCACAAACTGTTTCTTTTTGCTACCAGTGTCTGAAATTTACGTATTAATGATGGTACTAAGGCTGCACAAATTTCTATCAAGCTATTTGTTCCTAGGTTTATTTGAATATTCACTATGGGGATTCAGGTAGGGCACATTACACTTGACAAGTATAGAATAATTAGGCTAACTATCAATGTATTCGTTTGTGACATTGATAAATGAAATCACTATCAGTAATTAAATTTTCGGACTTTGATTTGCTTCAAATCAGTATTCCCCTGGAGCATGCTTGGCTACAGAAGACGCTATAAAAGGTGCATGTCACGCAGAGCGCCGTACGTGGTACACCGAAGGTTGTCCAAGCAAAATTGGGTTTTTGGCAGTCATACTCTTGGGAATGTATATCATCTCTTACTCCCCTGGAATGGGAACAGTACCATGGATTGTGAACTCAGAAATATACCCATTGAAATACAGAGGTATTGGCGGAGGAATCGCTGCAGTTTCTAACTGGTGCTCGAACCTCATAGTGAGCGAGACGTTCTTGACTCTCACCGAGGCTCTTGGCTCTGCTGGCACATTCCTTCTGTTTGCTGGATTTTCCTTCTGTGGACTAGTGGCCATATTTTTCCTTGTACCTGAAACCAAAGGACTGCAGTTTGAGGAGGTTGAGAAGATGCTGCAGCATGGTTATAGTCCTTTCAAGAAGAAGAAATCTCCCAATGGTGATGACCCCTCTGCCTAAGCTTCAGGTCATATCTCAGCCTCGAGACTACATCAGTTTCCACCGGACGAAGTTTTCTGGTGAATCTGTGATGGTGGTACGTTGCTTCAGCTTCAGATCGTTTGTCACATCCGAAGAATGCACAAGTTTCAAGTGGCTTAGCTTCATCGTAATACATAGGTGCTACCCTGATATCGGATCAGGGAAGATGAAGAATGGCTGTAATGATCTTTCAATTAGATTTACTTGATTTTAATTTATGGAATCTTAGTTATATACTTACATATTGAAAAATCTTGTATGCAATCTACTGAGTTCATGGCCTAATCATGGTGATTTTGTTTCAAAGCTAATTTACCCGAAAGAAACATGCTAAGCTTCTTACCGTATTACACAAATCCTTGACGCGGGATTGTGATTCCCATGATTCACTTACACAAATCATGGGATTTCGATCTCCACAGCTTAAATCTTGGGCTTAATTCTAGGATCTTGACAGCCCGGACTGTGATCTCCATCATTTATCAACTTTCCTTTGGTTTAGTGTAAATCTTATCTTGGGTCTCCACCAGTATAGCTTAATTTTAGGCTTTAGTTTGGTTCTCCCGTGTTAATATGTTCAGCTGCCTGTAACTGAGAAAATGTAGACAGATTTCACAATACAAAAGTTATTGAAGCTCCCCCTAACTTGGCCACAGAGGCAAGTCCAAGTTAGGGGGAGCTTGATAACTCTGATCATGAGGCTCACCCCACCACGACTATATAAGCTTTTTCATTCTCTTGGGCTCTCGGCTCATACCTCAAGCCATTTGGTTTTGAGTTTACATGGTATCAAAGCGAGTTCGCATAGTTCACACGGGTCACATGCTCCATAATACGGAGTATAAGCTTGAAAATATTGCTAAATCCTCTGTAACGCACTGCAAATGGGAACAGTACCATGGATCGTGAACTGAGCAAGACATTCTTGACTCTGGCCGAGGCTCTTGGCTTTGGTGGCACATTCATTTCTTGAATACAACTGACCACGAAAGGGACTTGTATAAGAAGAAACGATGACAAATTAGCGTTACAAGATTGTTTGAAACATTCAGACTATCCTGTAACGAGATTCGATTATGGGAATTGAAGGAGTATACAGTATCCTAAACATTCTTTTTCAAACTTTTTGATGTTACTATGGGAAACCTTTCTTGTATTATCCTACTATAAGTATTTGCCTTGTCAAAAGCCAGATTCAAATTTGTATCTGTACGGTTAGGCTGTCAATTGCACAAGATGTTTGACGATAGAATGATTTCCACGGAGAAGTGATCGACTTAACCGATACAAAACAGAAGTTCCCACTTCCCAAAAGCAAAATTTCAAGCAAACTTCCCAGACCTCGCTGACGCAGAGCGCAGGGGGACGTGGTGAATATGTCTACCTTTATAATGAAGATGGCATGCCATGGACGTTTTATTTTTGCACCTATGGAGCACTTACTAGCTTTTTTCTTTGCATACCACTTGCAGATTTCGTGAAAGAGAAAAGGTTGAATCCCAAGGATGAAAATTAATTGAATTGAACACAAGGAAAAGGAGGAGGAGGAGGACAAAGCAAGTCCGGTGGTGGAACCCCCGTCGGTTTCTTTCAAACGAGGGGAGCCCGTGTTCCCAATGCAGCCTGAAGGAGTTCGTCTGCGCGGGGATGGGATTGATAAGCCATGCATGAGAGGGTTTTGATGCTTTGGTCGGTTTGATGCTCACCCCTATTAAGATACAAAAGCTCATCTCAAAGTGATGTGTGTACGCCGCGTTAGAAAACACATGTATCCAAGTTAAAGTCCGCCTGAGTAAGAAAACAAATTTATCCTACTTAAATCCCGGAAACAACACTTTTTCTCCTAGCAAAGGAAATATTCTTTCTAAGCAAAAAGGCATACTTAACATTACCTGAACGAGCGAGCATGAAAGCTCGTCTCAAGGAGAGAAAAGGTTAACCAAGGTACACAACTATTGCCAACGTTTATGTACATAACGAAACACGCCCTTTACAAGCCGAGAGCTGCAGCTCCTTATCCTATTTACATGCACAAAACAGCCATTCTGCTAATGACGAAGATATCTCTAGCAAGTACCCAAAAGATATTTCAATCTGCTAGACACAAAATTACCAAGGTACCTCCTGCGTCTCGAGTTCATTGTCACCAAAGAGAAGGTGGTCAACCTTACCTACGCATGTTCCTCCACTTATCCTTAAGATCGACTGGTGTACGGGACGCATCGAAAACATGACTACCAAATTCCAAAATTTTCCTCCAGGGGACATTTTTGTTCACTGTGCTTGAAAATTTCTGAACTCCTTCCTGCAGGCAGCATCAGAGAATTTTAGGATATAAGATACCCATATTTGCTAATAAAACCGCTCAAACAATTTGCAAATGGTAGACTTCTGTGAACATAACTACAAATACTAAAACAAGCTGAAGCATACAGATTTCACCAATTGTTTCATATATTTCATGCATCACAAGGCATGTTTACCTCCAAACCCAAAGAGAGGCAGGTATGGAGAGAAATATACAATGTGCAGCAGGTTGATAGCTACTCTTTGATACAAGGATCATAATTGATTATGCTGGGAAGAATACTACACCTAACTTTTATAAGATGGCCTTAAAACCCAAGTAATGTTTCAATCTGTTTATAAATCCGAGCTACCAAATAGAAACGAGTTTTTCTTCCAGTATGTAGCTCACTACCTCATATTCAACCAACTTCGGAACTCGGGGTAGTGAACTGATATAATTTACCTTTACCCAATCTGGTTCCCCATAACCTTCTTTTTCCTCCAATAAACATCATTGGGAAGTTGAACACGTCCATAAGATATCTGGTGATCTGGGTCGTCCCAAGATGCAGGATCGGTCATTTTAGTTATAACTAGAGGACAAAGAACTAGGGAAGAGACTGATAATGAAGACTCCTTGCATATTGTGCATCTCGCAATATGATAGGGCTTCAAATGAATAATTGTGCTTGACCATTCGACCACCCCTCCCTCCTTCCAAACCAAAAAAAAAAAGAAAACGAAACAAGGGGCAAGCTCAACGCAGGTAATAACAATTAACAAATAGAGAAGTTGTAATATCCAAAATTCCAGGTAACTTTAGGGTTTCAATTTCAGTTTTAGGTCATGATGTGTTCTAATATACACCCTCCATTCCAAAATATTGCTCAGGTTTGACTTGCACAAAGTTAAAGAAATTAGTCAGATTTCCTAAGACTTCCTACTTTACCCTTACACTATCTCGTTTTTTATGTTTACTTTTTTCTCTTACCATTTAATTCCGTCCAACTTTATTAGGTCTTCTTCTACATTCGCGTGACCAGCACCATCACATTAGAAGCCACCCATTTGTATCAACAGCACCGTCACCTTCAAAGCCACCGCCACAATATTCATAAACACTGTACTTTGATTTAGATCAAAGAGACATCCCCTCAAAAAAGTAAGTGAAAGGATGAAGGGAAAAAATCCATCACTAGCACCATCGAATTAAAAACCACCGCCACCAAAAATTTGACAACCCAATTTAATTATCAAATTGAACACGAAGAAGACAACCATTGTCAAATTGTCAGCAGACTAGTAAAAAACTAACCAATCGTTGGGTGATCTTGCACTTCATACATTGTAAGAGAATAACACCCAACCCGATAGATGAACGCCCAGGCGAAAGGCGAACGTCTAGCTCAACTAGGAAAATCCACCAGCTCGCTTAGACGAAGCCAACTAAGCAAGGGGAATGCCTAAGCGGTGTTTGTCCCCGACATCACCAAACCTTCTCCACCTCAAACTATCACCAGCAACCATCACCCCAAATCAACTACCATAATCAACATTATGACCCACTTAAAAGTTCTGAGCAAACTTCTGGAACTTAAAAATGGAAATTAGATCTAGATCCAAGTAAAAGTCAAAAATGAAAATTTTGATTCTTGAATCTTGAAGGAGGCGGCAACAGCGGTGGTGGTTAAAGGAAGTGATGAGTGGTGGTGGTGGTGGGTCGAAGACGATAGTGGTGATGATCGAAGCAGACGGGGATGCTAATTGGTCTGAAGCAAGCGACAGGGGGTTGGTGGTGGAGGGTCGAAGATGACGGGGGTGATGATAGAATCCGACACGGGCGGTGATTGGCCAAGGAAGAGGATGACGATGTGGTACATTGGGAGTATCAGGTGGTGGATGGTGAGAGATAAGATGACAAAGAGGAGAGAGATGAGGATGGGTGGAGGGACTAAATGAGGAAAGTGAACGTGAGTGAAAAGAAGTAGATGAAGGGTAGTAAAGGAAAAACAACAACAAGAACTTCCTTTATTCGGAAAGTCAGTGATATTTTAAGGACAGCCCAAAAGGGAAAACTGTTCAATATTTGAAGGACGGAAGGAGTATTAAGTTCAGAGAAAAGATATAGAATCCAGAGGCTTCAGCATAAGCAAAAATATAACTGAAAACAAAGAACATGCATAGACTGAATTACATATGCAGAAAGGACGTAGAAAGGTCAAAGACCAAGACGAATCAACAGATGTTGAGATGAATGAAGATATGACAAACAAGTATGTGATTAAAATACTAGGAGCACGTGCATGAGATGGTAAAACCTGCACAAACTGAAGTATTTTAAGAATAAACTAACTCGGTGCATACGAAGAAAAGCCATTTGTAATTCACAAGTAGAACTTACACTTGCAAAGTCTACCTTGTTGGACTAACCATATTAACATAGGATTAATGGTGTTTATAAATATAAGGATACAGGACTGAATGGCAAAAACTAATATTTTGACTACCATGCACAAATACACTTACATTTGCAAAGTCTATCTTCAATGCCTTCGACATAGAAAATCTTTGGTGCTTGCTCAATATAGAAGGATTTTGACATTTTACTTCGGGGAACAGGTCTAACGTATTTCAAATTGTTTAGCTCTGAAGCTTGTATAAATTCAAAGGAACGAAGAGCTTTTCGGACCATTGAAGGATCTTCTCTTACTTCTTCTATCTCTGCTATGGTGAAGGACTCCCTAAGATTTTATGCTTTAAAAGGTGAGTGGAGCCAGTTCTCTTTCTTATATGTTCCATTTTCCATATTATGTTCATAATGTCCAGTAGCTGAGTTTATTAACAAGGATAAAACTAACTAGCTCAGCTAAAAGCAAGTAGTTTCTGAATACTAATCTCCACTAATGTGAAAGTCTATCTTAAACAGCAGGTCTAAGGTTGTTGTCAGAAACTTTACCGCTAAAATTTCTTCCTCTGCATCCCTCCAAATTAATTTCTTACGCCTTGCAGTTAGAAAAGGTGGCTTGGTACTGCAAGAACAAATAAATTTCCAAATATAAATAAATCTCAATACTTGCAACCCATTCACAGGAAAATAACTTCACTTAAGATCAACTACGGTAAAAACACAAGTGTTTAATGAATACTATATGTGTTGCTTACTCACATTGGTTTAGAAGGCTCTTCTTCTCTCAACTTTTTCTCATTTTGCATTGCACTGCTCCTCAAATTACGAGGTGATCTTCTAACATTCAGATGCTGCACTTCACTCCTATCTTTTCGTTTAGCATTCTTCTGCCCACTTGAGATAGTCTCCAAGTTAGTCCTAATCCCTTCTTTAGCTCTTGATTGCACTGCCAATGCAGGTTCATGGCATGTCAACCGTGAAGCAGTTTCCAGTGTGTGTTTCTGTGGTTGTGCATCTTCTCCCACTTCGCCTTCAATTTCTTTGAATGTCACTGCATCGTTCAGTTTTTCTTTGCTCAAGTGAGCTTCACTAGCTAATATGGTCTCTTCCTCTCTAGACGAAGCAATTGAATACTCTTCCTCATTTTCATCTTTACCAGCTTGCTCGGGTTGGTTGTCATGAGCTTGTCTGCAAGGCTCAGCTTCAAGGCTTTCTCTAACATCTAGGGTAACAGATATGTTTCTTGTTCCTTCTTCGCTGCAATATAAATCATCACTACCAGACACAACAACAAGCTCCGAGTCTATTTGATCCTCAACTGCCACTACATGATCATCACAGTTATGTCCGGCATTAACACTGCATCCGTACATTAAAGTATCAGTTTGCTTGTTAATCTCAGCTCCTTTTTGTAGTGAAATGCTTGTAGTGCAATCAGGAGCATTCACTTCTTTCCGGTGATCTTCCCCTATTTCCAAAGGTTTGTTGTTAATATCGTTACTCTCCGGCCTGTTCTCATTCTCACTGCCAGCAACTGTTGATAGAGTGGAATCTTTCTTCATTTCTATCCCAGATTTTTTCTGCTCTGGGCTACTATGAACCATTTTATTATCTATAAAGTTAGAAAGAATTTTCTTTGCCAAGACAGTCTTTTCCCTTGCTTGACATACTTTTCTTATAGCTTGTTTATACCAACAATAGGGGCAGCAGAAGTTGCCCGTGTCATCAAACTTCGCCAAACAACCCAAGCACTCCTCATGAACAGCTAAAGGACAGCCACTGTCACCACAAACCAACAATTTGCCGCCACTGTCACATTTTATACAATAACCATGTTCTCTCCACTTGGATTCCAAAAAATTGTGCATGCGCACACGCACTTTTCCCCCAGGAGTAGTCATTTCACCACTTGTATCAGAAGCTGTGTCATGAGACTCTTCGACATTATAACTGTCAGAATACGTAGCCAGAATTTTTTTCTCCTTCCTCATTTCCTTCACTGCCTGCAAATAGTCAAAGCAAGACCATTGTGCAACTTAGGAAATATACTCAAGAGCAAACACAGATTCATGATTTTACTGCTACAGACACAGACTACTATAACCTGTATTATCATTGTTTATCAAGTGATTCGCATAATCTTAGAGGTTGGTGACCTTATTCTATGTCTATAATGTGCATATAAAGATAAACTTACTACTCTAGACTAACAAAATTAAAGAGGTAACTGCCTTCCTCTTTCACCCTCACCCTCTACTTTTCATCACTTGCACGCCAGTTCTGTCGCTTAAGATCAAGGATAGTGAAAATAATTTGAAACAAACACAGTACATGCTTGATTTCAAGTAACAGTAAGAAAATTTCGCAGCTATCAGTGTTTTACATCCGACAATTTCACGAAAGATCTTGTGGAGAACGGAAGTGGCAATATTACGAAAGTGGTTACCTGGCCAATTAAATTGAGAGCCGAAGGGGAGGGTTTTGGCGTAAGGCACCGTTTTTTTGTACCCAACACTAAGTCATGGGATTCTTCGACATCATCACCATTGCTTGAAGTTTCAGCATTCATAGCCTGTGTGTCGTTTTCCACATCCATTACTTTCATCACCTGCTATTTAAAAGTCAAAGCAAGATTAAGGTGGATCCAGAAAGAGAAGGCTGAGCATAAATACACAGATTGCAAAAGGCGTACTCCAAAGCAAACTCCATTTCATTGTATTTATTTTTACAAATTCAGATACAACACATTCTTGTCAATATTGACTTCTATGTTACAAATCCATTATCTCACATGTTCCTAAGATTGTTGATCTTATCGTATGCCCAAAATGCGCATATAAATATTGAACTATTTCTGACTAAAAAATAGGGAGCAACAGTAACTTTTTAACAAATTACTCTCCTCTTTTTACCACTTACACTCCACTTCTGCCACAAAAGCCATCATCAAGTATCAGTATAAAATTCAATGGGTACAATAAAGTGGAGTATAGGTGGTTAAAAGTGGATGAAAGTCATCAGTTCCCAAGATGCAAGCACTAATATATCTGAGGCCTTTACCACTACTTTTAAATACTTCATTTGCATCTCAGTTTTAAGCATTAAGCCTTATGAAGTATGTGGAACAAACAAATTCATACTTGAAAAAAAAAAAAGTACTTCTACAGATGTCAGTTTTTACAGACAAACTTTTTCCCCAGGCGTAGTCATTTTGGCACTTGTATCAGAAACTTGGGATTCGTGAACGTTGTCACTGCTGCTGAACGTTTCAGGATTAACAGCCTGCATATCTCTATCCTTGTTCACTACTGCCATTGCCTGCAAATATAGGTGAAAGCTAGATTACGGTGCATTTCAAAAAGAGAGAGCTGAGCACAGATACACATACGAAATGACGAAAGTTGTAGTTCAAAGCAAACTTCATTTCTATCTAATATCTACCAAGAGAGAGCAGCCCTTTCGTATGGCGGTGCCAAATTACTACATAAACCTTGCATAAAATGCATTTCAAAAGATAACAATGGCTAAAATAGGAAATGCAATCAACAAAACAGCGGCCTACTTGCTGCACGTTTTATGCATGAATCCCTCGCAAAGTCACCCACGTTCTCTCTAATATCTCCACTAATCTCCCAAACTCCTATCATCTCCACTTCTAATTTTCACGTAGTTGCTTGCCTCTTCCAATCCCACAGGTCATTTTTACTAAACAGTTCTCTTCTACTTCCTTTATTATGCTCCGCTGTTGATTGTATTAATTGTCATCTTCCTCCATGGTAGAGCAGAACTTTTGTGCCATGTAATATTTTGCAA
This sequence comes from Escallonia rubra, assembly GCA_033065855.1. Taxonomy (NCBI): domain Eukaryota; kingdom Viridiplantae; phylum Streptophyta; class Magnoliopsida; order Escalloniales; family Escalloniaceae; genus Escallonia; species Escallonia rubra. The sequence continues at coordinate 12,392 of JAVXUO010002782.1, read as the reverse complement.
GTTCATGCTCAAAATGGTGTAAATCTGCTCAGCATAATCTGCACGGAGTTGGGTTGCACAGGTATCCCTTGACTTCCATCATACTTCACCCAAACAAGACAGCAAGTCTCATCAATCAAGGTGTGTATCATATCCATTGCATGTCTAAAATGTTCATAAGCCATGACTAAAAAAATTAAGCAGAAAGATTAACCGCACTCCACTTATTTACAACTTACCCTCCACTACTGTCGTTCAAGACTTAAAAAGTGTAATAAAAACCCTTACCAATTGTCACTCGTAAAATTAACTGGCAAAAAGGTCAAAAGTGGAGTGCAGTTGTCTAATCTCAGTGCTCACAGACACATACACAAAACTATATCTGGAGATGGTTTCAAGGGCTATGAAGGTTTTGATTCTTGGAGTAGTGATTGGGTTGGGCTAAATCTAAATTGTACACCTTTTAGTCGCTAAAGGCTGCTTTAGTGACAAAGGGGTGTAGATTTAGCAAAAAAAATTCATATGGCCTATTCAGTTTACCTTTTAAGCAGTCTCGCGGGAATGTAGCATTATTTTTAGATAATTACATCTTGGCTTTAAGCTGTTACGAGTTGTAGAAATTCTGGAATAATACAAACATCGTACTTGATTTAAAGATAGTACTTCCTCAAATGTAAGTGTTTATATCCTACGATCTGGCAATATGATGCAACTAATTACCTGGCCAACTAAAACATCGTGATCATTTCCAGGACTAGTCATTTCAGCACTTGCATCAAAAGGCAAGTGGTGGGATTCTTCAGCATTATTACTACTGCTTAACGTTTCAGGGTTCATATCCTGTAGGTCGTTATCCTTATCCATAGCATTCGCTGCCTGCAAAGTTAAAGCAAGTGGTGGCTTAGCAAAAATGCACATATGAACTTAAAGAAGTTATGCTTCAAAGCAAAGACAAACTTCTTCTCCGGGAGTAGTCATTTCAGCACGTGAATTACCTCATCCTCATCCATTACATTCATTGCCTGCAAATGAAAAGTCAAAAATTATGTGGCATTTTGAAAATGTTGGGCTTCAAAGATTCCCCATTAAGATTACAATATCATAACCCAGGAAATCCCATCAAGTGTCGTGTGTATCATCGCCACACATCCATTGTCTCACATGTTTCACACGACTTCATGAGCTTATTCTATTGTTTGATAAGTACGAATTCATGAGCTTATTACACGTCTAGAATGTGCATGGGCGCATAATTTTTATCACAAAAAGGAGAAATGATAACCGCACTCCACTTTTCAGCACTTTACGCTTCACTTTTCACCTCTCAAACTCCGCTTCTATGACTTGAGTCCCAAAAATATGTCACAAAAAGCCACTACCGCTACAAATATTCGGCCAAAAAAAAGGGTGAACAGGGGAGTGCAGTTGTCGATTTTCTACACTCAATCTTGCATACAACTTTACAAACAGCCGCTAAGACGCGTATCACTGCTTCTAAGGTACTTCTATGTTACATCCCCCAAGTTCTAAATTGGGAGCAAACAAAATTCAATACTTCTGTAAACGTCGGGTTTTAATCAGAATGACTTGCCTGACCAATCAACTTGAGGGCCGAAGGGGAGGGCTGCGGCGGGAGGCAGCGGTACCTTGCTCTACCGCCAGAGCTGCTTTTGGTCCTCATTTCTGACGTAATCGATCGATCGGAAAGGCTAACAACTTTGAAATGACAGACAAGAAAAGGAAGATGATGGGGGAAATGTCCATGCTGGACCTAATTGGTACTGGGCTTTTGCTGTGCCTCTCTTCTTCTGGGCCTTCCTTCTCTCTTTCAAGTTAGAGACGCCACCACACCACAACACATAGATTCACTTCAAATTTGAATTGTTTTTTCATTAAATTTTTATCACTTCATGTTAGAATTGTATTATTATTACACATCGTAAAAAGTTATTTGGAACGGAAGAATTCAAATTTAGAATAGATTTATCAACTCTATAGAGACATTTGGTACCTGATCTCGTACGATTTTAATGTGTGAGGCTATTTTCACACAAATTGTACCATTTTATCACTTGAACCGTTTTTTCTAGCCTGTTAGTGACAAAATGATGTATCACAAAAATGGTTGTAGTAATTTGATAAGCTCAATAATGATGGAACAAACTTTGGCTCATACTCATGTCGTAAGAATCTTCTTTCAACCCCGTGTATAGTGACAATTAATAATCGCTAAATGTTTCTAGTGGCTTTTCTTCTAACACTTTCAGCGATAATTATTAGTAGCACTTTTTTAGCGTCACTAGATAAAAGTCGTTCGAAACATTTAGAGACGATTGTTTGTCACTATATAAGGGATATGAAGAAGATTCTTCCAACTAAGGTAGCAGCCAATTTTTTTTCCAAAAAAAAGTATGAGAACATCGGCAAAGAAGATGTCAGGTAGGAAAGGTTCTCTTTCGAGGCTTGGGCACCATTCAATTTACCTTTCGTGGTCTTTTATTCTATATATATATAAGGGTTTGGAAGCCTTTTCATACACTCAACAAATATTTATTGGGACAGAGGGTCTCCTTGTTATTCTTTTGGGAAAATTATGTAAAAGTGGGTTTTGGGATAAAACTTTTGGGGATGGTGGGTTTTTTTTAAAAAAACTTGTGAAAAAGGGGGGCCACTTTTGAAAATCTCTGAAAAGGGGGATCATTTGGGAAAAAATGGTTTTTTTTTAACCTGACTTTTCCATTTCCCAAATTACCCCTCCCTTTGTTTGTCCCCACATACAACACTTTTGGAAATCGCGATTTGAAACCGCGATTTTAAAGTGAAAATCGCTGTTTAGTAAAAAACGTGGTTCAAAATCACGATTTTAAATAAAAAAACGTGTTCAAAATCACGTTTTTAAAAAGAAAACGTGGTTCAGAACCACGACTTTAAATAGAAAACGTGGTTCAAAATCACGTTTTCAATTTTTTTTTCATTTTCTGCGTAATTTAAAAGGAAAAACATTTATATATATACTAAAAACTTTGTTTAAAACCGCGATTTCTACTTTGAAGTCGTGGTTTCAAACCGCGATTTCCAAAAGTGTTGTATGCAGAGACAAACAAAGGGAGGGGTAATTTGGGAAATAAAAAAGTCAGGTTTAAAAAAAACCTTTTTTTCCCAACTAATCCCCTTTTTCATAGATTTTCAAAAGTGGCCCCCTTTTTTCACAAATTTTTAAAAAAAATACACCATCCCCAAAAGTTTTATCCCAAAACCCACTTTTACATAATTTTCCAAGGTTGAATATGGCCAAGCGCGCGAGCCACACATTTGAAAGCAAGGTAACCTGAGCATATTTTTTGCCCAACAATATCACAAGAGAACCAACTGAACCTACGTCGGTGCTTGCTACCCACACGACTTAATCCACGATAGAGCTTTACATCCGCACGATGTGGCTTTGCAAAGACCACCAATCTGTGTGAAGTGGAGACCTTGGAGCTAGAATCCCGATTAACAATCGAAAACAATACATCGAACCCAAATTTTTAAAATACCAAAATTTGCGATTACTACCCAGTTAATTACCCCTCATTCATAAATCTTTGACCGCCACCACTAGACCTGGCAATTTTCTACCCGTACCCGCGGGTCGAACCGTACCCGTTCAAAAACCCCCGGTACGGGTACCTATATGGAGTACCCGTGCAATTTTGACCCGTACCCGAACCGATCCGTTTTTCCGAGTCTGTCCGGGTCGGTTTTCGGGTACCCGCGGATATCCGTTTTGTGGGGTATATATAGAAGAAAAACTCAATGCCCTAATTAACCTAAACCCTTTTCGGCTCATTTCTCTCCCTCGCCTCCATCAAACACAGAGACTCAAGAGTTCTCTTACGCCGCCGCTTTCAACTTTGTCTCTCTACCGCCGGTGACCAGATCCAGCAGATCGTGACACTGTCGATCAAGGGTCGTACCTCCACCTCCACCGCCGGCTCCCGTACCTCCACCGCCGGCGATTGTGAATCGTGACGACGACACCGTCAGTCACTCATTCGTCCTATTTATTTCTCTACCGCCGGCTTAACCGTGACGACACCGTCAGATTGTCTCTCCACCGCCGGCGACCAGTTTTCAGACATAGGTTCTGTGCCTCTAGTCTTCAGCCTTCACTCTTCAAGCTCTTTCATTCTTCAAGGCTTCAAGCTCGTCAATCTTCAATCTTCAGGCTCTCGCCGGCGACACGGAAGAACCCTATGTGGAAATCAGTATGAGCATTACAATTTAAAAAAAACGGGTACATACCCGCAGGTAATACCCTACCCGTAAGGGTAGGGTACGGATCCAGTGAAAAGTTACTCGAAAAAAATCGGGTAATTTCTACCCGATCCGATTTTATCCGTACACGTCCGATTTACCCGATTGCCAGGTCTAGCCACCACTGACCACCCCACCACAATCAAGCAAATCTCGAAGTCCCCTTCAAGAATTCCGCTTGTGCAGTCAAAGAAGTACACAAACCATGAGAAGGGACAGTTGCAGCCAAAGGCCAGGTAAATGACTAGTTGCTTGGCATTATTGATACAGATTTGGGCAGATTGGAAGTGAACTAGAACGAAATTGACGAGCCTGACGTTTACCTCCAAGATAGCCACTGAATCTTAAAACGGGTTTCGTCCTTGGCAATAATATAGGACATCAATCCGTCGCCAATTGCCGCCATAAACTTTGTCAGAGATCACGAGGGAAGGGGAAGGAAGGAGAACTATTTTTACCTACCATTGCCGCCGCCACCTAAGTGAACAATGACGGGACAACAATAGCGCAATATTGCTTGGATCGTCTTAGAGAGAGAAGTATCCTTTCTGGTGATATTGGTCAACATGGTTAGGGATTCTGTTCACGATATAGTGGATAGAATCTTGCAGTTCAAATTGCTGATGCGTATAAATTGATAGTAATGCCCAATACGAAAAAGAGCCATAATAATTGGGAATATTAACAAATTACATAAACAAGTTGCTCACATACATATTCAAGAATCATTGGGAATAAAATTGTTCTGAAACACGAAAGTTATGCTTATACACGTAAGTCCTAGGCCCCAGACGGTGACTGCAAAAAACAAGCAAAATGGAAAGTCCCAGCGTGAAGATCTCTAAGCCTGTCAGAGAAAAAGCAATTATGAACAAATAAGGAAAACAATTAGAAAAGAATCTACACCATCAGGAATTATGAACACTACAAAACCAGGCTCCAAACCGAAGGTTACCTTGTTAGCAATGTTGTTCGACAGCCAATCCAGTCCCTCATACAGTCCTTCTCCCGATGTGGCGCATGTGCTCTGAATATACCTGCAAGGATCCAAAATGTTTTGAATGTAAGCAAAGAAACCCACCCTCCACTGTCCCTGTGATTTGAATGAGAAGGATAAGTTCATATTACCAGTGTCGCTGTCGGAGAGAATGGAGGCCAAGCTTATCAGTAATCTCAGCAGCATTCATTGCATTTGGAAGATCTTGCTTGTTTGCAAATACTAGCAGTACAGCATCTCTTAGTTCATCCTACAAAGAGACGAACAAATATTATCAGCATCTCTTAGTTCATCCTACATGTGGTGAAGCTTCACTTCCTGTAATAATTTCTTTATTTATTTTTTTTTATTTTTTTGGAGACTCCTCCAGTTAATCAGGTCATAAAGTATGAATGCATATGCCAAGTCCTTGTTACCTCATTCAACATCCTGTGCAGCTCATCTCTGGCCTCGACTACACGGTCTCGATCATTGCTGTCAACCACAAAGATAAGCCCTTGCGTGTTCTGGAAGTAGTGCCTCCAAAGAGGTCGAATCTACAATCAACTCAAAAAGATAAGTACACTTAAAAACTATTCCACAAATTTCATGGCCAAGACAACAGTATACAGGTAACCAAAGTTATTAAACACGGTACATGGACTCATTAGAGACATGCAATGTTGTTCGAGTTTAAATAAAGATAGCCCAACCACTACTTAAGAGATTAGATAAATCGTTGTTCTTCTCATATATGTAAACATTACACATGCGAGATTCTCGTGAAAAATTGGTCAGCCAGCATCCACAATGCAATGATTTCACACTTGAATGGTAGTGGATTAAGTATAGATGCTCATTTTACTTTCATTCAGCACAAATATCCACATAAAGCTTGGCGCAACAGCAACAAACCTTGTGAACAAGAGAGTCAAAAACAAAGTGGCAAGTACAAGATTGCATGAATTATGTTAAGATGCGAAAGCTCGCATGAAACGCACAGTCAATGAGTTTCTTCATATGCATACAGCGTACTCATTTTGCACAAGAAGCTTCTATCAGATCAGGTATGTAAGCGGAACAATGAGTGATTTATGAGCCACGATTTGGATGCCCTTCCCCCATGAAATAAAGGGAGGGCTGAAAGATAATGTGGCTCACATGATTGTAGCTTATGATTATGTTGAGTGCTGATAGTGTTATGAGTCAGCACTGGACCGTCAATAAGCACATCTCATTACACAATCTAGTTTAATAGCTTCTGAGCACTTTGCATAACAAATCAGCAGCATGATAATGTTACTTTACCTTGTCTTGACCACCGACATCCCATACAGTAAAGCTAATATTCTTGTACTCGACAGTCTCCACGTTAAAGCCTGGAATAATGATATAAGAGTTCCCCACATTAAAGATATCCAAAAGACAACAGGTAAAAACTATAAAACTTCTCCATGGTACAGCAAAAGCAATACAATGATCATGTACTCAAAACCATTACAGCATTTGCTTCAAAATCAATTAACCCGCTGTCTTCTAGTCTAAACCTCATTAAAAGGCCAGGAGACATCTGTACCGCAAAAAATGAAGAAGAAAGAGAACAGCAAAACCGCATTACTTAAACAACCTCATATATCACGACATCAAAAAAGTAGAAAAAACGCAACTATCATTTTCGCCTAGTTCACCTCAGAGTTTCGATACCACATGTGGTACAACTTTACCCAAACGTATGTTGAAGAAAATAAAATAAATCAAAAACTTCAAAGAATTGAAGCGTACCAATGGTAGGAATCGTGGTGACAATTTCACCCAGCTTAAGCTTATACAGGATTGTGGTTTTACCAGCAGCATCAAGACCAACCATTAGAATGCGCATTTCCTTCTTAGCGAACAGGCGACTGAAAAGCTTGGTGAAAGACAGCCCCATCTTTGTATCTAACAGATCCAGCAAAAGAAAAGCAAGGTCAGCAGATAATTCAGTTGCAACTTGTTTGTGACACTTGAACAGCTGTTCATCTCTATGCAAAATAACAAAATTGGGAAAGAAAAAGTGGCAAATACAAAGACCAAAAGTCCCAGTTAACTCTTGGCTATACATATTAATATTCGAAAAGGCTGAAAGTCTGCTTCCACGCTCTACTATGCTTTTCCAGACCCTGATTTCCCAGAAAAAGTGCAAGGCCGACAAAATGTTTGTCTTTCAGCAACGAAAGAGGGTGTGGAGCTCAACTGATAAGTGAAGCAAATGACAGAACTTTCATGCTCCTACTATTATCGAAAAACATAAAAACGGACATGGAAAACACCCAGATATTCTCCATGGGTAAGAAGACTCCTCAATAGTTGGTCAAATTCTAGTTAAGGGGCAGATACTAATTCCTTTGCTACATATGCACCTAGTCTAAAACACGCATCCAGGCTACTCGAGGTGGCTAAATATCTCACGCCATGTCAAAAAATAAATTTTAACTCGTAAACATCTCATGCTATGAAATTCAATTTAGATCCGTTTATTTAGTTGCTTAAGCTAATTCTAAAGACACCGGCAGAAAATGTAAGCATCATGAGTAAGGACAAGCAGAAAACATGTGCCAGGTGATAACTAAAGCAATCCAGCCAAAACCCTCATAGTGCCATCAAGATGTGGAAGCCAACCGTAGCAAGAATTTAAACAAGGAGATGACCATCTATCTAATAAAACCACCAACAAATCTAACAACTATATCCAGATCACAATTGACAAATGCACGCTCAAATATTCAGATCTTGTATCTTCACTACTACCTACAAAAAGGCATACAAGAGTCTATACCAGCACCAGAGATTTGTTTTGAGAGAGAAACAATAGCGAACGAAAACGCATCCGCAGTGCAAGCAAAACAAAGATCAATAACTCAATCCAACAACCAATGAAGTAAACCTAGCAATCGAAATCCAGCTATATAGATCTAATTCATCAAAACATCCTTCTAATAACAGATCAATGAAGCAGATGGAAAGTAAGAGAATCTGAAAAACAAAATTGATGACCAAACGGCACCCATAACATTCAAATCAAAAGTTAATCAGATCTGTTTATAGAAGTAATGAGTAGAGCTACGGGTTGAAAAGGGCAGCGGAAAAAGCGGGGAAGAAACGGCTTACGAGATGGCCGGCGATCCGAGCGAGAGTGAAAATCTCCAAACGGAAGATGGAGGCTGTCGATCAGCACCACCAACGCCGCTTATCGGATACGGAGGAACAGAGGTGGAAATGGTGTATATATACAGGGAGGGATTCTCATGAACAACGGACGGTTATGAACCGTTAAAGTATTTTGATTTTGGCACGCCGTTAGGATTGCGTTGGGACTACGCGTTTGGGTATCTATTGACCGCCATTGACGGACCCAAAAAAATTATGGTTTGAGATATTTTTTTTTAAATATGTATTTTAATAAACCGTTATTCCTAAAAAGATTATTAATTCTAAAATACTATGAAGTAATACTTTTTAACAAAATGGGTGTAGGCAATAATGTCGGAATAGATATTCTTTATATTCAGTTAAACTAGTTGTTATTTATAACTTTTTCTTTGAGTAACAATATAGAACAGAGATTATTAATTGTTGATCTGATATGTTATCTCGGTTCTGAACTTGATCACTTTTGGTCAATTTCTTTTCATTTTATAACTATACTTAATAATTTAGTCTATTCAAGTAAATAAGCATTTTTATCATTTGCACCGCTATTTCTTATTCTTATTAAGATTTATTCATCAAAAACTTAAGATTTAGCAAAATTTCAACGACTTTTAAGACAAAAGGGAAAAAGGCAAAACTTGAGTGCGAATCTCACAAATTGCAAGTGAAGTGTTATAATATCCAAAGACTGAACTTTGAGTCTACGAACACAGTAAAACTTGCATCCACAAAAAATATAGTTTGTCCTTGTCTTCACACCCTATTTTAGTTACTAAAAAAGTGTATTAATGAGGAAACATGATTTTTCTAGCAACGAACGAATGAGTGAAAAAAGATAACATAGTGTCTCGGAAAAGTACAACATAGTGTCGCAGCATATAGCGCCCTATATGATGATTTGCACCCTTTTTATTCAACTTCTCAATAGCTGCATGAGAATGTCTCCTTGCAATCCTTGTTCATACCACAGCCCACAAATTTCTTCCATATTTGCAAGGCAAACCCAATTTATATCATAGGCGCTTTAAGAGCTTAGATCTCCTTTTCGAAATATCAGCCTTTTGTCTGAATCAATCTTTATAACTCTGAGAGAAACCATGACTCTATTGAGAATTTACCCCCCCCCCCCCCCCCAACTCAACTAAAAGGAGAAGAGACGGGAAGAAATTCCCCAATAAACCAAAAAATGAAATAATCACCACCAAAAAAATTGTCCTATAAACAAGTAAATGTTATACAAAACGATACAGTATCAAGTTACATTCATCCTCAGACCCAGAGAAGGTGAGTTCATCCTTCATAAGGGTACTAGGTAATCAAAGACTTGTAAACCAATAGCAACTAGATTCACAAATTCAGTAACTTGGGCGCCGAATCCAATCGAATGGAGAGAGAAGAAGGGAAAAGAATTTCTAAGCACGTAAAAAGGTCGGAGGAGTGATAAAAGAATATCACCTTTTTACCATCATATAGAGAAGGAATTAAAATGGCCACCAACAAACTCTTTAAGGAATGCTTACTGTCGTAACAACATGTCGTTGCTGCCAGGGGCGGATCCAGAAAGTTTAATCGGGGGTGCCAAAATGTCATAAGAAAAAATTGATGGCTAACATAAAAGAATTCGCGTAACTATTGGATACGTTAAATGCAAAATATATTGCTTAATTTGACTACTAATCATACAATTTTACTATTCCTATTGATTCATTTAACTTGGTAATGTTAGTCAACAATAAATTATCAATCTTGCATGAAAGAAACTTTAGTTGTATTGTATATATTAATTGTTCGAAGACAATAACACGTATAAGTTAACGTACTATAAGAATTTAAAAGAACCAACTTTGGTATATTCATGTTTTCTTTGCTAAATCGGCTGTCATATTCTTTGTCACTGAATGCGTTTAAAGAATGAGACTATTTATGACCTTTAAAAAGATAAATTACTAAAGAAAAAATAAAGCAAACTAACCTATATTTGTAAGAATAAAGATGTATAACAGAAATTTACCCCAGTGCCCTTTATTTTTGTTCTTTTAATGTCATAAGTGAGGCTTGTATGGTAACCTCATAAAAGACCCATCTTCTTCATCTATTCGTCTCCGGTCCTCTCCAGATATGCAACTACACAGCTTACTCATTTCAAGAATTAGGGGGTGGCCATGCGCCCCCCCCCCCCTCCGGTCCTACATGAGATCCGCCCTTGGTTGCTGCTGCTGCAATTGATATGATCGGTTATTGCGTGATGAGCCTTTCTCAAGTTCTAGAGCTTACTAATAGACTGATGTCCAGTCCTTTGAACTACACGAATACAAAAATATGGCCCACATTTTCTCCTATTGTTTCACATACAACAGGGTTCGTCCCTTAAGTATAGACACGAGCGCGCGTGTTTGTTAAAGTCTGCTCCAGATAACTGTTATCTCACTCCAACAAGAACGAAAAATAAAACAGCAAGGTTCGTCCCTTAATATCTAAATGGTCTATTAATGCTGATGGTAATAATAGGTATCAACTACTATATTAGCATGATTCTGTACAATAACGATACATATAAGAGGAGAAAAAATAGTTTGGGATACCAAAATTCAGTTAAAAATGTGTAAGAAGAACCAGCTAACATACCACATCTAAGGGCACAAAAGTATGCATAGGAAACTAAGTTTGAAAACATGCCGACCACCCAATTGGCAATGGCAATGGCAATGCGTGTTGCTTCAGGCATATTCAGACCTTTTGCATATTTCATCATCATATCTTTCGACACTTCTAGTGAAGTCAACGAGAAGACTCTTCCAGGCAATGCGCCGATGGCAGAAGTCCCAAAGCCTCTGAAAATGCCGGGGTTGCCATCCTTTCTCAGTATAAGTCTGAGTACTGATGTTCCACGCATGTGAGACAGTACATATCCACCTACTTGCATTCTGGTTTTCACAACGACTGTTGGATGTAGTAAAGCTGATTGAGCAGTGAAGAGGACAGCCCCAATAATAAGAAACCTCGTTTTGTCCAACCTACAAGCAGGTCTCATAGTGTAAGAAAGTGTTTACGGTCCATACATGTGATACTGCTCACAAGTGTTTACATTATGTTTAAAGGTTCAGACATCATTGAAGAGTTGGATTAGTTCTAAAGTGTTGCGAGAGGGAAAATAAAGGTGGGGGTGAGCACAATAGCGAATTGCACATTACATTCCTGACCGAGTAGCACGACAAGGAACACTAAGGATTAATTTAGCTTAGTTACGGGTGCAATATGGGCCTAGCAAATGATCGCCATTTAAAAAAAGTCTGACAACATGATGAGGATCCTTACGAAATAATATAGCCGTTCAATTTGTTCAAGCAAGTCATCTCTATAAAATTATTGATGACTGTGCAAGTTCTTAAGATTCATATATCCAAAGTCCACATATGGTATAGGATGCAGGAAATATCCAAGATTCTTGAAATTGACATTCTCTAGCTAGGTCTTCAGAAGAAGCAGTAACGGGTGCCAAGGCAAGTTCCCAAAGGCCATAAATCATGTTCTTGGGAGGAAATACGTATGAGTGTATATCCATTCTAATACACATAACTATCAAGTGAAATAGGCAGCAAGGACATCAATATCCTAGCACTCAACGGGAAGTGGGAATGCAGAAAGCTATTCTTCTTTAAATAAACAAAGGTAGAAACTTTGTAAGTGTCTGCTTGAACTTTCTGGTATAGTATCACGAGACGTGAGATCAATTTTCGCGTAGATTCCGTTGAGGGGTTCAATTGAGGGGAATATTACCCTATAGCCTACCATTGCTCTAATGCCCTGCATATGGCCATGAAGAATATAGAGATGGTAGCATTTGACGCTAAAACAAGGACTGAAGATTGAGAATAAGAGGGGACTACCCCGTAGCGTACATCGACTTTACGCCTACTTTTCGCCCTCGTTTGATCTGTAACTACTGATT